>OX451738.1:4580394-5003037 GCA_948472305.1 Vicia faba | reverse complement strand
CACGAGGTTGGCCGCGTCTTCGCGTCATGGTGATTGTTGACGGTGATATTCACGTGAAGAACGAAACATGATTTTGGGTGGATTTTGTGACTAAAAAATTAAGATTTTTCAAGTGTAAGAATTGTATAATTTTATGTGTGTGGATGAATGTATTGTGTGTGATCTTTGGATCGATGAAAATTCGGTGTTTACGCAGTTTTTATATGCGTGAGATGGGATGTGAATGATCTGAAAAGAAAAGTTGTAAGGAATAATCTAATTAGGCAATTTATAATATACAATTTTATGCCTACAAAAATATCATAATAATTTTAGAATAAAATATGAATAAACGATAATATAAGAAGAACTGTTATAACAATGTATAAATAAATAACCAAAAATATAATAAGGGTCAATTTATAACAATATAGGAAGAACAATTAGAACAAAATATAACAATAAGAAAATTTGAAGAAACAAATCATTAGGTATCATCATATGGCTTAAACAATAAATAAATTAAAATATATAATTAAAAAAATTGAAAATAGAAGGGTGGCATCGTAGGTCAATCATTGGCCAAAACTAAAGATATTTAAAAAGGTTTTGGAAAATGATATTGTAAAAAAGGTAGTGATGAAAATGAGTGAGTGAGTGCAAAATTGTGGATATGTGGGAATTTATGGATCATGAGAAATTGTTGGTGAATTGTGTGTCGTGTGAATTGTGTAATTTTTTTGATGAATTACTAGGACAAACTAAGGTCCTATTTATAGACTTGAATTAGGTTAAACAAATTTAGGGAGTAAGTTATCAAAAAGCCCAATGAGAAGTCCAGAGTTTGCAAGTTTCATTCTTTATCAATTGTGTTATGTTACTCATTTGTAAATAAGCTCAATTGAAAATATATGATTGATGTGCAAATATTTATTATTTTAAAACTACAAATAATTTGAAATAAATTATTATATTTTTAACTGGATTTGAGAACGAATATCTATAAAAATAAAAAATAATATTATAAAAACAATATTTAAAATATTTATGATTGTAGAAATAAATGGCGAACAAATTTAAGATATGACAGTGAACAGTTGTAATAAACAAGATATCAGATGACTTAGATAAGACATTGTGTTTAACATGTTTTCACAACCATTTGTAAAACATTCTTTTTAACATGCTCCTTCCTAATTGATTTTACCAAAATTAATGTCAACTAAAAATAAATACTTTATTAACATTTGAATTTGACAAAACAAATTGGTGTACATTACAAAAGAAAAAGAAAAGCTAAAAAGAAAAGAAATGAAAAGAGGGAACAAAGTAAATAATAAAATGGTCTCAGACACCGACTGCCTCGACCATGCTGCCGCGTCCACTACCGCCGCCGGAGACAAAACCTCCGCACATCCCGGTAAAAGTCTCCCCGCACCGCCAAATATTGTGATATCTTACAAAGATCACGATTCTCTCTTCAGCGGTGGCGGCATCAGGTGCTTATTTTGACTCCTTACTTCATTCTCTCCGAGTGTTGTGTTCATTAATTGATTGGTTAATTTATGCTATTTGATCATTAATTATTAAGATATGCATATAATTAAGATAACTAATTCAGTCGAAATGTGAGGTTTTGTACTTTTTACGACTAAATTTGCGATAAGGATGAATTGTAGTTTAGTGTTGTAGTTAAACAATTGATGTATAGTGTTTATTAGCTATCATATATGATATGTTGACTATGATAAGACTTAATTGATTATTCATTTTTCAAATTATTATCAGTGTAGTGTTTCCGGTATTTGTGCTTCATAGCCAAGTAGAACACTAATAAGTAGACACCGATAATAGCAAAAGTAGTTGAACTACATAAGTCGGTGTCGACGTGTCAGTGTACTGTTTCCAATATTTGTGCTTCATAGCCGAGTAGAATAGTAACACGTAGACACCGATAATAACAAAAGTGGATGAACTACATATAAGTTGTATTCGGACACCCAGGTTTGTGTGTTGGTTATCACAATCACAATAGTTGTGTATTAGAAAAATGTCTTCAAAAACTAATTTGAGGAATTTATCCCCAAAACTCTATTAGTGGACGAAATAGCGGCTGCAATAGTAGTTTGGGGTCGCAATTAGCAGCCTCTACAACCACTATTGTTGAAAGGGGCTCGCGGATCAATAGCGTCGTGTCGAATCCTACCACCGCTAGGCTATTCTGCTATAGCACTACTATAATGTGCTATTGACAACTTAGAGTAAAGGATAATAAATAAGCGATCAAAAGGATTTCTTTAATTCTTTGCTTGCAAAATGACATGTATAGCTTTGAAACCAAAATAGGGAAGTAAGATGTAAAAAATAGGTAAAGAGAATATATAGTGAGTACGCAAGCGAAGAAGGCAGATCGTATAATAATTTGGGAAATGTTCACCAAGTTAAATGTTATTTGATATGTACCATAATCTTTGTCTAAATAGGGAAGATAGAATTGAAAAGCTTGATAATGTCATAATTGCCTGTTCATTATTAACCGTCAATAGCAATTGTTCTATTAAATTCCATTAGAAGAAGTATTCGAGACCTATGAAATTGTCGTGTTGGATCAAGTGTTTAGTGCTTACTTCCGTGCCAAAAGCCAAAGGGAATTGCAACACTGAAAATGTGCAATATTAATTCCTTAAGATAAATGTTATCAAATAGTGGCGCCATGGCTGCTATGACAGATATACATGGGGGATTTAAGCTCGCCGCAATGGTAAATATCGACCGAGATTGTGTGTTTTTCCGCTATAGCGGCGCCGCGAAGCAGCGGTATGAAAGGATTTTGGCTCTCCGCCATGGACCGCCATTTGTCATCGACAATACTGTTAATGATTCTCAGAGCCACACCTAACTTTAAGGGCTGTGGTGCTGCACCCAAAGGCATTATAGGCCGTGGTTAAGCGAATTGAATCCCAGGGGTCAATAAAGCCAACAAAGTCCCCAAATGTCCTCCCATCCTTTTATGTTTTTATAATTGTTCAACTCTCAAATATTTTAAACTTTGAAAATCAGTAAATTGCATTTTTTTTTCTAGCATTCTATCTGGGAGTCGAAATGGAAAGATCAGCTATGGATATTCCAGTTTCAAGGGTAAAAGAGCTTCAATGGAGGATTTCTTTGAGGCCAAAATTTCAGAGGTTGATGGTCAGATGGTTGCCTTTTTTGGTGTTTTTGATGGTATGTCCTAGGTTTTTGTTTTGCGCCCCTTATAATTAATGCTTTAACTTTTATGTTCTATTTGTTTCCCCATATTTTTACGGTTTATTCTGTTGGTGTGAATCTTTTCGTCATAGGACAATTTGCCGTGTCCTTTAAATTTGCCGTGTGATTCTTTTTGTTCTATTTGTTTCCCCATATTTTTATGGTTTATTCTGTTGGTGTGAATCTTTTCGTCATAGGACAATTTGCCGTGTCCTTTAAATTTGCCGTGTGATTCTTTTTGTTCTATTTGTTTTCCCATATGTTTACGGTTTATTCTGTTGGTGTGATTCTTTTCGTCATAGGCAAAAATCCAGAATGTAGTTTATTTCATATTGACGTGTCCTTTTCATGCATCTCTTTAAATTTAATTATTTTCAACTTTGTAGGCCATGGTGGTTCACAGACTGCAGAATACCTGAGAAATAATTTATTCAAAAACTTGAGTAGCCATCCCGACTTTATCAAAGACACTAAGACAGCTATTGGTATGTACTTCATTTGCGTTAAATAATAGGACATCATGAAATCATCTTATCACATTCAGAGTAGTCAATAGCGGGCCTATAGCATGATAGCGGAGCGGAGTGGAGGCCGGGCGCTATGGGAAGAGCCTTAAGGGTGCAGAACTCAATAGTGGTCGCTATAGGGTAATAGCGGGATAGCGGAGCGGTTCCCAACTCCGAGGGTTTCTAGCCTGCTATCCTTTTCCCCTTCTGAAAAACCGAAATCAAAGGAGTAACACAGTGCACGAGGCTCTCATTTTATGGGCTCTGGGGGGTCGGATGTACGCATCCTTACTCCTGTTTGTTATAACAGAGAGACTGTTTCCAACAGGATTCAAACCCATGACCCCAGGGTCGCAATGGAAATTTAAATTGTTTTAAAGGGTAATTTTGAGGTTTTCAATCAAATTTGAGTTGAGATTCAACCCTAACCTTATCGTCGTTTCTGCACTTAAGTTTGAGTTTTGGGATGAAATGTTTCAATTAAGACTTGTTGATGTTTATTAAGAGTTTCAATTGAAACTCGGTTGTTTTTTAGTGTCTTTTATTAAGTTTTGTGATTTGATTTATGAATGTTTTATGTGTTTGAGTTATTTGTTTAATTTTACGTATATATTTATAATTATTATATGTAGGGTCTGTTTGTTTTGGCTTTTTTTAAAAATAATTTTTATAGTGTTACATAATTTAGTATAAAAAAAAATTACAAAGACATTTTTCATAAAAGCTTCAATTGAAAATTTGATTTGAATAGATGTTCTTAAAATGTTATTTTAGATATTTCATCTTCTTATTGAAACTTTTTCTATACATCAAAATTTCAAAAAATCACTTAATTTTGAAGCTATTTCAAATGGATTTTCATAAAAATTATTTTTGAAATACAACTTTTTGAAAAAATTGCGATTTTGACTATGTGTTGGTCTTCAATAATGTATGTTTATGTTATAGGATGTCAAAATTAGTGTTTCAATTTAGAAAAAACATAGAAAAACTTCTAATATTTTGAAAAACGGTTTTGAAAAATCTATTTTAAAAAATACAAAGAAAAAATCCATCTTTTTAAAGCTGAAACAAACAGGCCCGTAATTCGTCCCAAAAAAATGATTAAATAGCAGTCATCCCGGTACACGCTGTCCTGCTATTCTACCGCTCCACAGAACTATCCGGGATTGATTACTCTGATCACATTATAGCTGGATGGTCTAACTACCTGGATGGTCTAACTATGAACTTCTGATATGTTTAATTATTTGTCTTTTTCGCAGTTGAAGCATTTAAACAAACAGACATTGATTACCTCAATGAGGAAAAGGGACATCAAAGAGATGCAGGATCCACTGCATCAACAGCTGTACTGTTAGGCGACCGAATTCTTGTTGCAAATGTTGGTGATTCCCGAGTAGTTGCATCTAGAGCCGGTTTAGGTTGGTGCCATTGTCAAGCACTGATTTTTGGTTACTACAGTTTTGCCAAGTTATGTACAAATTGCTTATATACGTAGCAGCCGAAGAAGCAAAATAGTTTTGTATCTTCATCCTTGTGTTTTTCTTTTCTTTTCACTGATACAAACATGTTATGCAGCTGTTCCTTTATCTATTGATCACAAACCTGATAGATCTGATGAGCGTCGAAGGATTGAACAAGCTGGGGGTTTCGTATTATGGGCAGGTAAATTTCATCCTATATGGATTTTGCCATTTGTTCTTATGGTTCATAATAAATTAATGATTACAATAAATAACTTACTCTATTGCTGGTTTATCCAGGAACATGGAGGGTTGGTGGCGTTCTAGCCGTATCCCGTGCATTTGGAGACAAGTTTCTTAGACCATATGTTGTTGCCGACCCAGAAATTCAGGTTGGTTAAAATCTAAGTTTGACAACCCATTTTCTGATACATTTTATGTCTCCTAATTTATCCTTCCCTTTGTACACTCTTTTCGCCTAGGAGGAAGGCATCGAAGGCGTGGATTTTTTAATAGTAGCTAGCGATGGTCTTTGGAATGTTATATCAAACAATGTGAGACTTTTCATATCTTGGCTCAACAAATCCAGAGTTACACCTATGTGAATTTTACTGAATAACGAAGTATGTTGAAAAGAGTTCATAGCTAAGGCTCCGTTTACTTATGCAGTCTCTACCTTTTTCAGGAGGCGGTGTCTTTAGTACAAAATATCACTGATGCAGAAGCTGCATCTAAAGCACTTATTAAAGAAGCTTATACTCGAGGAAGCTCAGACAACATCACCTGCGTTGTTGTTCGATTTGATCCATCCTGATGCTGCTGTATATATGCTTTAGATTATATCTGTCATTTCAGACAACTGAAATAGAAATGACCAATGTGTGTGAAGTCTTACCTTATTTTAGGTTATGGTATTACAGTTTTGTAAGCTGTTTTAGTGTTAGAGATTACTCTTAGTTGGAAAGGAAGTACATGTAGATGCATTTGTTTTTTTACACTTGAAGGCTCCATATCTTGGATCTAGCTGGTTATTGTGGCCCTCTAGACAGTTTTGTATTGTTGAAATCTGTGTGCACAAACTTAGGTATTCATGCCAGTTTCAGATCATTGTTTAATAAAAAGATTGTTTAATTGCACTTTTGGTTCCTCTATTTTATCTGATTAGCAAATTGGTCTCCTTATGTTAAATTTAAACAATTTTGGTCCTCCTATTTAAAATTTAAACCGTTTTAATCCCCTTCTCATACTTTTCCACTTAAAATGAACGATGTTTTCATTTTTTATATAACAAATTACTTATAAAACATGACAAATCATCGTATATAAATCTATTATTGAACTTTGTAGATAAAAATATAAGTTAAGAAAAGAAAAATCTTATTGATATTTATGAAAACATATGGGAGGAGGACTAAAATTGTTTGAATTTAAAATATAAAATTAAAATTATTTGAATTTAAAATAGTGGGACTAATTTCATGACTCATAAAAAATCTGGAGATTTAGACTAAGAAGATATGTGAAATGAGATACTCCCTCTGTTTTTCATTATCTCACCTGAAAATAAATAAAAAATATATTGTATTATATTAGTAAGTTGTATTTACAATACCAATTAATTATTAATGTTACTCTTCAATAATGTTACTCTTCAATTAATAGTATAATATTTTTACAATATTAATTAATGAGGCACATGTATCTAATTAAAATATAATTTTAATTTTAAAAAATTAATATAGTATTAAAGATTTTGATTGATTGAATGTCTAATGTTGATTTACACAGTCATTGTAATGTTGATTTACATCGTGTACTATTTTTAAATTCTTTTAAAATATTTTTATTTATTTTATTTTTTATATCATTAATAAAGATTAATTTTATAAAAAGAATTTATAATTTCTCTTTTCAATACAATAATACATTTTTTATATTTTTAAATATATGTAAAAGTTATTAACAAAAAACAATCTCAGGACCACAGAATGTTTAAGGCAACCATATTTCAAAGAGCAGTGAAGATGAACAGTGGAAAGGTTATACGAAGAAGAAAGGGCGAAAATCTCAGAGCTCCTCTCTCTAGACCTTCTCTATTTCCATTCAGCTCAAGTTACTTTGAATCTTGGTCCAATTTAATTTCAATATTTTTGTTTAGAAAACAAAGAGAAGAAGAGCAAGGTTTGTAAAAAAGGAAGAAGAATGAAGTGCGTTTTATTAATAATGGAAAATTTAAATAATTTTTTAATAGTGTGATTGGTTACGACGAGAAAGTGATAAAAGAGAAAAAAGTGAGAGAAAATGTGAAAAATGTGATAGGTAGATTTAACTTATTATTATGAATGTAGTGTAAAAGAAATAAAAGAGAAAAAAAATGTGATCTTACCGGATCAGACTTGGATCGTCACGGCTGATTCGAATTGAATTTGAGTGAGATGGAGATACCTGCAAGATACTCCGATGCTAAAATGAGAGACGGAATGAGCAGACAAAAAATGTATAAGTGCGTAATAGATGAATATCTGACCCTCTGGGAACAAAGGGTATTTATAGCCCTCAGCGTTTGACCAAGATCCCCCTATTAGGCTGTGCAGAACTGACCCAATAAAGGAACTGCCAGGTTCTACGTGTGTAATGGGGCCCCGCCCGTGATCCCCTTCCTGGTGATGCTAAGCGAAGAATAAGGAGGGACGAAGACGCGGTCTTTCCGGAGCTTGGAGGATTCTATAACGGTCGGAGTGGACAGAATCTGCCCTACGGGGAGGGTGCTCGAGCTAGGCTCGAGCTGGTTGATCGGGGATACTACGCGTCGCAGGCAATGGCGGGCATAGTGGCCTTGGTCTGTGGTCGGGCACGTTGATGATGGTCCATTTGTGAGCATTCCCCGAAGAGTTTGCTTGGACTAGGCCTTTATCTGCGCTTTTGGGCCAAGGTGGGCCCAGTCCAGAACAGGAGCCCCCCAAGTCGTTGCTCCTGGGGCAGGAGTTATGACTTGACTTCCGCTCGCCGTTGCCACGGGGATGATGCGCGGACCAGGGTTTTGTCTTTCGAAGCGTGCTCGAGGCATTTCTCGCGGGGATACACGGGTTGCGCCCGTCGGGTACGTGGCGTAGTCCTTGGGAACTGTAGCGCCACCCTAACAACTAGGGCCATCATTACCTAGGGGAGTAGGTGTCGAGGACAGGGAAGTTCATGTCTCCCTGGTGCGACGTTTCAAATTCCACGTCATCCTTATAAATAGGACCCTTGGGTCCATAATTTATTTTTTCCCCTTCACGCTCTCTCTCTTTCCCTGACTCTGTTGTCGTCGTTTGCTGCAACGCTGTGAAATCACTGTATCATCCGCCGTTGATTCCTTCCACCGTTGTCACTCGTACTCTTTTCTTCCAAGTAAGTGTCTGTTCCTCCTATTTTTTCTTCGTTGTAGGTAGTTTTAATGTTATTTCTGATGCTAGAAACCCACATTCTGGGAGTAGTGCCCGGTAGATTCATGATTGCGCCCGGTAAACTCATAGTTTAGGTACATAACTCGCGCTTCTGCCCGTGACCTTCATAGTTTTAGGCACATGACTCGCGCTTCTGCCCGTGACCTTCATAGTTTTAGGCACATGACTTATGATACTGCCCCTAACATTCATAGCTTTAGGCATATGACTCATGATACTGCCTGTGACATTCATGCGTTTGGTCGGCGTGCCCATGAGCTGGCCGGGGCTTTCATTCTTTTTTAGGAAGTATGTAGGGCAGCCTCCTCGCGGTGTCCTAGTGTCGGGTAGGTGACTCCAGGAACTTGCTCGAGGGATTCATGTTTCGCCCGGGGCGTTCCTGTTACTCCTTTGTTGTCCCCGATGCGTGGTCGGAGCTGGGGCGTCCGTGTTTGACTCGTTGTGTACTACTTCCTGTCTCTGTGGCGAGCACGCAGATTTGCTCTCGAATTCACCGGTTTCCTGTGCTTTGCAGGTAAATGGCCGACGAACCGGGATCTTCGAGACAAAATGAAGTCGAGGACACAAGTACTGAGGAGAATGTTACTTTGGTTGACACCATAGATGACCCCGCGTTGGACTGGGTGGGCGCCGAGCCCCGGGGGATTGCCTCGGCGTACTGTCGGTGTAGTCGGCGTGCCTATACTGTCGTCGAGCATGGCGGCAGTCATCCAGGTTTTCAGAAAATTTTTATGGTGATGAGGTCGTCAATTGACGCGCGTATCTGATCAGAGTTTACTAAGTACGGGTTCCCAATGTATGAGATCGTGTTCAGGGATATCGGCCTTAAGCTCCCCTTCAGTGATTTTCAAGTCGGGGTGTTTAGCCACCTGAATTTGGCCCCTTCGCAGCTTCACCCTAATTCGATCGCCTTCCTTCGGGCGTTCGAGCTGACGTGCCGTTTCTTGAGGATCGGGGCAACGATTCCTCTTTTCTTCCGGGTCTTTCACCTGCAGCGTCAGTCTCGAGGAGGCAGGCACAGCTGGGTATCCCTGAAACAGTCGAAGAGGCTGTTCAGGATGTATATGGATTCGGTGAGGGACTTCAAGGATAAATGGTATGTTCTGCAGCCGATCACCCAAACTGCCTTGGACTCCTTGTTCGAATCGGAAACCACGGTGGTCGACACGGACGGGGAGCCCCTCGTGGATGCCGAGGGTCGTCCGGCAGGCGGGCGCATTTCCAAGTTCCCGATACATTGGTGCTCGGGCCATTACGACCATGGTACCGGATATTATCATACGCCTGCGGAAAGTATGAGCGCCGAGGACGAGGAGGCTTACGATGTCCTTTGCAAATATGTCGACAGTTTCTTCCCTTCCCGGTGGGTTACGAGGGAAGGGGACGATATTCTTGACGAGGAAGGGTACCCGACATTCGAGGCTCGTCCCATCAACACAAAGGTGCTCGTCGAGTGTTAATATTACGGGCAGGCCGTAGATCTGCTAGGTTTTCTTGCTTCTGCTCTTATTGTTTTATTCCATTTTCGTTGTTTTTGCTTACTTATAGCTAACCCGGGTTTTGCACCTTTTTGCAGGCGACATGGCTGAGCGTCGGGAGAGGTTATTGAAACTGACCCAGGACAAGAAAATAAACAAAAGGCTGGTGCGGGCGCCGTAGGCCACGAGGATGGGACCACCGGCCGGTTCGGGCGGAAATGCCTCTAGTGGGTCCTCGGGCTCTCCCGATGCTGAGCAACCCACCGAACTGATTCCCAAGAAGAGAAGCCGAGCTGAAAACAGGTCGGAGGTTGGAGACGAGTCTGTAGCTGCGAGGGCTTTCGACTTACCCCCCTGCTTCAAAGAGAAAGATTTCTTCGAGGGGTTTCCTCTGACGGTGAGCAATGACGAGGCCGAGACTATTAGGAAGATTGACAAAGAGAGTCAGAGGAAACATCTCGCTGCCAGCATGGTCGGGATGGTGAAAATGGCCGAGATGGCCGTGGTCCTTGCTGTTGTACCCCAAAATTTGCCCTCCCATATTTCTCAAAATATTTCAAGAAAAATTCACAAGTCCAACCCGGCGCATCATATTCAGGTGTTCTTTCGCCAAGATATCTCTGATAACATATTCTCAAATTCAGGTTCAGCTCAAGAGTCAATTCTTTAAAGAAGGTATCCGAATGTGTGAGTTTTCTCGAAGAAATATGGTGAAAAAAGTGTGCTGAAAGTGCAGTTTTTACGCGCTAAAAAATTTATAACTTAAAGATCGTGACTCGTTTTGAATCCGTTCCGGTGGCCAAAATTCCGTATTGATATTATCTATGTTTTCATCTCTCACATCTAGAAGCCAATTCCAATCAGAAGGTCTTCAAAGATGTGGATTTATCAAGTATTTTCATACAGAAAATTTGTGACAGAAGTTTATTTGCGTCATGATCAGAAAATCATAACTTGGTCGATTTTCATCGTATCGAGCTGGTTCCGGTGCCAAAATTTCACAAATTGAGTTGGCTACATTTTCACAGGAGGTATCGAGTTTGAAAGGTGTTCAAAAGGCCTTCATTTTTTGCTCAGAGTGTGTGACACGCCGAAAATCCTGAATGCTGAATATTATTTCATCTGAGCCGAAACTTCGAAAATTCATAACTCGGTCAATTTTTATCGGATTGGACTCATATTTTTACACAAGGTCACTGACTCATAGATCTACAACTTTTCTTCAAAAGTAGAGACCGGATTATGCTCCGATCAATACCAGTTTTTTTATTGAAGAACGTGTCAGAGTCGACACTGGAGCCCAAAATAAGTTTGTCTGAGCTGAAACTTCAAAAATTCATAACTAATTCACCGTTTATCCGATTGAGCCGATTTTCGGACAGGAGTTAGTTCTCGATGTCAGCTACATTTTGTTTTCACATTTCAACTTCAAAAATTGCACTTAAGTCCCTGCGATTTAGCCTGGAAAGTGACAAACTCAAGTAAACATTGGAGGCCCAATTGCACATTCAAAGCCCATTTTCTTTACCCTAATTTCCATTATATAATCACATTCTTTTCACACAAACCAGGGAGGAGAAAAAGAGAGAAAAAACTTTGCCACAACACTGTCAGAATATCAAATTCTTTCAAGAACCCTAAAACCTTGAAATTCTTATTACAAATCTCTCTCTCACTACAAACAAGTCATCACAGTTACAAACCAACACCTCACTACTTCTTCAGTAAGGATAAGGCTGGCTTGATCTCCATGATTCAAAGAGCATAAAAGCATTCAGGTCACTAATTTTCCAGTAAGGGTAAGATTGATTTGATCTCCATGATCAAAAGGGTATAATCATTCATACATGCCATATTGTGCCTAAACATTAAATTTCTTCATATATTGGCTTTATTTGCATTTTATGATTTTATTTAATGTGTTCATGAGATTCAACACTGCAGATTTAGACAGGATCTCATGCAGGTTCATTAAGGAACGTTGAGGCCAAAAGTCAAATGGCCAAAAGCCAAAAGCCAAAAGAACAACTTATGCATGACACCAATACATGGCGAGACAGACATCCTGAGAAGATTAAGGAACGTTGAGGCCAGAACACAAATGGCCAACAGCCAGAACACAAATGGCCATGAAACCCAATCCAATGGCCAAAGAATGCAGACCGTTTAAAAAACCTCCCATTGGGCCTGAAATCCCCCTTGGTTTGCATCCTTTTTAATTTTATTTTCTTTTCTTTTCTAATTCTTTTTTAATTGTTTTAATTATTTTTTTCACCATAAAATAATTTTCTATAATAAAAATAGAAAAATCAAAAATACAAATATATTTAATTATTATTAATTTCATCACTAACCTATTTTTTGTAAATAAACTCTAACAATTAACTTAGTTTAATTTAGGTTTTTAAACTTTAATTTTTTTCTTAATAAGTAAAAAGTATCTAGAATTAGGTTTTTTAGCATTTTTATCCTTTTTCTTAATAAATAATTTTTTCTTATTATCATTATTATTAATTACTAATTTATTTTGTAAATAAATATGTAAATAATTAATTAGCATAAATTAGGTTAAACCTTAACATTTTTTTCATTAATAATTAAAATAACTTAGAATTAGGGTTTCTTTTAATTTTAATTCTTTTCTTTATTTTCATTAAATACAAAAAAACATAAAAACATTTCTTTTCTTAATTAAATAATTAATTAGCTTTTTAATTTCATTTAATTTCTCAAAAGGGTCCAACGCCCTCGAACGTTCTATTATTTCGCGCATTTATTTTATTTTATTGTATATTATGTAATTGCTCAAGCCTTGTAATAGTAATTAGGAATTTATTTTACTTTCCGCATTTTTATTAAAAACGGGTCTTTGTTAATTTGGCGATGTATAGACCCGCGCCTTGTAATAGCGTAGGATTTTACTTTCCGCATTTAAACTTCCGCACTTTTAAATTATAATTGCATGAAAGAATGTATGGCCTAAATTAAAAAACAAGCGTAGACCACCATGATACATGTACAAGATAAAACATAACTGAAATAACACACAAATTCACACATCACTCTTAGGGTACGCCTCATTGTTGCCTTGCCCTCGAAACGTGGTCGTCGAGTATAGGACGTTTTAGTAAGTCCTTATGTCCGTTGATCCATATGCCTCAAAACAAGTTGCCTCGGAAAAGTTGCCTCGAATTAAAAAGGATCAATGGCATAAGGGTAGCTTCTAAGGTGTCCTACTGTTGCTCCGGTGACCACACTGTCCCTACTAACGAATTGACCCGAACACCTCCAACGGTGGTGCTACCTACCTCTCAATGGTGGGATGGCACTACCTTAAGGACATTTACACAACCTAATTCCTTAGGGTAGGTAGATGACTCATGGATACTTGCTCTTTTCAAAAAAACAAACAAAAACCTTTTCACACCTACACTTTCAAAAAAGCTTTCAAAACAATTTTTCAAACACTCTTGAGGACTGATACAAGAGTCATTCAGAAATCTTTCAATGAAACTTTTTCAAACCCACGCACATTTTGAAAAGCAAACACTTTGAAAACATAAGAGAAAGTATCTAAGAGTCCATGGATAACCATGGATAGAAATGGTGCTAACACCTTCCCTTTCTATAAATCTACCTCCCGAACCGAGAAACTATCTCATAAGGAATTTTGATGTGCTTTTGTCCTGTCCATGTTGGAGAAAATAAAAGACGGTGGCGACTCTTGCTTCCGCGACATTTCGCGAACCAGCGTTAAACAGTCAGTTCTAAATCCATCGATCACACTTGTCGAGGAAGGGTAGGATTCCTCGGACCGTGTTAGGGAGTTAGAGTCCGAGAAAGCCGCTCTTGCTTCCAGTTCTCGTAAGTTAAAGGTGGCCCTCGAGCGGTCCGAGGAAATGTTCCGCGAGCGTGCCGTCCTGCTGGCGGGGGAGAAAGAAAACTCTACGAAGGTTGCTGAGGAGAGGGATTGCCTCCAACTGGACAAGGAACGTTTGGAGAGTGACAATGAACGTCTGTGCAAGGAAGTCGAGGAGCTAAAGGCTATTATGCTTCCTGTCTACGATGAGTCAGAGGAGACAACCTCTCTGTGGACCCGTTTAGATTTGGTCGCGCGTATCCATCTTCTTGAGATGGACTGTGTTGGTGCCCTAGCCGATGGTTTCGAGGCCGCAGTCAGCCAACTCGCCATCCTGAATCCGAGCATGAATACCGAGGGAGTCGGGTTCATGTCTCAGATTATTGACGGTCAGGTGGTGCCTCCTCCTGAGTCTCCTGTAGTGGATGCCGGTAGTTCTGAGGACGTTTAGCATGAAGTTTTTGTTCGGGCATGCGTGCCTGTATATTGGTTTTTATTTGTTTTTAGGGCCTGCATGCCCGTGCTCATTTTTGGGGCCTGCGTGCCCGTGCTTATTTCTTTTGGCCGTCGTGCCACGACTTGTAACCCCGAACATCGTCGGCCTTTTTGGTCGGTAAGTAACTTGTCTTGTGTATCAGCTTTTTTTATGGATGTTTATTTCGCGTTAACTTGCTCGTATCTAATGTTTGTATTCAACTGTTACTTTGTGACGAAATTTGTCTAAGTTATGTCCTCGAGCTAAGCTTGTATTCGACTGTTACTTTATGGCGAAATTTTTCTAAGTTAAGTCCTCGAGCGGAGATATCCTTTCGACCCCTTTGGTGGTCCGACATACTTCGAAATGCGTCGGTTATGCGGAGTGAAGCCCGCGTGTCGAGCGTATGACCCAGATCAAGGTCGTACGCCTGCGGCGTGAACTGCCCATCGCGAGCTGGGCGTTCTGCCATGTGGTTATTTCGACAGTGGAGTTCGATTGAGGTGTCCCTGTTGGGCGTTGTCGTTCGATCTCGATGGTTGAACGACGTTATGTCGTTTAGGTGTAGATCAGGCCTGTACCTTGGCCTATCTACGTGGTCGAGACATTTCTCTCTGTTGACTAGATGTGGATGTTCGACGGCGAAGGTCCTTAGTGTTTAAGGGTTTTAGCTATAGTACTTCTTTAGCTTAGCAGCGTTCCAGGGTCGTGGTAATGGTTCTCTGTTTAGCTGCTCGAGGTAATAAGCCCCGGTGCCCGTGGTGCCTGGACGCGATAGGGTCCTTCCCAGTTCGCGGCCAATTTCCCTTCGCGGGAGTCTTTCTGGTTTCTGTGTAAAACCAGGCTACCGATTTGGAATTCGCGTCTGATGACCTTGTCGTCATGACGCAGAGTGTGATCGGTGGATCTGGAACTGACTGTTTTAAAGCTGGTTCGCGAAAATGTCGCGGAAGCAAGAGTCGCCACCGTCTTTTATTTTCTCCAATTGGAAAGGACAAAAGCACAGAAAAATTCCTTTAAAGAGATTGCTCTCAGTTCGGGAGGTAGGTTATAGAAAGGGAAGGTATTAGCACCCTTTCTATCCATGGTTATCCATGGGCTCTTAGATACTTGCTCAATGTGTTTTCAAAATTGTTTGTTTGCTTTTCAATTGTGGGTTTAAAAAGTTTCTTTGAAAAATTTCAGTTCGACTCGTACGTCAGAGTGTTTGAAAAGTTTGTTTTGAAAGTTTTTGAAAGTGTGTTGGTGAAAAGATGTTTTGATTTGTTTGAAATTAGAGCAAGTATCCTTGAGAACCTACCTACCCTAAGGAATTCGTCTGTGTAAATGTCCTTTAAAGTAATGCCATCCCACCATTGAGAGGTAGGTAGCACCACCGTTGGAGGCGTTCGGGTCAATTCGAGTGTATAGGGACATGGTGATCACCAGAGCAATGGGAAGACACCTTAGAAGCTACCCTCATGCCAGGTTCCCGGATCATGAGGACTTACTAAGACGTCTTCTACTCGACGACCACCTTTCGAGGGGCAAGGCAACAGTGAAGCGTACCCTAGGGGTGGTGTGTGAATTGTGTGTCATTTTCAGTTTATTGTTTGTCTTGTCATGCATTGGTGATCTACCGATTCGATTTTATTTTTGGGCATTCATTCTTTCATGTTATTGTTTAGCAGTTAAAAGTGCGGGAATTTAAAGTGCGGAAAAGATAAAAGTCCTACGCTATTACAAAGGGCGCGGGTCCACATCGCCAAAATAAACCGAACCCGATTTAAAATAAATTGCAGAAAAGAAATGTCTAATAGCTATTACATGGCTTTGGTACAAGTACATTATATTCACAACAGAAATAAATGAAACGCGCGAAAAAAGAAAATAATCAAATGCGAGGGCGTTGAACCCTTTAAAGGAATTAAAATAATTAAGTTATCTAAAATTAAAATTAAATGAAAAATGGTATTTTTGTGTTTTTTAGATTTAAAAGAAAAAAGAAAAATTAATTGAAATTAAATTAAATATTAGACCTAATTCTATTATTTTTTAAGTTTATTATGAAAATTTTAACTTTTAACCTAATCTAATTCTAAATTAATTTATGTACATTTTTTAATTTATGAAAATGAATAAATAACATTATTATTCTGAAAAAAGGGAAAAAATAAAAAAAGAAAATAAAAGTCATTAAACCTAAATTCTAGTTTTTTTGGATTTTTATTAAAAAGAGATTAAAATTGTACCCTAATTAAACTAAATAATTTACATACAATTTATTTAGAAAATAATTAAATAAAAAAATTATATTTTTTGGCCTTTTCTGATTTTTGAATGTTTTTATATTTTGATTAAAAATTAATTAATTAAATAAACATAACAATTAAAATAAATGAAGAATATAAAAAAAATAAATAAATTTGGCAAACCAGGGTGGGGTGTAGCCCCAGAATTGTGAGGTGCAGGCCTGGAAATTCTGGCCCATTTGATTTTGAATCCATTGACTTTTCCAATCAGGTGTGGCATGTTGACTGGCATCCACCATACGCCTTTGTTCTGAGCCTTTTGATAAGTCTCCTAGGACACGTGTGCAATAGATGAGGAGGACGTATGGTATGTATTAACGTCAGCGCTGCATGGAAACTTGGAGTGAAAAATAATATGAGAAATTGGCCAGACCTGGGACTTGAACCCAGGTCATGAAGGTTATTCACATCACGTGCTACCAACTGCGCTGCTGCATTTCATTTAACATGTTATGGTTAATAAACAATAAAAATTAAAACCAACGCATAATGGCTAAAACGCGCGCAAATTCGAATTGACCAGTCTCCGTGTGACAACTCATCGTCTCTTTCATTTTCCTGAAACATGAAGGACGAAGGCAACGGTTTTTTGATCGTTGTTTTAGGGGGCCTGTAAGAAAATAGCGACTAGCCCCTCGTCGCTCATAAATTGAGCGCGAGGGTGCAATCTTCTTCGTCTCAACCTGCTTAAGCCAATAGCACTGGTCTGGAAGTGTAATTTTGCTTCGTTTGAGAAGCCCTAATTTTGAATCTGAAAAACCTAGAAATTCAACAATGGCAAAAGCGCATATATGACACGAAAACGTAATTGAACATGTTGGTTAGCTTAGAAACTTCACATGGAACAAGAATATACAATTGAAATGCAATGAAGATGCTTAGAATTAAGAATACGATTTCAAAAAATTTTCTGTACAGCTTGAGTTGTAGCTATCGCTTCTTCGTGTTTTGATTGATGTTAGGAATTGGGATGCCTTCAGAATTTGTCCAGGATGCTAATGGAAAAAGAATTAGAGCTTAAAACTTAGTCCAACTTTGATTTCAGATTTCAATTATATGCCTCATTTTTCAAAGTTCCAATAGGCTTTTCAGCGCAGCATATGGTATCCTATGGTTAGGGTTTGACTCAGTGATGATCATGGAATGGAATTGGCTAGTTATTTGACCTAGATTCAAGCTCATGAATGAACAAGTCTTAGGGTTTTTACCATTGACCATTTTTCCTTCTTTTTAGCCAAGACCTAGACCTAGTGTGAAACTTAACCCTAGCCTGAGTTTTTGAGTTGGCCCATGATACATAGAAATTGTCCAAGTTCACATGACACTATTCCATTGGTTTTTGAATTTTATTTGAATTTTCAAAGATTTAAAATGAATTAAATTATTAAAAATTAAATAAAATAGAAAAATCAATATTTGGTCTTGAAATTAACCATGGGACACGTGTGTGGCATGACAAGGATGAACCAAGTGGAAAAAATGGGGCCCTTTTGCCAAAAATTGGATTTTCAAGGATAGTTGACTTTTGCCATTTCACAAAAATTTCCCAACTTCTACAAGGCATAACTTGCTCAATTTTTAAGCTCTTCACATGTTCTTGGACATTTTGGAAAGGTCTTTGAGTCCTTTAACCAATTCCTTTGGTCCCGTGTCATTTTGATTTTCCAATCTCAAGTTATGGCCTTTGACTTAAAGTCCCTTTTTGTTGACTTTTGAAAATGACCTGTAATGTTGAAATTGATAACTTTTTGTGAGAGCATTTCTTGGACTTGAAGTATGAAGATGAATTGTAGGAAATGTCTTTCTCTTAAAAATGAGCTTTGGATGGAATTTTTCTGATAATCCATGTGAAAGTTATGCCCTGGTCAATTTCAGTTGACTTTTTCAGCTGTCCAAATATAGCAACTTTTGCATCTTTGATGATTTCTGAGCCAAATTCTGAGAATCATGATCAAGCATTGATCAAATGATGTTTGTGGCTTCAAAATGATATGTTGACCAAAAATTTGAACTTTTGACTGCCAAATGACCATTTTGCCCCTACAGTTGACTGTAGTGCAATTTAGGGTTTTGACTGTGCAATCTTGAGCTGAATGCCTTGAAACTTGATATGGGGATGCTTGACCATGTTTGTAAGCATGTGAGACTTGATTGAGCCTTTGAAAACTTCCTTTTCTTGATCAGACTCAAAACCCTAATTTTGACTGTATGGGAGACTGTTGCACTGCACAACCCTTGGGGAATTTTGTAGCTTGGCTTGGCAATTTCTTGAGGAATATGGGAGGGCAAATTTTGGGGTATAACAGTTGCCCCTGTTCAATCTTCTTAGACCCGAGGATGCAGATTGGCTGACGTGTCTTTCGTAATCCGAGGGTAAAAGATGATTGGACACTAGAGTGCCCGGAAATTTGCGCTCACATGTTAGCAATGATGGTGGAATGGGCTTATAGATGCCATCTGAATGTTTGATTGCGTAGGAGATTCCTTGGCGAGAACCTGTATACCTGCAAAACAGAAAATGAGTACCTGACACGTTGCAGGAGCCGATTTTTAGATGCTTGGTCCTGACAAGTTACAGGAGCTGAGTCTGGAGCTTCAAACGGCGATGAAAGAACCAGGGATGATTACTTCCTTAGCATGAATGGTAAGAGAGCCTTGGGCGACTTTAACTTCAACAACGCTTATTGAGAAAAATCTGGGGTGTCTTCTACTGGGATAAGAATCAGGGAGATCTTAGGGTCGATCTGACTGAACCAGAGAGGCCTTCGACTGGGTAAGAATCAGGAAAACTTTAGGGTCGATTTAACTGAACCGGTCTAGGTCTTGAAATGTCTTCCACTGGATAAGCATCAGGAAAATCTTGGGATGATTTAACTGAACCAGAGAAGGCCTTTGACTGGATAAGCATCGGGAAAATCTTGGGACGATTTAACCGAACCGGTCTAGGTCTTGAAATGTCTTCAACTGGATAAGCATCAGGGAAATCTTGGGACGATTTAACTGAACCAGAGAAGGCCTTTGACTGGATAAGCATCGGGAAAATCTTGGGACGATTTAACCGAACCGGTCTAGGTCTTGAAATGTCTTCAACTGGATAAGCATCAGGAAAATCTTGGGACGATTTAACTGAACCGGTCTAGGTCTTGAAATGTCTTCAACTGGATAAGCATCAGGGAGATCTTAGGGTCGATCTGACTGAACCAGGGAAGGCCTTGAAATGTCTTCAACTGGATAAGCATCAGGAAAATCTTAGGACGATTTAACTGAACCGGTCTAGGTCTTGAAATGTCTTCAACTGGATAAGCATCAGGGAGATCTTAGGGTCGATCTGACTGAACCAGGGAAGGCCTTGAAATGTCTTCAACTGGATAAGCATCAGGAAAATCTTGGGACGATTTAACTGAACCAGAGAAGGCCTTTGACTGGATAAGCATCGGGAAAATCTTGGGACGATTTAACCGAACCGGTCTAGGTCTTGAAATGTAGCTTGAGAACTTAACTGGATCTTTCCTGAAAGATAAAAGTCAGTCATATGCAATGCATGATATGGATCAGGCAATGATGTTCTCAACATAAATGAGATTTGTATGATGCAGTGCGTTATGCATGCTATAATGATGTATGTGACGTTTTATGTATGTTTTTGTCTAGGAAAGTAAATCCTTGCTGGGTGCCGGGAAATCGTATCCTGGGCTGATGTCGAAGAATAGATTTGCCTCCGCTGGGGATGATAACTGCAAGGATACCGGTAGGAGAAGATGACTCCGTTGCGGAATAAACTTGGCGAATGAAAGATTCTGCGGGGAGAAAAGATACTCTAGTGATCATGCTGGGAAGCAGTACTCTGTGGGAAGAGAGATGCCTTGCTGAGTTGTTGATAACCTGCTGAGGATACCGTTGTTATGTTAGAAGTATTGATGGACTTCGCTGGGGATAGGAAGGAACTACGTTGACGACGACCTTTCCTTTTGGCTGAGGATAACCCAGTTATATCCTGTTAAGGAAATAACTCTTTAAATCAAGCCAGACGACGCGTTCGTGTTCTGCGAAGGATAAGCTTCCAGAATTTACTGGGGATAAGCTTACTGCTTGGGGAGATGAATTCCATCTTTCCTGGGGAACTTGGATGGGACTCTCCTGGGGAAGTTTTGATATGCTGGGGCAGTGATCCCTTTGAATGTTGATGTATGCCGCCGGGGAACAATCTGTAGACCAAGACTGCCGGGGATGCTTGTTAAGAATATATGCTGCTAGGGAATATTGGGATCTACTGGAGGATACCCAATTTCCTTGAGACTTGTTAACTTTGTTTAGGGAAGAATGCACTGACTTGCCGTCTCACTCTCTGGGAAATTTAAGATGCCTGGTTAGGTTTTTTAGCTGAACCTACCTTGGTACCTTGGAGGATAAAACAATTAGACTGCTCAGACAATTCTTTATTGCCCCTGTTTCTAGTGTCACCTGCAATTAATTCTTTGTTTCGTATGCAGATATTTATGAGCTAGCAAATTATTGTCAATGCATATATCACAAATTGAACTTTGGACGTTCTTCGCAAAACAAAACAGAAAAAGAAAAACAGTTGGCACGTTTAACTGAAAAGTATATTTGTATTGATTTTGAATAGCCTGTGAATAGGCGTTTTGTGTACAAGAGGCTGACGTCCTGGTAAGCGGAACGTCGCCGAGCAAAGGAGTTTATACAAGTTTTGTACAAAAGAAAATAAACAGCTGTGTGAAATATGAATGATCCACTGGGTTTCAACTCTGCTATTGCCTTTATACTCTGTGCGTCTCATCACTTGATGACCCTTGGTTGAAGGTGAAGCTGACTGATCGTGCCGTCTGAACTTGATGCAGATACCGGATTCTGGATGCAAAGTGATCAATGAGACATAGTATTACGCCTTTATCCCTAATTTTTGCCTGGACCGCCCTTTCGGGTTTTCGGTCCACCGGGATACCCATTTTTTCCCAAGCCGCCTTTTCAGGTTTTCGACTTGCCGGGTGTACAGATTTTTCATTTTCATCCCTTCATTTTGCCCGAACCCTTTTGGTTCGACGGGAAGCCCTAATTTTTGCCTAGACATGTCAGCCTAGCGGGTCTTTTTTCATGCGTAGTATTTTTTAACTATGTCCGCATTGGCGGGGTGAGGAAGGTCGTCACCATCCATGTTGGTCAATATCATGGCTCCTCCTGAGAACACATGCTTAACCACAAATGGCCCTTCGTACGTAGGGGTCCATTTGCCCCTTGGATCACTCTGAGGAAGGATGATTCGCTTGATCACCAGATCCCCGACTTGATATTCCTGTGGTCTGACTTTTTTGTTAAATGCCCTGATCATTCGTTTCTGATACGTCTGACCATGACAGATAGCAGCAAGTCTCTTTTCGTCAATAAGGTTGAGCTGATCAAGTCGTGTCTGGATCCAATCATCTTCATTCAGATTTGCATCCTTCATTATCCGGAGAGAAGGAATTTGTACTTCAATTGGCAAGACTGCCTCCATGCCATAAACCAGAGAGAAAGGAGTTGCCCCGGTTGACGTCCTAGCTGAGGTACGATACCCATGCAGAGCGAACGGTAACATCTCGTGCCAATCTTTATACGTTACTGTCATCTTCTGCACGATCTTCTTGATGTTCTTATTTGCCGCTTCTACAGCCCCATTCATCTTCGGTCTGTAAGGAGAAGAATTGTGGTGCTGTATCTTGAACTGTTCGCAGAGCTCAGCGATCATTTTATTGTTCAGATTGGTACCGTTATCTGTAATAATCCGCTCAGGGACACCGTATCGACATATCAGATTGTGCCGAATGAACCGTGCCACAACAGTCTTGGTTACCGTAGCATAGGATGCTGCCTCAACCCACTTCGTGAAATAATCAATTGCCACTAGGATGAAGCGATGTCCATTAGATGCCGTAGGTATAATCTCACCGATCATGTCTATGCCCCACATTGCAAATGGCCAAGGCGCAGTCAGAACATTCAGGGGAACCGGAGGAACATGCACCTTGTCTGCGTAGACCTGGCATTTATGGCATGTCCTAGAATGTTGGTAGCAATCAGCTTCCATGGTGGACCAGTAATACCCTGCCCGCAGGATCTTCTTTGCCATGGTATGTCCACTGGAATGCGTACCAAAGGTCCCTTCATGTAGCTCTTCCATGATTCTTTCTGCTTCAGTCTTATTTACACAACGCAGTAGGGTTGAATCCTGGTTTCGCTTGTACAAGATGCCGTTGCTAAGAAAGAACTTGGCTGCAAACCTCCTCAGGAATTTCTTATCATTGACAGATGCTCCTTCAGGGTATTCTTGAACTTCCAGATATCTCTTCACTTCGTGGTACCAAGGTTTCTCAGTCACCAATTCAGTTTCGAGATCACAACAGTATGCCGGTTCGTCCAGTTTCCAGATGATGATCCGGGGAGCCTCGTTATCCCATTTAACCTTGAACATTGAAGACATTGTAGCTAACGCGTCCGCCAGCTGATTCTCTTCTCTTGGAAAGTGCTCAAATGTTATCTCTGTGAAGTGGGGGATCAAGGCCAACACACATTCTCTGTAAGGAATCAAGTTTGGGTGTTTCGTATCCCACTCTCCTTTGATTTGATTGATCACAAGAGCGGAATCTCCGAAGACACTCAGAAATTTGATCCTCAGGTCGATCGCAGCTTGAAGACCCATAATACACGCTTCATACTCCGCCATGTTGTTGGTACAGTTGAAACACAACCGGGCGGTGAGTGGAGTATGAGTACCTTGTGGAGATACGATTACGGCGCCGATACCATTTCCCAAAGCATTGGAGGCTCCGTCAAAGTGCATAGACCATCGGGATCCTGGTTCAGGTCCTTCATCCGGTCCAGGTATTTCACAGTCAGTTACTATCATAATGCTTTCGTCTGGAAACTCGAAGTTCATTGATTGGTAGTCATCCACAGCTTGATGTGCTAGGTGGTCTGCCAGTACACTTCCCTTGATGGCTTTTTGGGTCGTATACTGAATGTCGTATTCCGTCAAGATCATCTGCCATCTTGCAATTCTCCCAGACAGAGCAGGCTTTTCGAATATGTACTTTATAGGAGCCATTTTTGAGATTAACAAGGTAGTGTGAGTCAGCATATACTGTCTCAGCCGGCGAGCAGCCCATACCAAAGCGCATCAAGTTTTCTCAAGCAGTGAGTATCGGGTCTCACAGTCGGTAAACTTTTTGCTAAGGTAATAAATGGCATGCTCTTTTCGGCCAGACTCGTCATGCTGCCCCAGCACACACCCCATTGCATTATCAAGTACTGTCAGGTAAAGTATCAAAGGTCTCCCTTCAACTGGTGGCATAAGGATGGGTGGTTCTTGGAGATATTCTTTGATTCTGTCAAAAGCAGCCTGACATTCATCATTCCAGCGTACTACCTGATTTTTCTTCAGCAGCTTGAAGATTGGTTCACAGGTAGCGGTCAGATGAGAGATGAATCGAGCGATGTAATTCAGGCGTCCTAAAAAGCCTCTGACTTCCTTCTCTGTCTTAGGAACTGGCATCTCTTGAATAGCTTTGACCTTAGCAGGGTCCACCTGAATACCTTTATCACTGACCACGAAGCCTAGCAACTTTCCAGATCTTACCCCGAAGGTGCACTTGTTCGGGTTCAACCTCAGCTTGTACAGTTTCAAACGGTCAAACAGTTTCTGTAGATGATCAAGGTGTTCTTCCTCAGTCTGGGACCTAGCGATCATGTCGTCAACATACACTTCTATCTCATGATGGATCATGTCATGAAATAAAGCAACCATGGCACGTTGGTAGGTTGCCCCAGCATTCTTTAGTCCAAAAGGCATGACTTTGTAGCAGAAGGTGCCCCACTGAGTAACAAACGTAGTCTTTTCCATGTCTTCAGGTGCCATCTTAATCTGATTGTAACCTGAAAAGCCATCCATGAAAGAGAACACTTTATGCTGAGCTGTATTATCAACAAGGACGTCAATGTGGGGTAGAGGGAAGTCATCCTTGGGGCTGGCCCTGTTCAGATCCCTGTAATCGACACACATCCTGACCTTGCCGTCCTTCTTAGGTACCGGCACTACATTAGCAACCCACTGAGGGTAAGAAGTCACTGCAAGAAACCCGGCATCAAATTGCTTCATAACCTCGGCTTTAATCTTCTCAGACATCTCTGGACGCATTCGGCGGACCTTTTGCTTAACCGGAGGGTAATCTTCTTTAGTTGGTAAGTGATGGACCACAATGTCGGTATCTAATCCGGGCATATCTTCGTAGGACCAGGCAAAGATTTCTTTATAGTCATGCAGCATCTGAGTCAACCGTTGCTTCACGCTGAGTTCTAGGTTGGCACCAATCTTCACCTCTTTCTTGTCTTCCTCAGTACCCAAGTTTATTATTTCCACTGGCTCTTCATGGGGTTGAATTGCCCTCTCTTCCTATTGTAACAATCTTGCAAGTTCACCAGGCACTTCGCAATCATCTTCACCTTCGTCTTCGGCTAAGTTGATCGGATTTTCGAAGTCATAACTGGCAGTAGCAGAGTCGTTACCAGTGAGATCCAGAGTGGATTGAAACCTGTATGAGTGAGTGTGTGTGTAAATACAGCTGTTTTGCAATATGTAAAGAAAGGAAAGAAAAGGAGCGCAAAATTTGAATTGTGAAAAACGTCCAAATGCTTTTATTCATGATATATGATAGTGACAAACAAAAGCCCTCATAAATAAAACCACGGTGCCCCGGGTAAGACACCGGGCCATATAGTCTCAAATTATTGTTTATTACAAATCAAAAACAAAGAAATTCATTACTGAGGAACAAAAGAAACAGATAAGTTGTCCTTTGCACTCCAATTGTTGAGTCCACCGTCGGCCGTCGGGTAGATCCAGTTATCAAACTCAGCTTCATCCACTTCATTCTCGTCTCCAATAGCATTAACCCCATGAGCAGATAGGGGATCTGTTACCACATTAGGCTTGTCAGATGCCTCAAACTGTACCTCCTTGGCGTCAATAAGGTCCTGCAGCTTGTTCTTTAACGCCCAACAGTCATCTGTGTTATGCCCCGGGCTATCAGAGTGATAAGCACAGCGAGCATTTGGATTGAACTTGGGGGATGCAGTGTTGGGAAACTTTGGAGCCTCCTTGACAGTCACTAAATTGGTGGATAGCAACTGTGGCAGGATCTGTGATAAGGTCATGCTTAACCGGGTAAACTCTCTCCGGGGTCTTTCAAACTTTTGAGGATTAGTTGGCCGAGGAGCGGCAGCAGGTTTGGCAATCATTACCGCACTGACAGATTGGCGGTGTTCAGGTCGCTCTGTCCTCCGGGAGCTATAGACAGCACTAGTCTCCTTTTTGAAGGGTTTCTTCTCAGTACTGGAGGAGGCAACTTTCTGTATCTTCCCCGATTTTATACCGGCCTCGATCCTTTCACCAGTCAGGATCAAATCAGTAAACCCAGCAGAGGAATTACCAATGAGATGATTGAAAAATGGACCAGATAAGGTCCCCAAGAACATATCTACCAGCTCCCGATCCGTCAATGGTGGCTGCACCCTGCCAGCCAGGTCTCTCCATTTCTGGGCGTACTCCTTAAAACCTTCACCCGACCCTAGCGACATACCCTGGAGCTGGGTACGCGTAGGAGCGAGGTCGGCATTATACTGATACTGCTTGTAAAAAGCAGTGGCCAGATCCTCCCAGTTACGAATGCTGATTCCATCCAACTGATAGAACCAGTCGAGGTGAGTCCCTGAAAGACTCTCCTGGAAGAAGTGGATCCAAAGGTTCTTGTCTGCTGTGTAAGGCTGGATCTTCCTTACATAAGAACGGAGGTGCATCTTGGGACAGGAAGCCCCATCATACTTCACGAAGGCAGGTGTTTTGAACTTGTGCGGGATCACCACTCCAGTAGATAACCCCAAGTCTCCGAAATCCAATCCAGGCACCCTCTGAACTTCCACAGCCTTTAATCTGTCTTCCAGCTGTTTGTACCGGTCTTCAGCAGGAGGGTACTGTTCGTCGTTGAAGTCTGTTTCAGTATCAGAGCCCACAGGAGTAGTGACCTCCCTTTCTTGGTGACTACCTTCCGTCACAGATGGAGGAGTCCTTTCAGCTTCAACCAGAGTGTTCCCGAGTCTGCGCCCAGTGTTAAATAGCACAGTCCTCCTCTTCTTCTTAGTCTTCTTCAGCAGCATGGTCTTCAACTCTTGTTGACCCTGAGCCAAGCCCTTGATCAGCTCCTGAAATTGGGCGTTTTGCGCCTGAAATTGGACGTTTTGCGCCTGAAGAGCTTTGATGGACGCCTCGGTTGATGATTCAGGGTTCATGATGCTGAAATAAACAGCGAAGAACGGTAAACAACCTGAAAAGAAGAGTACCTATGATGCACATGATGAATGATATGTGTTTATGCGATGCATTCAAGAGTTCGAAAATTCAAATTTGTTGTAGACCAAAAGGAACACACGTTATTATTAAGAAAATCATTGTTTAATACATCAAAGCCTCATGGGCAAAAGTACAAAAAGATCAAATCAATCCCAAAATATGTTGCGCATCTTCTTTGGAGCTATGTAAGTGTTGAGGTTCCTTTCCTCGTGCAACAGGCGGGTGAGCTCCAAGACCTTCCTTTCACTGGCATGCAAACTAGTCTCAAGAGAATTCCGCTCTTCCTTAAGCTGGATCCAACTCTTCTGCATCTCTTCCCAGGATGTGGGCATATCAGGGTGCTGAATAACATGAGACACCTCTCCTTCCAAGGCAGGCTCTTTGATTACTGGAAGCATGTGAGGATAAGGCATTACTAATTTCTGAGAGCGGGCTCGTACCCACTTGAGGTAAGGCTCCAAAGGGATGGAGTTCCTGTGCCCCAGTGTCTTACTGTCTATCCTACTAGGCATCCTCCAAGCTCTGATAAATCTCTGGCGAAGTCCTTGAGTATCGTTGTCGAAGTCAAAAACTATGTCAGGAATCAACATGTCATGAGGACCATCCCTCCGAGCATAACCAAATTGTCTCCAAGCCAGGCATGGACTATAAGTAATACCCCCTCTGATTCCAAGTAAAGGAACATTAGGATACTCCCCGCAACGATCAATGATAGTGACATCTTCTCTGGACCTAGGGCACCAATGTATATCTGCATGTGTAAGAGTCATCAACCGTTGTGACCATCTCAAACCCCGCTCGTTCTTCAGGACTGATTGTGGAAGGTGCGAAATAAACCACTTTCCCAGGAGAGGAGTGCAACACATAAGGACACCTCTTTTTCTCATGGTTCGAGTGTAACATGAGTGAAGGAGGTCCCCCAACAACGTAGGTATAGGATTCCTGGACATAAAGATCTGGACAGCACTGATATCAATGAGCTGATCTGGATTAGGGAACAACACCAAACCATAAACAAGGAGGGCCACAACCTCTTCAAAAACTTGCAAGTCAAGGGAGTTCCAACATTCATAGGCCTTTTCAAACAGAAACCTGGCTAAGAATCCTTTAATACCACTTCTAACTTCCCAATGTCCCTTGAGGTCAGATGACTGTAGGTGCAAGGCTTTAGCAATCTCTTCAAGCTTAGGTTCCTTTTCTGTACCGTTGAAGGGTAGCTGATCAAGGATAGGGATCTTCAGGAGTCGGGAGAACTCCTCCAATGTAGGTACCAACTGATAGTCCAAGAAGGTGAAACAGTGATGCAGAGGGTCAAAGAATTGGAACAGGACTTTTATCATATCTTCCTCAATGTTGGTATTGACCAAGCTGATGAGACTTCCATGCCTTTCACTGAATGAAGAGTTCTCGGGAATCCTGGATATAAGCTCCTTAAGCTGAGGAGGGACCCTTACAAGACTGATTGGAATTGTCTTTCTACGAACAGTTTCCATGTCCTACAAAACAAGACCAAAGATGAAAATTCGAACCCCTGAAATGGTTAGTCAATGCGTATGATGCTGGATGATGTCATGATGCTATGATTAAACACACCACAGATATTTACAAAGACAAACATGTAAGGCACACAAGGCACACAAGACAGGCCCTTAAGGTTTAAGGCCAGCATGGGGTCTAGGTAGTACCCTCTTGAAGTTGGTGGGTTCAACCTGTCCTAATCAAAGTAACCGGGTTCTAAGGTTCCCAATATCACGGGATTGCTTTCATTGTTCATCGTTTCGATTTAGCCACTGAACTGGCGACCGAAATATTCCAGGAAAGCAACCCTCAATTGAGTGTAGTATCGAGTATCAACCAACCTCGGACTGCACCAAAGTCAGTTATCTCACTACCCTAAAGAGGCCAAGATGGTTCAATTAAGGTTCCTAAGGTCTGTTGATGCTTCACGACACCACATGGAGGCCCCGTACTCTCCTTGACTGAACTCAAGGGTTACCGGTACACACCAAAGTGCCACATCAACGTAGCAGACTGCTTCAACCATGTCGGTATACCCCGCACAGTTCCCTCACAGCCTTGTTGCTACTTTCTAAGAAGGTATCCCCAGATCCGGGTTAGGATCTATAGAACTCCCAAGACAGTCCCACAATAATAAAGCAAACAAGGAAAGCAATTGAAAACACAATGATCTTAGTCCTAAGGTACACCTCACTTTAAGTTTTTTCCCCAGCAGAGTCGCCAGTTCTGTGATCGGTGGATCTGGAACTGACTGTTTTAAAGCTGGTTCGCGAAAATGTCGCGGAAGCAAGAGTCGCCACCGTCTTTTATTTTCTCCAATTGGAAAGGACAAAAGCACAGAAAAATTCCTTTAAAGAGATTGCTCTCGGTTCGGGAGGTAGGTTATAGAAAGGGAAGGTATTAGCACCCTTTCTATCCATGGTTATCCATGGGCTCTTAGATACTTGCTCAATGTGTTTTCAAAATTGTTTGTTTGCTTTTCAATTGTGGGTTTAAAAAGTTTCTTTGAAAAATTTCAGTTCGACTCGTACGTCAGAGTGTTTGAAAAGTTTGTTTTGAAAGTTTTTGAAAGTGTGTTGGTGAAAAGATGTTTTGATTTGTTTGAAATTAGAGCAAGTATCCTTGAGAACCTACCTACCCTAAGGAATTCGTCTGTGTAAATGTCCTTTAAAGTAATGCCATCCCACCATTGAGAGGTAGGTAGCACCACCGTTGGAGGCGTTCGGGTCAATTCGAGTGTATAGGGACATGGTGATCACCAGAGCAATGGGAAGACACCTTAGAAGCTACCCTCATGCCAGGTTCCCGGATCATGAGGACTTACTAAGACGTCTTCTACTCGACGACCACCTTTCGAGGGGCAAGGCAACAGTGAAGCGTACCCTAGGGGTGGTGTGTGAATTGTGTGTCATTTTCAGTTTATTGTTTGTCTTGTCATGCATTGGTGATCTACCGATTCGATTTTATTTTTGGGCATTCATTCTTTCATGTTATTGTTTAGCAGTTAAAAGTGCGGGAATTTAAAGTGCGGAAAAGATAAAAGTCCTACGCTATTACAAAGGGCGCGGGTCCACATCGCCAAAATAAACCGAACCCGATTTAAAATAAATTGCAGAAAAGAAATGTCTAATAGCTATTACATGGCTTTGGTACAAGTACATTATATTCACAACAGAAATAAATGAAACGCGCGAAAAAAGAAAATAATCAAATGCGAGGGCGTTGAACCCTTTAAAGGAATTAAAATAATTAAGTTATCTAAAATTAAAATTAAATGAAAAATGGTATTTTTGTGTTTTTTAGATTTAAAAGAAAAAAGAAAAATTAATTGAAATTAAATTAAATATTAGACCTAATTCTATTATTTTTTAAGTTTATTATGAAAATTTTAACTTTTAACCTAATCTAATTCTAAATTAATTTATGTACATTTTTTAATTTATGAAAATGAATAAATAACATTATTATTCTGAAAAAAGGGAAAAAATAAAAAAAGAAAATAAAAGTCATTAAACCTAAATTCTAGTTTTTTTGGATTTTTATTAAAAAGAGATTAAAATTGTACCCTAATTAAACTAAATAATTTACATACAATTTATTTAGAAAATAATTAAATAAAAAAATTATATTTTTTGGCCTTTTCTGATTTTTGAATGTTTTTATATTTTGATTAAAAATTAATTAATTAAATAAACATAACAATTAAAATAAATGAAGAATATAAAAAAAATAAATAAATTTGGCAAACCAGGGTGGGGTGTAGCCCCAGAATTGTGAGGTGCAGGCCTGGAAATTCTGGCCCATTTGATTTTGAATCCATTGACTTTTCCAATCAGGTGTGGCATGTTGACTGGCATCCACCATACGCCTTTGTTCTGAGCCTTTTGATAAGTCTCCTAGGACACGTGTGCAATAGATGAGGAGGACATATGGTATGTATTAACGTCAGCGCTGCATGGAAACTTGGAGTGAAAAATAATATGAGAAATTGGCCAGACCTGGGACTTGAACCCAGGTCATGAAGGTTATTCACATCACGTGCTACCAACTGCGCTGCTGCATTTCATTTAACATGTTATGGTTAATAAACAATAAAAATTAAAACCAACACATAATGGCTAAAACGCGCGCAAATTCGAATTGACCAGTCTCCGTGTGACAACTCATCGTCTCTTTCATTTTCCTGAAACATGAAGGACGAAGGCAACGGTTTTTTGATCGTTGTTTTAGGGGGCCTGTAAGAAAATAGCGACTAGCCCCTCGTCGCTCATAAATTGAGCGCGAGGGTGCAATCTTCTTCGTCTCAACCTGCTTAAGCCAATAGCACTGGTCTGGAAGTGTAATTTTGCTTCGTTTGAGAAGCCCTAATTTTGAATCTGAAAAACCTAGAAATTCAACAATGGCAAAAGCGCATATATGACACGAAAACGTAATTGAACATGTTGGTTAGTTTAGAAACTTCACATGGAACAAGAATATACAATTGAAATGCAATGAAGATGCTTAGAATTAAGAATACGATTTCAAAAAATTTTCTGTACAGCTTGAGTTGTAGCTATCGCTTCTTCGTGTTTTGATTGATGTTAGGAATTGGGATGCCTTCAGAATTTGTCCAGGATGCTAATGGAAAAAGAATTAGAGCTTAAAACTTAGTCCAACTTTGATTTCAGATTTCAATTATATGCCTCATTTTTCAAAGTTCCAATAGGCTTTTCAGCGCAGCATATGGTATCCTATGGTTAGGGTTTGACTCAGTGATGATCATGGAATGGAATTGGCTAGTTATTTGACCTAGATTCAAGCTCATGAATGAACAAGTCTTAGGGTTTTTACCATTGACCATTTTTCCTTCTTTTTAGCCAAGACCTAGACCTAGTGTGAAACTTAACCCTAGCCTGAGTTTTTGAGTTGGCCCATGATACATAGAAATTGTCCAAGTTCACATGACACTATTCCATTGGTTTTTGAATTTTATTTGAATTTTCAAAGATTTAAAATGAATTAAATTATTAAAAATTAAATAAAATAGAAAAATCAATATTTGGTCTTGAAATTAACCATGGGACACGTGTGTGGCATGACAAGGATGAACCAAGTGGAAAAAATGGGGCCCTTTTGCCAAAAATTGGATTTTCAAGGATAGTTGACTTTTGCCATTTCACAAAAATTTCCCAACTTCTACAAGGCATAACTTGCTCAATTTTTAAGCTCTTCACATGTTCTTGGACATTTTGGAAAGGTCTTTGAGTCCTTTAACCAATTCCTTTGGTCCCATGTCATTTTGATTTTCCAACCTCAAGTTATGGCCTTTGACTTAAAGTCCCTTTTTGTTGACTTTTGAAAATGACCTGTAATGTTGAAATTGATAACTTTTTGTGAGAGCATTTCTTGGACTTGAAGTATGAAGATGAATTGTAGGAAATGTCTTTCTCTTCAAAATGAGCTTTGGATGGAATTTTTCTGATAATCCATGTGAAAGTTATGCCCTGGTCAATTTCAGTTGACTTTTTCAGCTGTCCAAATATAGCAACTTTTGCATCTTTGATGATTTCTGAGCCAAATTCTGAGAATCATGATCAAGCATTGATCAAATGATGTTTGTGGCTTCAAAATGATATGTTGACCAAAAATTTGAACTTTTGACTGCCAAATGACCATTTTGCCCCTACAGTTGACTGTAGTGCAATTTAGGGTTTTGACTGTGCAATCTTGAGCTGAATGCCTTGAAACTTGATATGGGGATGCTTGACCATGTTTGTAAGCATGTGAGACTTGATTGAGCCTTTGAAAACTTCCTTTTCTTGATCAGACTCAAAACCCTAATTTTGACTGTATGGGAGACTGTTGCACTGCACAACCCTTGGGGAATTTTGTAGCTTGGCTTGGCAATTTCTTGAGGAATATGGGAGGGCAAATTTTGGGGTATAACACAGAGCTACTCGTTGCTTTAGAGCAGCCTCGCGCAGGGATGCCCCTGATCGAATTTCCTCGACCAGGTCGAGTTCGTCTCTAAGTGCTTCGTCGTTCATTTCTTTGTCGAGAGGCATTTCTGTCCGCCTGGAGGGTTCCCTGATCTCCACGGGGATGACAGCCTCGGTGTCGTATGTCAGTCGAAAAGGGGTTTCGCCTGTCGTTGAGTGGGGCATGGTGCGATAGGCCCATAAGGCACTGTGCAGCTCCTCGACCCACCCTCTTTTTGCTTCACCGAGTCGGCGTTTGAGTCCTTGCAGGATGACCCTATTGGCGGCCTCGGCTTGCCCGTTGGTTTGGGGGTGTTCGACCGAGGTAAAATGTTGTTTGGTTCCTAGTTTAGTGACGAAGTTTCAGAACCCGTGGTCGGTGAATTGGGTGCCGTTGTCTGTGACTAGCGCTTTCGGGATCCCGAATCTGGCGAGGATGTTTCTTTTGTAGAAACGAAGGATGTTATGCAAGGTGATCTTCGCGAGAGCCTCGGCCTCTATCCATTTCGTGAAGTAATCCACGGCCATAATAAGGAACTTGTTTTGGTAAGTCCCTTGAACAAATGGTCTAGGGATATCCATCCCCCACCACGCAAATGGCCACGGGGATGATAGTATGCTCAGCTCGTGAGGGGGGGAGAGATGCATATCGGCGTGCTTCTGGCACTTGTCGAGCTTCTTAACGTGATTTTTAGTGTCCTGCTGCATCATCGGCCAGTAGTACCCTGCTCGTAGAGCTTTCCTCGCCAGGGACATATCACCCATGTGTTGGGCGTTAATCCCTTCGTGTATTTCTCGTAATACCTCGGGGACTGTGGATTCGTCGATGCACTTCAGTAGGGGAATGGAAAATCCCCTGCGGTACAACTTGTGCTCGAGCACCACGTAGGAGCATGCTCGTCGTTTGGTCGCTGACGCTTCTGTCCGGTCCAAAGGGAGCTCGCCCGTTGTCAGAAAGTTGTACACCAGGGTCATCCAGCACGAAGCGTATCCAATGGCGTGTACCTTGATAAGAGTCGAGGTTCTTTCGATGCTCGGGCGTGATAGGGATTCTTGGATGACGAATTTGTTCCCGCCCTTCTTCCTTGTGCTTGCGAGCTTCGAAAGTACGTCGACCCTTGTGTTTTGCTCGTGCGGGACGTGCGATATTTCTACTCGGTCGAACTTCCTCATGTGCTCTCTTACTAAGTTTAGGTATTCAATGAGGCTGTCGTTTTTGGCCTGGTAGCTCCCCTGGACTTGGGAAGCAACGAGTTGAGAGTCTGTGAAAATATGTACTTCACGTGCTCCTAGGTCCTCAGCTAGCCTTAGTCCCGCGAGCAGGGCCTCGTATTCCGCTTGGTTGTTCGATGTCGGGAAGGAGAGGGTTAACGAGTGCTCGATCACCACGCCCTCCTCGTTTTCCAGGAGGATCCCTGCACCGCTCCCGGAGGAGCTGGAGGCTTCATCGACGGAGATGATTCACTTATGCTCTTTCCCTGCGGGAGGGTTGTGGGCGGTCAACTCCCCGACAAAGTCGGCCAGGGCTTGTGCCTTCAGGGCTTTCCTGCTTTCGTATTGAATGTCAAACTCGGATAACTCCAAGGACCATTTCAACATTCTGCCTGCCATGTCGGGTTGACCTAAGAGCTGTTTCACTGGTTGATCGGTTCGTACTATGATCTTGTGAGCCAAGAAATAGTGTCTGAGTCTCCTCTCCGCGCTGACGAGGGCTAGAGCTACTTTTTCTATTTGTTGGTATCTGCTCTCGGGCCCTTGTAGGTCTTTGCTCGTGAAATAAACGGGTTTCTGCCCGTCGGCGGTCTCACGGATGAGAGCCGCGCTAATGGCTTCGTTCGAGACGGCCAGGTATAAGAATAAAGATTCTCCGTCGACTGGTCGAGACAGCACGAGCGGTTGGGATATGCTTTGTTTTAGGTGGTGCAGTGCCCGTTCACATTCCTCGGTCCATTCGAAGGCTGCCTCTTTGCGAAGGAGTCTGAAGAAGGGGAGGGCGTGCTAAGCGGATCTCGCGACGAAGCGGGATAACGACGTGAGCATGTCGTTCATGACTTGTATTGATTTCTTCGACGTGGGTGTCGGGAGGTCGGAAAAAGCTCGACATTTGTCGGGATTGGCTTCAATTCCTCGTTCTGTCAGGTAAAAATCGAGAAATTTTCCCGCCTTGACACCGAACGTACACTTCTCGGGGTTGAACCTCATCTTACATTGTCTTGCATGGGCAAAGACTGCTTTAAGGTGGGCTGCATGATCGGCGTCTGCTTGGTATTTGACGATCATGTCGTCCATGTAAACCTCGAGCATGTCCCTGATTTGTTTGTGGAACACTTTGTTCATCATACGTTGGTATGTTGCTCCTGCGTTTTTTAGACCGAAGGGCATTACGTTGTAGTAATAGTTGCCCGAGCTGGTCATGAAGGCGGTGCAATTCTTGTCGCTCATGGCCATTGGGATTTGGTTATAGCCCGAATAGGCATCCATGAACGACCGTATTTTGTAACCGGCCGAGTTGTCGACCAACATGTCTATGTTCGATAAAGGAAAAGCATCTTTTGGGCATGCCCGATTGAGGTCGATATAATCAACACACATTCGCCATTTTCCATTATTCTTTTTGACCAATACAACGTTTGACAGCCAGGTTGAATACCTGGCTTCAGAAATAAAATTTTCCTCTAAGAGGTCTTTTATAACTTTTTCAGCAGCCTCTGTTTTCTCCGGGGACTGCCTACGTCTATGTTGTACTACTGCCTTAGCGGCTGTATCTATGGCGAGACGGTGACAGGCGACCTCGGGGTCGAGTCCTGGCATCTCTGCGGTGCTCCATGCGAACAAGTCAATATTCTCGCGTAAGCAGGCTTTGATCTGCTTTCTTGCCAGGTCGGAAAGGTCGGTGCTGATCTTCACTCCTTTGCTTGGGTCTTCGCCGAGGGGGACAAGCTCGAAGTTCCCGTCCGGGATTGGTCGGAGGGGGGCTTGCTCGCCTCTGGGAGGCTCATCCTGGTCGAAACGGGTGTCCAAGGCTATGGAGTCGACCTTTGGTGGAGCTTTTTGTTCTTCTTCCTTGACGGCCTCTGTCTTCTCGGGCTCTGGTTGTGTCGTTGCTGGTCTTTTGGCGAGCCTTGTTCCAGTGTCGACCGTGTCGCGTCCCTTGGACGCCGCGTTAAAACACCTTCGAGCAGCAACCATGTCCCCTTAGATGGTGGCGACCCATGCCCTCTTGGTGTAAAATTTCATCTTCAAGTGGACGGTAGAGGGTACCGCGGTCAGTTCTGCTAGTGTTGGTCGTCCCAGGATGCAGTTGTAGAGGGACGGGCAGTCGATCACGAGGAAGAGGACCTTGACCTACCTTGTCGCCGCGTCCTCACCAAAGGTAACCATGAGCTCGATGTATCCCCAAGGCTTAGAGGTCGAGTCGTTGAAGCCCTGTAGGTCCGACCCCACATAAGGTGAGAGGTGTGAGTAGTCGAGCTGTAGGGTCTGGAACAGTTAACTGTACATTACGTCGACAGAACTTTCTTCATCGACGAGGATGCGGTGTACGTCAAAATTAGCCATTCTCGCTCTTATTAGTAGAGGAATGACCAAGTTGGGGGCTCCTCCGCGGAGCTCTTCGAGGTAAAAGGTGATAGGCTCCTGTGATACGGTGGGAGAACTGACTTGAGGTTTTGCGTTTGTTTTCGCAAATGTTTCGGTTGAGCAAGAGTCGCCACCGACTTTTTATTTTATCCTAAGGAAAGGTTAAAAAGCATAGCAAAAACCTTTGAGATGTTTTCTTGGGTTCGGGGAGTAGATTATAGAAAGGGAAGGTATTAGCACCCTTTCTATCCATGGTTATCCATGGGATCTTAGTTACTTGCTTAGATCAACTTGCCTTGATTTTCAATCGTTTTGAAATGGTGCTTTCAATTGTTTGAAATGGTGCTTTGTGTGTGTGGGTTTGAAAATGTTTTGAAAAGAGGCCATTTGTTGTGGTAACCTTTGTAATGATCCATGTTTGAATGTATACAAAGGTGTACTTATCTTTTGAAAAGTTTTCAATGTTTTTTTGAAAGTTGTTTTGAAAGTGTGTTGTGATGTGTGGTTTTGAAAAGTAGGCAAGTGTTTTTTTGCAAGTTTTGATTCAAGTAACTAAGAGTTTTGTCTACCCCTAAATTTCTCAAAGATTCTTTCTATGTTTTAACCCTTTTAACAATTTTGTTCCACCATTGTATTTGGTGGATAATCTTGTGTTAGGATGTGAACGGGATGGGCGCGGGTCATCGTTTAGACCATGATTGCAATGGTGCCAAGTATCTTTGGGTAATTTTTCTTTAAGGGACTTGATCATTTTTAGGCAACTTTTGAAAGCGTCATCGAGGGACTATGATCATTTGATTGTTTTGTTTTTTTCCAAAGATACCTAACATGCAATATGGCCCATTATTGAAGGCAACAAGTGGAATACCCTAGGGGTGCAAGTGTGATTAGTGTTGTCCATTTTCATGCTTGTTTATCTTGAATTTAGGTCAAACTATTTGTTGTTTTTGATTTGCATACAAACCCTAATTCTAACATGGCATAATTAGAAAGTTTTTAAATGCGAAAAATAAAAGGTCCTAAGTTATTACAACACAACATATGGGATGGGGGATACAAATGTTCAAATGGGGATATTTTGACAAGAAAATAAATTCTAACTATTACATCCAAATTGAAATTCTACAAGGGATCTAATTGCACAAGTATTAAATAAAATAAAAATAAATATGCAAAAATGGTTTTCATATGTATGTAAACAAGTATTTATCATGTGTCAAATAAACAAAAATAAAAATGAATTAATTGGTTTTTTTGGTATTTAGGGCAAAACCCTAATTTTATAAATAAAAGGTATTTATTATATAATATATGTAATATTTATTAATTATGTACAAAAAATAAATAAAAGAAGGTATTTTATAAAAAAAAGTATTTTTGAGGTCAAAATATTAATAAAAATAAAATGTATTAATTCTTTGTATTTTCCCTAAATATACTAATAAATATATAAGTATTTTACATTATTTATTAAATATATATTATATGTACAAAAATAAAATATTTAATATTATTAAAAAAATATATTTATTATAAAATGTTTTCAAGAGATAACATAAAATAAAAAATCAGAAATAAAATATGTTTGTATTATTTTTTTTAGTTATTTTAAATAATATCATATTTATGTTTATTTATATACAAAACTAAATAAAGCCAAATAAATATCAAATAAAATGCAAAAAATGTGGGAAAAATAAATTTAATATTTTTTCATGCTTAAATAAAAATATGGAAACAAAATCAAAAGGAAAAAATGGAAAATGACAAGTAAAACTCAAAATGGGCCAGGGGGTGCATGTGAAATGCAGTGGTGTGAAAAGGAAAAACAAATCTTAGGCCCAGCCCAAGACTCTGTCTTCTTCAACCTCCAACATCTTTGTACAAAACACGTGCTTCTGTTATCTCAAGATTCTTGGACTTTTAGCACAAACTCACAACATGAAAAGTGTTAAGCATCAAGCCACGATCCCATACATATAAAAACTCAACCTAACTCTCAGAAATGAGAGTGAATTTCTCCATCCCTAATTCTTAACCTAAGTTTTTGTCAATGTTCAGGTTCAAAATACTCTCAGCATATGCAATATAAATGGAAAGTAAAGATATGTATAGCTTCAGGGACATGAGTAGAACATTTTTCATTCACAAACTTAGATATAACTCTTCCTATATTGAGAGATAGAAGTCCATGAACTTATCTGTTCAGCTTGGATCGTGTCTGACAATGGAGGCGCTTTCAAGGCAAAGTAAGTATTGGTACAGCTTGCTTGAAGGTCAGGGATGCTTCTCCAATCTTTAGTTTGCTTTGAAACCAAGTGAATCAAGCTATAGCAATCCACCTGCAAAACAGAAAATGTGAAAATGGTGAAGTTGGTTAGAGGTGTTACAGTCTGCTTCCAAGGCTTGGGACAGTTTGTATGGATGGTAGGGAATGTGTTTGAACTGGTTTGGATGAAAATGCACGAGTGGAATGAGCTATGGGATTCAAACTGCAGCTTATGCCCTGTTTTTGCAGTTTTATGGTGTTTCTGTGAATGGGGAAGTATTGAAGGTGATAGGCTCGTGTTTCAGCTCAGTTATGTTGTTTAGAATGTGTCTAACAAGTTTGTCTAAGCTTAGGTTTGCAGCAATGAGAGTTGGTGTCTGATATGCAAGTTTCTTCACACTTAAGCAAGAAATGTCAACTTGGTTTCTAGGCCAGTACAATGCCTCTATCTATGCTACACATTTGAGTCTTGATTAGTGGGATATGTCTATGCCTTTGTGCCTCAAATATCTGCATTGTACCTCATAGATTGCAAAGTTGACATAAAGTAACACTTTACAAAAATGGATAATATGATTTTTCTTATTAAGGCTTAATCTTGTATGCAATGCTTAAACACACAAGATAAGACTTAAACATGAAGGATTGGTATTAAATTTATGAGTGTGGATGGGATAAAAGACCTGTAATCTAGCTTAGAGCATGCTGAGTTTAAAAATGCAAAGTTATGGACATGTAAATTGGTCATGAACAAAGTGAGTTTTTCCCATATTGCCAAATTCGATTCTCCCTAACCACAAGGTTGTTTGATGAGTTCTTGGACATTTTGGAAAGCTTGGAATGTGTACTACAATCCATCTTTGTAATGAAAATTTAAATTCCAAGTGGAAGCATGTGAAAAGTAGCCATGAAGTTAGGCAAAAAACCTGCCTAGAATAGGTCAAAAATTTTCTGTTAAGAATGTTTTGCACCCTTGTTCCAAAAATCATAACTTGAGCTACAAGCTTCTTTTGAGGAAACTTTGTGAATCAAAGTTGTAGATTTTGCAATGGACTACAACTTTCATGTTTTGACTATTCCTTGAATCCAAATGCATCTTGATGAAAAAATGGGACAAAGTTAGGAAAAAATTAGGGATTTTCATAACTTAGAAAAATTCTAAGTTATGAAAATTCTTCATTTCAAACCCTAATTTGTGATTTTTGATTTCTTGATGAACAAGTTTCATATTTTGACATGTTTTGATGAAAAATGAATCTTGACACTTGATTTTGACCAAAAAGTCAAAGTTTGACTTTTCAGTATACAGTCAAATTTGGCTCAGTTGACTGGAAAATTCATCTGTCAACCTTGTGCAATTGGGATCTTTTGAACTTGTTGAACATGTCAAGACAATTCATGGGGTCCTTGAGTCCGTATGTGATCTTGGTTTGCCATTTTCTAGGTCAAACAGTCAAAAATTGCCTTTGTGCAGTCAAAACCCTAAAAATGACCATTTTGCCCTTTTGGTGATCTGATCAAATTTCTTGTGAAATTGTGAGCCAAACTTGACCAAATGGTTTATATGAGTTCAATATGTTGATGTGGGTCAATTTTCATGAGGTTTGACTGTCAATTGACCTCAGTTGATTTCTAGGTCAACTGTCCAATTGACTTGGCAAAGATTGGAATCAAGGCTTAAAACTTGGTATGGATAAACTTGGGAGTCCAACATGAAGCATGAAAGTCATCTTAGGCATTTTAGGGCAAAACATCTTTGTGCAAACACAAACCCTAATTTGGGTCAACAGTGCAAGGAGGAGTCTTGAGCAGAGCAAACCCTAACTTGATCTTGAGCTCCAAAGGTCTTATGATGAGAAAATGTTGAGGAAATGGGAGGGAAAATTTTGGGGTACAACAGTTGCCCCTGTTCAATCTTCTTGAACCTGAAGAGTTAGATTGGCAAGTTTGCCTTTCGTGACTCGAGGGTAAAAGGAGATTGGACACTAGAGTGCCCGGAAATTTGCACTCGCATGGTAGAGTATCAGCAATGTGATAGCGGGAATGGGCTTATAGATGCCATTTGGGGAGATGGTGGATAGGGAGATGGGCTTATAGATGCCATCTGGGGACGTGACAGAACCTTGTCAGGAATGGGCTTATAGATGCCATTTGGTAGTGTTGATCGCGTAAGAGATTCCTTAGCGAGAACTTGTGTTCTTTGAGAAAGGAAGATGTTTTCCTGGCTTGTTACAGGTGTTGATCTTCAGTCTCTTCATGCAGATATGCCCTGGATAGATACAGGAATTGAATCTACAATCATTCACTCACAGATATGCCCTGGCTAGATACAAGAATCGAATATGGAAATGTTGTCGACAGATGTGCCCTGGATGGATACAGGTATCGAATCTGGAATTGGTCGTCTACAGATATGCCCTGGCTGGATGCAAGTATCGAATCTGAAATTTGTTGCTCACAGATGTGCCCTGGCTAGATACAGGAATCGAATCTGGAATTTGCAAAAGGTTGGTAGAGATAGCTTTCCTGGCTGGATACAGGTGTCGACCTCTGACCTGAGAATGAAAGATAATTTCCTGGCCTGTTACAGGGGTTGATCTTCAAACTCTTAATGCAGATATACCCTGGCTAGATACAGGTATCGAATCTACAATTAGTCACTCACAGATGTGCCCTGGCTAGATACAGGAATCGAATCTGGAATTGCGATAGTTGATAGTAATCATCTTTGGATTGACCTTTTCCTGAAAAGGCAAAACATCAGTTGTATGCAATGTCATGATGTATGAGATTCATGATGTCATGATGCTCAAAATGAGATAGTGTTGTATGCACTTTGTCACGTATGTAAACAAAATGTATGAAATGTGAAATGTCTATGAATGTATTTTCGTCTAGGAAAATAAATCCTTGACGACTGGCCGGGGAATCAAGTCCTGGGCTGATGTTGAAGAGTAGAGTTCTTCGTTTCCGCTGGGGATGATGGTTGCAAGAATAAACCGGTAGGAGAAGATGACTCTGTTGGGGAATAAACTTGGAGAGATTACTCTGAGGGGAATTCCTCCGTGGGAAGAGATAATTTGCCGAGGTTCTGATGAGAACTCCGCTGGGGATAGGAAGAACTTTGCTGAGGACGATCTTTCCGTTGTTATTAGCTGAGGATAACCCAGTTATAAGCTCCTGTGAGAAATAACTTTGAATAAAGTCTGGGAGAGACGTTCGTACTCTGCAGGGGATAAGCTTCCAGAATCTACTGGGGATAAGCTTCAAGACCTGCTGGGGATATGGATTCTACTTTCCTGGGGAAACTTTCAGACTGCACTGGGGTGTTGGTATTCCGCCGGGGAACAATCTTAGATTAAGACTGCCTGGGATGCTTGTTGAGGAATGTCTATACTCCGCTGGGGAATGCTGAGATATTCTGGGGATGCTCAAATTCCTTAAGGCTGACAGTGGATTATCTCTGCTTGGGGAGAGTATTGCTGACTTGCCGGGACTACTCTGGGGAATTGAGGTAACCTGGTTTCATTCTTCAGCTGAACTTACCTTGGTACCTTGGTTACAGAGTAACTAGATTGCTTGGTGTGATCGGTGGATCTGGAACTGACTGTTTAACGCTGGTTCGCGAAATGTCGCGGAAGCAAGAGTCGCCACCGTCTTTTATTTTCTCCAAATGGAAAGGACAAAAGCACAGAAAAATTCCTTTAAAGAGATCGCTCTCGGTTCGGGAGGTAGGTTATAGAAAGGGAAGGTGTTAGCACCCTTTCTATCCATGGTTATCCATGGGCTCTTAGATACTTGCTCATATGTTTTCAAAATTGTTTGTTTGCTTTTCAATGTGGGTTTAAAAGTTTCTTTGAAAAAAAATTTCAGATCGACTCATACGTCAGAGTGTTTGAAAAATTTGCTTTGAAAGCTTTTGAAAAGTGTTGGTGAAAAGATGTTTTGATTTGTTTTGAGATTAGAGCAAGTATCCTTGAGAACCTACCTACCCTAAGGAATTCGTCTGTGTAAGAGTCCTTTAAAGTAGTGCCATCCCACCATTGAGAGGTAGGTAGCACCACCGTTGGAGGTGTTCGGGTCAATTCGAGTTTTAGGGACATGGTGATCACCAGAGCAATGGGAAGACACCTTAGAAGCTACCCTCATGCCAGGTTCCCGGATCATGAGGACTTACTAAGACATCCTCTACTCGACGATCACCTTTCGAAAGGCAACAGTGAGGCGTACCCTAGGGGTGGTGTGTGCGAATTGTGTGTCATGTTTCAGTTATTTGTCTTGTCATGTTTGTTGTGATCTACGCTTGATTTTAATTAGGACCAATCATTCTTGCATGCATATTTAACAGTTATAAGTTTACGGGAAAATAAATCTAAGGCTATTACAAATGGCGCGGGTCCACATCGCCAAATTAAACCGGACCCGATTTAGCGGAAAATAAATAAAGCGGATAAATAAAAGTGCGAAAAGTAAAGTTACATGGCTTTGGGAGATTTACATGATTATTTAAACGATTATAAAATAAATGCGCGGAATAAGGAAATTAAAACAAAACTAGGGCGTTGGACCCTTTTACAAACAATTAAAATTAATAAGGAAATTAAAATTAAATGTTTTGGTTATTTTGTGTTTTTTAGATTTTATGAGAAAAAAAAGAGTTAATGGAAATTAAATTAAACGGCAAACCCTAATTCTAATATTTTTTATTTATTATGAAAAAATTAAATTAAAACCTAAATTAAACTCTAAATTAATTTATGTACAATTTTTAATTATAAAAATAAAATAATAAATAAATAGTATTGTGGAAAAATATAAAAATTAAAAAGACATTAAAACTATCAATTAACTTAATTCTACATTTTTTGGATTTTTATTAAAAAGGAATTAAAATCAAAACCTAATTAAACTAAGTAATTTACATTCTAATTTATTTATGAAAAAAATAATTATGATATAAATATTTATTAATTTTTGGCTTTTTCTGATTTTTGAATGTTTTTTTATATTTTGTAGAAAAAATAAATTAATTGAATTAAGACAATAAAATAAATAAAACAACAAAAATAAAAGTGAGAAGAAAAATATAAAAAATGCAAACCAGGGTGGGGTGTAGCCCCAGATGGGAGGTTCAGGCCTTAGAACATTGGCCCATTAAGCCTTGAATTTGCTGACTTTTCAAGATTCCATATGGTGCGTTGACTGGAGTTTATTGTGCTCCTAGGATCCACGCCTTTGATTTGGTTGTCTGGGACACGTGGGTGATGAATATTGAGTGTGTATGGTGAACTTTCATGTTAGGCCTGCATGGGATCAATTATAGAAAAATAATATGGGATTTTGCCAGACCTGGGACTTGAACCCAGGTCTTGAGGATTAATGTGATTCACGTTTACCACCTGAGCCAGCACGCGCATGTTATTATATTACAACACATAAATAATAAAAAGAAATAATGGTTAGTGGCCTCTAAAAGCGCGCGCTGGTTTGAATGAACCACTCAGTGGTTGCCAGCGCGTCATCTTCCCCATGGTTTCTGAAACAAGACCCTTTAGCCACGGTTTTGGATGCGTGGCCTTAAGCAACCTACAGGAAAATAGCGATTAGCATCCTACTGGTCATAAATTCATCGCGAGGGTCAAGGTATCTTCGTCTTGAGGTGCTGAATCCAACCATGGCATTCAGGGGTCCTGATTTTTCTTCTATGCAAAATCCCCAATTTAGAAAACCTGCAACCCTAATTTTTGACAATGGCGAATTCACGTATGGCTAATGAAAATGAAATCAAACATATCAGTTAGCTTAGAAACATCATTGTGATCATGGATATATAAATAAAAATGCACAAATATGCTTAAATCATGCTATGCGATTTCAAATTTTTTGAGGTTCAGTCCGGGTTCTTGATACCAATTCAGGGCCTTTTGGTGGATGTTCTTGGTTGGAATTTGATCAGGAGTGCCTGAGGATGCTAATGGAATGAGAGTTGAAGCTTGAATTCACCTATAACCTTGATTTCAGATTTCAGTTTTAAGGCAATTTTCTCAAGTTTGTATGTTGGTTTCTTGCGCAGCTTGCAGTCTAATGCTTTTAGGGTTATGTTCCTGATCATATAGTGAGGCTTCTAGGTCAACAAAAACCAACAAAATCTCATGAATTCATTGTTTGAAGATTTGATTTGCTTAATATCTTTTCCAATCTTTTCCATGTGCATTTTGGTTCAAATCTGATCAATTCTCATCAAAACTTGCTTAATTAAGAAGTGCACGAAATATTAAGAATAAACATGCATGAAAAGATTTTTTTAGGTTAAGTTTGATATTTTCCATGTATTAAAATGATTTAAATGAATATAAATTAATATAAATTCAAATAAATAATTAAAAAATATGAAAATACTTCCCTTTGGGCCTAATGGTCGTGCATAGGCTTGGCATGAAGAAACTTGGAAGAAAAATGGGCCCATTTGCATTTTTAGGTCATTTGAACCATTGTTGACTTTTCAAAATTCCCAAAAATTTCCCAACTTCCACAAGGCATAACTTGGTCAATTTTTAAGCTTTTCACATGTTCTTGGACATTTTGGAAAGGTCTTTGAGTCCTTTAACCAATGCCTTTGGTCCCATGTCATTTTGATTTACCAATCTCAAGTTATGGCCTTTGACTTAAAGTCACTTTTTGTTGACTTTTGAAAATGACCTATAATGTTGAAATTGATAACTTTTTGTGAGAGCATTTCTTGGACTTGGAATATGAAGATGAGTTGTAGGAAATGTCTTTCTCTTCAAAATGAGATTTGGATGGAATTTTTCTGATAATCCATGTGAAAGTTATGCCCTGGTCAATTTCAGTTGACTTTTTCAGCTGTCCAAATATAGCAACTTTTGCATCTTTGATGATTTCTGAGCCAAATTTTGAGAATCATGATCAAGCATTGATCAAATGATGTTTGTGGCTTCAAAATGATATGTTGACCAAAAATTTGAACTTTTGACTGTCAAATGACCATTTTGCCCCTACAGTTGACTGTAGTGCAATTTAGGGTTTTGACAGTGCAATTTTGAACTGAATGCCTTGAAACTTGACATGAGGATGTTTGACCACATTTGTAGGCATATGAGACTTGATTGGGCCTTTGAAATCTTCCTTTTCTTGATCAGGACACAAACCCTAGTTTTGACTGTATAGGGGACTGTTGAGCTGCACAACCCTTGGGGAATTTTGTGACCTTGACTTTGACAATTCTTGATGAATATGGGAGGGCAAATTTTGGGGTACAACAGTTGCCCCTGTTCAATCTTCTTAGACCTGAGGATGCAGATTGGCTGACGTGCCTTTCGTAATCCGAGGGTAGAAGATGATTGGACACTAGAGTGCCCAGAAATTTGCGCTCACATAGTAGCAATGATGATGAGGGAATGGGCTTATAGATGCCATTTGGATGTTGCTTGGATAGGATGATGGGCTTATAGATGCCATCTGGATGTTGATCGCGTAGGAGATTCCTTAGCGAGAACCTGCATACCTGCAAAACAGAAAAATGAGTACCTGACACGTCGCAGGAGCTGATTTTAGATGCTTGATATAGATATGTCCTGACTGGTTACAGGAGCTGGGTCTGGAGCTTCAAACGCTGATGAATGAACCAGGGATGGTTACTGCCTTAGCATGAATGGTAAGAGAATCCTGAATGATTTCAACCTCAACAACGCTCGTTGAGAAAATCTTGGTGAGAATTACCATCTTCGTAGTGTCAGGAAGAGAACCAAAGGACATTATAATCTCAAAGGGAGTCACCTCACTCACCGTTGGAGAGGGAACTATAGGAAATTATAATCTGAAAGGAAATATCACCTCACTCGCCGTTGGAGAGGGAAACATCTTGAAAGGGAATTACCACCTCACTCGCCGTTGGAGAGGGGACCATAAGAGAATATCACCTCACGCTCATGCCGGAGAGGGGAACATCTGAAGAAGGAATTACCACCTCACACGCCGTTGGAGAGGGGACCATAAGAGAATATCACCTCACGCTCATGCCGGAGAGGGGAACATCTGAAGAAGGAATTACCACCTCACACGCCGTTGGAGAGGGGACCATAAGAGAATATCACCTCACGCTCATGCCGGAGAGGGAAACATCTGAAGAAGGAATTACCACCTCACACGCCGCTGGAGAGGGGACCATAAGAGAATATCACCTCACGCTCATGCCGGAGAGGGAATATCAAAAAGGGATTACTACCTCACACACCGTTGGAGAGGGAACCATAGGGAGAATATCACCTCACACTCGTCGTCGGAGAGGAGAATATCAGAAAGACTTCTGGAAGCAGTATCAGAACGTCACCATCTCTGGATCATATCCGAAACTATATCTGAAGGATACCTGGAAGCAGCATCAGAACGTCACCATCTCTGGGTCATATCTGAAACTATATCGAGAAGGAATTCTGGAAGCAGTATCAGAACGTCACCATCGCTGGGTTTACATCTGAAACTATATCGAGAAGGAACTCTGGAAGCAGCATCAGAACGTCACCATCGCTGGGTTTACATCTGAAACTATATCGAGAAGGAATTCTGGAAGCAGTATCAGAACGTCACCATCGCTGGGTTTACATCTGAAACTATATCGAGAAGGAATTCTGGAAGCAGCATCAGAACGTCACCATGTCTGGATCATATCTGAAACTATATCAAGAATGAATTGCGGTTAGTCGATAGTAGTCATTTTTGTATTGATCTTTTTCCTGAAAAGGTAGAACATAATTGTATGCAAAATCATGATGCATGAACTGTATGTTTTCAAGATCAATGAGATTCGTGTAATATGATGCATATGCATGCTATAATGATGCATGTGACGTTTTATGAATGTATGTTTTTGTCGTAGGAAAATAAATCCTTGACGGGTGCCGGGAAGTCGCATCCTGGGCTGATGTGGAAGAATAGCTTTTGCTTCCGCTGGGGATGATAGTTGCAAGTATACCGGTAGGAGAATATAACTCCGTTGGGGAATAACTTGGCGAATGGAGGATTCTGCGGGGAGAAAAAGATATTCTAGCGACCATGCTGGGAAGAAATACTCTGTGGGGGGATGATTTTGCTGAATTGTTGAGGATGACTCGCTGAGGATATCTTGCTGTATTGGAAGTATGAATGGACTTCGCTGGGGATAGGAAGACTTCGTCGAGGACGCTCTTTCCGTGGCTTTTGGCTGAGGATAACCCAGTTATATCCTGTTAAGGAAATAACTCTTTGAATAAAGCCGGACGACGCGTTCGTGCTCTGCGAGGGGATAAGCTTCCGGAATCTACTGGGGATAAGCTTACTGCTTGGGGAGATATGAATTCCAACTTTCCTGGGGAAACTGGATTGGACTCTCCTGGGGAAGTTTTGAACTGCGTTGGCTATGTTCTTCAACGGAGCTTACCCTGATACCTTGGAGGATAACAATCAGATTGCTTAGACCGCTCTTTATTGCCCCTGTTTCTGAGGTGGGAGAGGAAGACCTGTGGGATGCTGATAGTCATTGATGGGCCAACCTTCTTCTAGTAGGCAGGTGACAAGAAGACGGGACATAGTCGTACGCTTTAATCCCTAACTTTTGCCTGGACCGCCCTTTCGGGTTTTCAGTCCACCGGGATACCCATTTTTGCCCAAGCCGCCTTTTCAGGTTTTCGACTTCTTGGGTTTTTCGTTTATGATTTTTTGATAATGACTGCCTGTCCTTTTGATTGTTCTGAACCATCACTGTCTTTCTTTTTTTCGTAAGGATCTCTTTTGGTGCCATTCGTCATGCACTTGAATCAACTGAGAGACTACCCTGCCCCAGGTTATGGTTAAGGGTTTTGATTTTCGAAAATAAAAACTCCTACTCCTTTGGCTCTGATGGGTTGACGAGGGATTATCATCCTTATAACTCCAGTGTTTAGGAATTTGAAACAATGCCTGTACTTCATCAGCAGGGTCTGTTCAAAAGCATACTGTAAAGATCGTGGTATCGTTTTCGTCATCCTCCCTCAAGAGGCTTAGAATTTTAGATCCAGAGTTGACATCAGAAAAAATATGAAAAGAATATAACAAAAATAATTGTATTAATTCCCCAAAACAGACATATGCGATGCATTGATAGAATAAAAGAGTTTGCTATGACATTAATTGTTTGTATAAGCAAAGAAAAATACAACTCAAAAAATTCAAATAAACAAAAGGTCTTCAATGATTGGGCAACGGAGCAGTGATTATGTTCGGAGTCTCAGACACTTCAAACTGAATCTCCCCGGCGTCGATCATGTCTTGAATTTTGTTCTTGAGAGGCCAGCAGTTGTCTGTAGTATGCCCCGGGCTATCTGAATGATATGCGCACCTATCGTTGGGATGATAGTTGGGTGCAGAAGTGTTCGGATTCCGGAGAGGAGCCCTTAAGGTGATTAGCCCTGCCTTCAACAGTTGTTGCAGTGCTTGATCCAACGACATGTTGAGTTTGGTGTACTGCCGTTTCTCTTTGCGCTGCTGCCCCTGCCCTTGTTGAGCAGATCCAGGGCTGGAGATCTGGATTGCCCCGGTCTCGTGACGGCTCTTTTTACCGTGCACAGCATTGGATTCTTTCTTCCCCTGATGAGGCTTCTTATCAGAATGTGCAGCTTCTTGAATTTTCCCAGACCGGATGCCAGCTTCTATTCTCTCTCCAGTCAAGATAAGATCTGTGAATCCAGCAGACGAATTCCCAATCAGGTGGTTATAAAATGGACCAGACAAGGTCCCCAAGAACATGTCCACAAGTTCCCGATCAGTCAGAGGTGGTTGTACCCTTCCAGCAAGGTCCCTCCATTTCTGTGCATATTCTTTAAAACCTTCACTTGACCCTAACGACATACCCTGGAGTTGAGTACGCGTGGGGGCAAGGTCGGCATTGTACTGGTACTGCTTATAGAAAGCAGTTGCCAACTCCTCCCAGTTACGAACTTTGGTCCCATCCAGTTGATAGAACCATTCGAGGTGAGTCCCTGAAAGACTTTCCTGGAAGAAATGGATCCACAAGTTTTTGTCCACCGTATATGGTTGGATCTTCCGAACATAGGACCTTAGGTGCAGCTTGGGACAAGACGCCCCGTCATACTTAGAGAAGGGTGGTACTTTGAACTTCCGAGGAATAACCACACCAGTTGACAAACCCAGATCTCCGAAATCCAGCCCAGGTACCTGTTGAACCTCCATAGCTTTCATTATGTCCTCCAGTTGCTTATATCTGTCATCAGCAGGAGGGTACTGCTCTTCATCAAAATCTGTCTCGTTGTCGGAGACCTCTGGACTGGGCACCCTTTCCTCTGGATGACTGCTTTTTCCCACAGATGGGGTTGTCCTTTCAGTTTCAACTTGCGGTGTATTCCCAGATCTGCGTCTAGGGCTGAACAGAACAGTCCTCTTCTTTTTCTTGTCCTTTTTCAAAAGGAGAGCCTTCAGGTCTTGTTGCCCCTGGGTCAAATTCATAATCCGCTCTTGGAACTGGGCGTTCTGAGCCTGGAGGTCCTTGATAGTCTGCTCGGCTGATGATTCAGGATTCATGGCGATCGGCTGAAATAAACAGCGAGGAAGGGTAAGCAACCTGTCAAGGGGTACCTGCAATGCAATGAGATGTATGACATGCATGCGATGTTTTCAAGGATCTCGCGGGATAAACAGAGAAATTGTTAGAGTTGAGAACCGATAACTTGATTGAAGGAACTTCATGTTGTAGAGAGCCCTTCTTCAAGGGTCAAAGGCTCACCATATCCAGTGGGTCATAGCCTCTGACAACCTTAGCTAGAGGAAGATAAATCCTCTTTGCCCCTTGCTAGATGTTTGATTTATCATGACCTGCATCACAAGCCCTTGAGATCCTTGAAATGGGTTAGGATGTATGCAATGGTATGCAATGGTATGATGTCATGCTATGCATGGGGTGATGTAGGTAAACCCTGTTATGAGCCCCAATTAAGGACTATAAACAGACCCTGCAAGAAATTCAGTATACTTTGTTATGAGTCCCAATTAAAGACTATAAACAAAACCTGCAAGAGATCTAGTAAACCCTGTTATGAGTCCCAGTTAAGGACTATAAACAAAACCTGCAAGCAATTTGATAAACCCTGTCATGAGTCCTAGTTAAGGACTATAAACAAGACCTGCAAGAAACTTAGTACCCTGTTATGAGTCCCAATTAAGGACTATAAACAAGACCTGCAAGGAACCTAAGTAAAACCTGTCATGAGTCCCAATTAAGGACTATAAACAGAACCTGCAAGTGGTTAGTACACCCTGTTATAAGTCCCAATTAAGGACTATGAACAAAACCTGCAAGGCATCAAGGGTCAGATAACAAGCATGCAAGTAGTCAAGTACGAAGGCAAACAAGTCACACAAGAGAAACCCTTAGAGTTTAAGCCAGCATGAGGTCTGGGTAGTACCCTCTTTCAGCTTGTTGGTTAAGACCTGTCCTATCAGAAGTAACCGGGTTCTAGAGGATCCCAATATCACTGACTACCCTCAATCGGTCATAACTCCAGCATCGCAATCTTTTCTTGCGGCCAGAACCATCACGAGAGTTTAGCCTCAATGGGCGTAGCATACTGCTACTGTTTCTATTGGCCAAGTTGGGTCATTTAAGGTTCTAAGGTTGTTGGTGCTTAATGACTCCTTAGAAGACCCATATTCTCCTCGTTGCGACACAAGGGATATCGGTACAGACTAAGGTGCCACACCAACGTAGCCACTGCTTCACCTGTGTCGGTCTACGCCGGACAGGTCCCTCACAGCTTATGCTACCTAAACAGGGTATCCCCAGATCCGGGTTAGGATCTATGTAACTCCCATGCAACCCACAATAGTAAAGCAAGCAAGGAAAACAATTGAAAACATAGTTATAAGCTAGCCCTAAGGTACACCTCACTTTAGTTTAGTCCCCAGCAGAGTCGCCAGTTCTGTGATCGGTGGATCTGGAACTGACTGTTTAACGCTGGTTCGCGAAATGTCGCGGAAGCAAGAGTCGCCACCGTCTTTTATTTTCTCCAAATGGAAAGGACAAAAGCACAGAAAAATTCCTTTAAAGAGATCGCTCTCGGTTCGGGAGGTAGGTTATAGAAAGGGAAGGTGTTAGCACCCTTTCTATCCATGGTTATCCATGGGCTCTTAGATACTTGCTCATATGTTTTCAAAATTGTTTGTTTGCTTTTCAATGTGGGTTTAAAAGTTTCTTTGAAAAAAAATTTCAGATCGACTCATACGTCAGAGTGTTTGAAAAATTTGCTTTGAAAGCTTTTGAAAAGTGTTGGTGAAAAGATGTTTTGATTTGTTTTGAGATTAGAGCAAGTATCCTTGAGAACCTACCTACCCTAAGGAATTCGTCTGTGTAAGAGTCCTTTAAAGTAGTGCCATCCCACCATTGAGAGGTAGGTAGCACCACCGTTGGAGGTGTTCGGGTCAATTCGAGTTTTAGGGACATGGTGATCACCAGAGCAATGGGAAGACACCTTAGAAGCTACCCTCATGCCAGGTTCCCGGATCATGAGGACTTACTAAGACATCCTCTACTCGACGATCACCTTTCGAAAGGCAACAGTGAGGCGTACCCTAGGGGTGGTGTGTGCGAATTGTGTGTCATGTTTCAGTTATTTGTCTTGTCATGTTTGTTGTGATCTACGCTTGATTTTAATTAGGACCAATCATTCTTGCATGCATATTTAACAGTTATAAGTTTACGGGAAAATAAATCTAAGGCTATTACAAATGGCGCGGGTCCACATCGCCAAATTAAACCGGACCCGATTTAGCGGAAAATAAATAAAGCGGATAAATAAAAGTGCGAAAAGTAAAGTTACATGGCTTTGGGAGATTTACATGATTATTTAAACGATTATAAAATAAATGCGCGGAATAAGGAAATTAAAACAAAACTAGGGCGTTGGACCCTTTTACAAACAATTAAAATTAATAAGGAAATTAAAATTAAATGTTTTGGTTATTTTGTGTTTTTTAGATTTTATGAGAAAAAAAAGAGTTAATGGAAATTAAATTAAACGGCAAACCCTAATTCTAATATTTTTTATTTATTATGAAAAAATTAAATTAAAACCTAAATTAAACTCTAAATTAATTTATGTACAATTTTTAATTATAAAAATAAAATAATAAATAAATAGTATTGTGGAAAAATATAAAAATTAAAAAGACATTAAAACTATCAATTAACTTAATTCTACATTTTTTGGATTTTTATTAAAAAGGAATTAAAATCAAAACCTAATTAAACTAAGTAATTTACATTCTAATTTATTTATGAAAAAAATAATTATGATATAAATATTTATTAATTTTTGGCTTTTTCTGATTTTTGAATGTTTTTTTATATTTTGTAGAAAAAATAAATTAATTGAATTAAGACAATAAAATAAATAAAACAACAAAAATAAAAGTGAGAAGAAAAATATAAAAAATGCAAACCAGGGTGGGGTGTAGCCCCAGATGGGAGGTTCAGGCCTTAGAACATTGGCCCATTAAGCCTTGAATTTGCTGACTTTTCAAGATTCCATATGGTGCGTTGACTGGAGTTTATTGTGCTCCTAGGATCCACGCCTTTGATTTGGTTGTCTGGGACACGTGGGTGATGAATATTGAGTGTGTATGGTGAACTTTCATGTTAGGCCTGCATGGGATCAATTATAGAAAAATAATATGGGATTTTGCCAGACCTGGGACTTGAACCCAGGTCTTGAGGATTAATGTGATTCACGTTTACCACCTGAGCCAGCACGCGCATGTTATTATATTACAACACATAAATAATAAAAAGAAATAATGGTTAGTGGCCTCTAAAAGCGCGCGCTGGTTTGAATGAACCACTCAGTGGTTGCCAGTGCGTCATCTTCCCCATGGTTTCTGAAACAAGACCCTTTAGCCACGGTTTTGGATGCGTGGCCTTAAGCAACCTACAGGAAAATAGCGATTAGCATCCTACTGGTCATAAATTCATCGCGAGGGTCAAGGTATCTTCGTCTTGAGGTGCTGAATCCAACCATGGCATTCAGGGGTCCTGATTTTTCTTCTATGCAAAATCCCCAATTTAGAAAACCTGCAACCCTAATTTTTGACAATGGCGAATTCACGTATGGCTAATGAAAATGAAATCAAACATATCAGTTAGCTTAGAAACATCATTGTGATCATGGATATATAAATAAAAATGCACAAATATGCTTAAATCATGCTATGCGATTTCAAATTTTTTGAGGTTCAGTCCGGGTTCTTGATACCAATTCAGGGCCTTTTGGTGGATGTTCTTGGTTGGAATTTGATCAGGAGTGCCTGAGGATGCTAATGGAATGAGAGTTGAAGCTTGAATTCACCTATAACCTTGATTTCAGATTTCAGTTTTAAGGCAATTTTCTCAAGTTTGTATGTTGGTTTCTTGCGCAGCTTGCAGTCTAATGCTTTTAGGGTTATGTTCCTGATCATATAGTGAGGCTTCTAGGTCAACAAAAACCAACAAAATCTCATGAATTCATTGTTTGAAGATTTGATTTGCTTAATATCTTTTCCAATCTTTTCCATGTGCATTTTGGTTCAAATCTGATCAATTCTCATCAAAACTTGCTTAATTAAGAAGTGCACGAAATATTAAGAATAAACATGCATGAAAAGATTTTTTTAGGTTAAGTTTGATATTTTCCATGTATTAAAATGATTTAAATGAATATAAATTAATATAAATTCAAATAAATAATTAAAAAATATGAAAATACTTCCCTTTGGGCCTAATGGTCGTGCATAGGCTTGGCATGAAGAAACTTGGAAGAAAAATGGGCCCATTTGCATTTTTAGGTCATTTGAACCATTGTTGACTTTTCAAAATTCCCAAAAATTTCCCAACTTCCACAAGGCATAACTTGGTCAATTTTTAAGCTTTTCACATGTTCTTGGACATTTTGGAAAGGTCTTTGAGTCCTTTAACCAATGCCTTTGGTCCCATGTCATTTTGATTTACCAATCTCAAGTTATGGCCTTTGACTTAAAGTCACTTTTTGTTGACTTTTGAAAATGACCTATAATGTTGAAATTGATAACTTTTTGTGAGAGCATTTCTTGGACTTGGAATATGAAGATGAGTTGTAGGAAATGTCTTTCTCTTCAAAATGAGCTTTGGATGGAATTTTTCTGATAATCCATGTGAAAGTTATGCCCTGGTCAATTTCAGTTGACTTTTTCAACTGTCCAAATATAGCAACTTTTGCATCTTTGATGATTTCTGAGCCAAATTTTGAGAATCATGATCAAGCATTGATCAAATGATGTTTGTGGCTTCAAAATGATATGTTGACCAAAAATTTGAACTTTTGACTGTCAAATGACCATTTTGCCCCTACAGTTGACTGTAGTGCAATTTAGGGTTTTGACAGTGCAATTTTGAACTGAATGCCTTGAAACTTGACATGAGGATGTTTGACCACATTTGTAGGCATATGAGACTTGATTGGGCCTTTGAAATCTTCCTTTTCTTGATCAGGACACAAACCCTAGTTTTGACTGTATAGGGGACTGTTGAGCTGCACAACCCTTGGGGAATTTTGTGACCTTGACTTTGACAATTCTTGATGAATATGGGAGGGCAAATTTTGGGGTACAACAGTTGCCCCTGTTCAATCTTCTTAGACCTGAGGATGCAGATTGGCTGACGTGCCTTTCGTAATCCGAGGGTAGAAGATGATTGGACACTAGAGTGCCCAGAAATTTGCGCTCACATAGTAGCAATGATGATGAGGGAATGGGCTTATAGATGCCATTTGGATGTTGCTTGGATAGGATGATGGGCTTATAGATGCCATCTGGATGTTGATCGCGTAGGAGATTCCTTAGCGAGAACCTGCATACCTGCAAAACAGAAAAATGAGTACCTGACACGTCGCAGGAGCTGATTTTAGATGCTTGATATAGATATGTCCTGACTGGTTACAGGAGCTGGGTCTGGAGCTTCAAACGCTGATGAATGAACCAGGGATGGTTACTGCCTTAGCATGAATGGTAAGAGAATCCTGAATGATTTCAACCTCAACAACGCTCGTTGAGAAAATCTTGGTGAGAATTACCATCTTCGTAGTGTCAGGAAGAGAACCAAAGGACATTATAATCTCAAAGGGAGTCACCTCACTCACCGTTGGAGAGGGAACTATAGGAAATTATAATCTGAAAGGAAATATCACCTCACTCGCCGTTGGAGAGGGAAACATCTTGAAAGGGAATTACCACCTCACTCGCCGTTGGAGAGGGGACCATAAGAGAATATCACCTCACGCTCATGCCGGAGAGGGGAACATCTGAAGAAGGAATTACCACCTCACACGCCGTTGGAGAGGGGACCATAAGAGAATATCACCTCACGCTCATGCCGGAGAGGGGAACATCTGAAGAAGGAATTACCACCTCACACGCCGTTGGAGAGGGGACCATAAGAGAATATCACCTCACGCTCATGCCGGAGAGGGAAACATCTGAAGAAGGAATTACCACCTCACACGCCGCTGGAGAGGGGACCATAAGAGAATATCACCTCACGCTCATGCCGGAGAGGGAATATCAAAAAGGGATTACTACCTCACACACCGTTGGAGAGGGAACCATAGGGAGAATATCACCTCACACTCGTCGTCGGAGAGGAGAATATCAGAAAGACTTCTGGAAGCAGTATCAGAACGTCACCATCTCTGGATCATATCCGAAACTATATCTGAAGGATACCTGGAAGCAGCATCAGAACGTCACCATCTCTGGGTCATATCTGAAACTATATCGAGAAGGAATTCTGGAAGCAGTATCAGAACGTCACCATCGCTGGGTTTACATCTGAAACTATATCGAGAAGGAACTCTGGAAGCAGCATCAGAACGTCACCATCGCTGGGTTTACATCTGAAACTATATCGAGAAGGAATTCTGGAAGCAGTATCAGAACGTCACCATCGCTGGGTTTACATCTGAAACTATATCGAGAAGGAATTCTGGAAGCAGCATCAGAACGTCACCATGTCTGGATCATATCTGAAACTATATCAAGAATGAATTGCGGTTAGTCGATAGTAGTCATTTTTGTATTGATCTTTTTCCTGAAAAGGTAGAACATAATTGTATGCAAAATCATGATGCATGAACTGTATGTTTTCAAGATCAATGAGATTCGTGTAATATGATGCATATGCATGCTATAATGATGCATGTGACGTTTTATGAATGTATGTTTTTGTCGTAGGAAAATAAATCCTTGACGGGTGCCGGGAAGTCGCATCCTGGGCTGATGTGGAAGAATAGCTTTTGCTTCCGCTGGGGATGATAGTTGCAAGTATACCGGTAGGAGAATATAACTCCGTTGGGGAATAACTTGGCGAATGGAGGATTCTGCGGGGAGAAAAAGATATTCTAGCGACCATGCTGGGAAGAAATACTCTGTGGGGGGATGATTTTGCTGAATTGTTGAGGATGACTCGCTGAGGATATCTTGCTGTATTGGAAGTATGAATGGACTTCGCTGGGGATAGGAAGACTTCGTCGAGGACGCTCTTTCCGTGGCTTTTGGCTGAGGATAACCCAGTTATATCCTGTTAAGGAAATAACTCTTTGAATAAAGCCGGACGACGCGTTCGTGCTCTGCGAGGGGATAAGCTTCCGGAATCTACTGGGGATAAGCTTACTGCTTGGGGAGATATGAATTCCAACTTTCCTGGGGAAACTGGATTGGACTCTCCTGGGGAAGTTTTGAACTGCGTTGGCTATGTTCTTCAACGGAGCTTACCCTGATACCTTGGAGGATAACAATCAGATTGCTTAGACCGCTCTTTATTGCCCCTGTTTCTGAGGTGGGAGAGGAAGACCTGTGGGATGCTGATAGTCATTGATGGGCCAACCTTCTTCTAGTAGGCAGGTGACAAGAAGACGGGACATAGTCGTACGCTTTAATCCCTAACTTTTGCCTGGACCGCCCTTTCGGGTTTTCAGTCCACCGGGATACCCATTTTTGCCCAAGCCGCCTTTTCAGGTTTTCGACTTCTTGGGTTTTTCGTTTATGATTTTTTGATAATGACTGCCTGTCCTTTTGATTGTTCTGAACCATCACTGTCTTTCTTTTTTTCGTAAGGATCTCTTTTGGTGCCATTCGTCATGCACTTGAATCAACTGAGAGACTACCCTGCCCCAGGTTATGGTTAAGGGTTTTGATTTTCGAAAATAAAAACTCCTACTCCTTTGGCTCTGATGGGTTGACGAGGGATTATCATCCTTATAACTCCAGTGTTTAGGAATTTGAAACAATGCCTGTACTTCATCAGCAGGGTCTGTTCAAAAGCATACTGTAAAGATCGTGGTATCGTTTTCGTCATCCTCCCTCAAGAGGCTTAGAATTTTAGATCCAGAGTTGACATCAGAAAAAATATGAAAAGAATATAACAAAAATAATTGTATTAATTCCCCAAAACAGACATATGCGATGCATTGATAGAATAAAAGAGTTTGCTATGACATTAATTGTTTGTATAAGCAAAGAAAAATACAACTCAAAAAATTCAAATAAACAAAAGGTCTTCAATGATTGGGCAACGGAGCAGTGATTATGTTCGGAGTCTCAGACACTTCAAACTGAATCTCCCCGGCGTCGATCATGTCTTGAATTTTGTTCTTGAGAGGCCAGCAGTTGTCTGTAGTATGCCCCGGGCTATCTGAATGATATGCGCACCTATCGTTGGGATGATAGTTGGGTGCAGAAGTGTTCGGATTCCGGAGAGGAGCCCTTAAGGTGATTAGCCCTGCCTTCAACAGTTGTTGCAGTGCTTGATCCAACGACATGTTGAGTTTGGTGTACTGCCGTTTCTCTTTGCGCTGCTGCCCCTGCCCTTGTTGAGCAGATCCAGGGCTGGAGATCTGGATTGCCCCGGTCTCGTGACGGCTCTTTTTACCGTGCACAGCATTGGATTCTTTCTTCCCCTGATGAGGCTTCTTATCAGAATGTGCAGCTTCTTGAATTTTCCCAGACCGGATGCCAGCTTCTATTCTCTCTCCAGTCAAGATAAGATCTGTGAATCCAGCAGACGAATTCCCAATCAGGTGGTTATAAAATGGACCAGACAAGGTCCCCAAGAACATGTCCACAAGTTCCCGATCAGTCAGAGGTGGTTGTACCCTTCCAGCAAGGTCCCTCCATTTCTGTGCATATTCTTTAAAACCTTCACTTGACCCTAACGACATACCCTGGAGTTGAGTACGCGTGGGGGCAAGGTCGGCATTGTACTGGTACTGCTTATAGAAAGCAGTTGCCAACTCCTCCCAGTTACGAACTTTGGTCCCATCCAGTTGATAGAACCATTCGAGGTGAGTCCCTGAAAGACTTTCCTGGAAGAAATGGATCCACAAGTTTTTGTCCACCGTATATGGTTGGATCTTCCGAACATAGGACCTTAGGTGCAGCTTGGGACAAGACGCCCCGTCATACTTAGAGAAGGGTGGTACTTTGAACTTCCGAGGAATAACCACACCAGTTGACAAACCCAGATCTCCGAAATCCAGCCCAGGTACCTGTTGAACCTCCATAGCTTTCATTATGTCCTCCAGTTGCTTATATCTGTCATCAGCAGGAGGGTACTGCTCTTCATCAAAATCTGTCTCGTTGTCGGAGACCTCTGGACTGGGCACCCTTTCCTCTGGATGACTGCTTTTTCCCACAGATGGGGTTGTCCTTTCAGTTTCAACTTGCGGTGTATTCCCAGATCTGCGTCTAGGGCTGAACAGAACAGTCCTCTTCTTTTTCTTGTCCTTTTTCAAAAGGAGAGCCTTCAGGTCTTGTTGCCCCTGGGTCAAATTCATAATCCGCTCTTGGAACTGGGCGTTCTGAGCCTGGAGGTCCTTGATAGTCTGCTCGGCTGATGATTCAGGATTCATGGCGATCGGCTGAAATAAACAGCGAGGAAGGGTAAGCAACCTGTCAAGGGGTACCTGCAATGCAATGAGATGTATGACATGCATGCGATGTTTTCAAGGATCTCGCGGGATAAACAGAGAAATTGTTAGAGTTGAGAACCGATAACTTGATTGAAGGAACTTCATGTTGTAGAGAGCCCTTCTTCAAGGGTCAAAGGCTCACCATATCCAGTGGGTCATAGCCTCTGACAACCTTAGCTAGAGGAAGATAAATCCTCTTTGCCCCTTGCTAGATGTTTGATTTATCATGACCTGCATCACAAGCCCTTGAGATCCTTGAAATGGGTTAGGATGTATGCAATGGTATGCAATGGTATGATGTCATGCTATGCATGGGGTGATGTAGGTAAACCCTGTTATGAGCCCCAATTAAGGACTATAAACAGACCCTGCAAGAAATTCAGTATACTTTGTTATGAGTCCCAATTAAAGACTATAAACAAAACCTGCAAGAGATCTAGTAAACCCTGTTATGAGTCCCAGTTAAGGACTATAAACAAAACCTGCAAGCAATTTGATAAACCCTGTCATGAGTCCTAGTTAAGGACTATAAACAAGACCTGCAAGAAACTTAGTACCCTGTTATGAGTCCCAATTAAGGACTATAAACAAGACCTGCAAGGAACCTAAGTAAAACCTGTCATGAGTCCCAATTAAGGACTATAAACAGAACCTGCAAGTGGTTAGTACACCCTGTTATAAGTCCCAATTAAGGACTATGAACAAAACCTGCAAGGCATCAAGGGTCAGATAACAAGCATGCAAGTAGTCAAGTACGAAGGCAAACAAGTCACACAAGAGAAACCCTTAGAGTTTAAGCCAGCATGAGGTCTGGGTAGTACCCTCTTTCAGCTTGTTGGTTAAGACCTGTCCTATCAGAAGTAACCGGGTTCTAGAGGATCCCAATATCACTGACTACCCTCAATCGGTCATAACTCCAGCATCGCAATCTTTTCTTGCGGCCAGAACCATCACGAGAGTTTAGCCTCAATGGGCGTAGCATACTGCTACTGTTTCTATTGGCCAAGTTGGGTCATTTAAGGTTCTAAGGTTGTTGGTGCTTAATGACTCCTTAGAAGACCCATATTCTCCTCGTTGCGACACAAGGGATATCGGTACAGACTAAGGTGCCACACCAACGTAGCCACTGCTTCACCTGTGTCGGTCTACGCCGGACAGGTCCCTCACAGCTTATGCTACCTAAACAGGGTATCCCCAGATCCGGGTTAGGATCTATGTAACTCCCATGCAACCCACAATAGTAAAGCAAGCAAGGAAAACAATTGAAAACATAGTTATAAGCTAGCCCTAAGGTACACCTCACTTTAGTTTAGTCCCCAGCAGAGTCGCCAGTTCTGTGATCGGTGGATCTGGAACTGACTGTTTAACGCTGGTTCGCGAAATGTCGCGGAAGCAAGAGTCGCCACCGTCTTTTATTTTCTCCAAATGGAAAGGACAAAAGCACAGAAAAATTCCTTTAAAGAGATCGCTCTCGGTTCGGGAGGTAGGTTATAGAAAGGGAAGGTGTTAGCACCCTTTCTATCCATGGTTATCCATGGGCTCTTAGATACTTGCTCATATGTTTTCAAAATTGTTTGTTTGCTTTTCAATGTGGGTTTAAAAGTTTCTTTGAAAAAAAATTTCAGATCGACTCATACGTCAGAGTGTTTGAAAAATTTGCTTTGAAAGCTTTTGAAAAGTGTTGGTGAAAAGATGTTTTGATTTGTTTTGAGATTAGAGCAAGTATCCTTGAGAACCTACCTACCCTAAGGAATTCGTCTGTGTAAGAGTCCTTTAAAGTAGTGCCATCCCACCATTGAGAGGTAGGTAGCACCACCGTTGGAGGTGTTCGGGTCAATTCGAGTTTTAGGGACATGGTGATCACCAGAGCAATGGGAAGACACCTTAGAAGCTACCCTCATGCCAGGTTCCCGGATCATGAGGACTTACTAAGACATCCTCTACTCGACGATCACCTTTCGAAAGGCAACAGTGAGGCGTACCCTAGGGGTGGTGTGTGCGAATTGTGTGTCATGTTTCAGTTATTTGTCTTGTCATGTTTGTTGTGATCTACGCTTGATTTTAATTAGGACCAATCATTCTTGCATGCATATTTAACAGTTATAAGTTTACGGGAAAATAAATCTAAGGCTATTACAAATGGCGCGGGTCCACATCGCCAAATTAAACCGGACCCGATTTAGCGGAAAATAAATAAAGCGGATAAATAAAAGTGCGAAAAGTAAAGTTACATGGCTTTGGGAGATTTACATGATTATTTAAACGATTATAAAATAAATGCGCGGAATAAGGAAATTAAAACAAAACTAGGGCGTTGGACCCTTTTACAAACAATTAAAATTAATAAGGAAATTAAAATTAAATGTTTTGGTTATTTTGTGTTTTTTAGATTTTATGAGAAAAAAAAGAGTTAATGGAAATTAAATTAAACGGCAAACCCTAATTCTAATATTTTTTATTTATTATGAAAAAATTAAATTAAAACCTAAATTAAACTCTAAATTAATTTATGTACAATTTTTAATTATAAAAATAAAATAATAAATAAATAGTATTATGGAAAAATATAAAAATTAAAAAGACATTAAAACTATCAATTAACTTAATTCTACATTTTTTGGATTTTTATTAAAAAGGAATTAAAATCAAAACCTAATTAAACTAAGTAATTTACATTCTAATTTATTTATGAAAAAAATAATTATGATATAAATATTTATTAATTTTTGGCTTTTTCTGATTTTTGAATGTTTTTTTATATTTTGTAGAAAAAATAAATTAATTGAATTAAGACAATAAAATAAATAAAACAACAAAAATAAAAGTGAGAAGAAAAATATAAAAAATGCAAACCAGGGTGGGGTGTAGCCCCAGATGGGAGGTTCAGGCCTTAGAACATTGGCCCATTAAGCCTTGAATTTGCTGACTTTTCAAGATTCCATATGGTGCGTTGACTGGAGTTTATTGTGCTCCTAGGATCCACGCCTTTGATTTGGTTGTCTGGGACACGTGGGTGATGAATATTGAGTGTGTATGGTGAACTTTCATGTTAGGCCTGCATGGGATCAATTATAGAAAAATAATATGGGATTTTGCCAGACCTGGGACTTGAACCCAGGTCTTGAGGATTAATGTGATTCACGTTTACCACCTGAGCCAGCACGCGCATGTTATTATATTACAACACATAAATAATAAAAAGAAATAATGGTTAGTGGCCTCTAAAAGCGCGCGCTGGTTTGAATGAACCACTCAGTGGTTGCCAGCGCGTCATCTTCCCCATGGTTTCTGAAACAAGACCCTTTAGCCACGGTTTTGGATGCGTGGCCTTAAGCAACCTACAGGAAAATAGCGATTAGCATCCTACTGGTCATAAATTCATCGCGAGGGTCAAGGTATCTTCGTCTTGAGGTGCTGAATCCAACCATGGCATTCAGGGGTCCTGATTTTTCTTCTATGCAAAATCCCCAATTTAGAAAACCTGCAACCCTAATTTTTGACAATGGCGAATTCACGTATGGCTAATGAAAATGAAATCAAACATATCAGTTAGCTTAGAAACATCATTGTGATCATGGATATATAAATAAAAATGCACAAATATGCTTAAATCATGCTATGCGATTTCAAATTTTTTGAGGTTCAGTCCGGGTTCTTGATACCAATTCAGGGCCTTTTGGTGGATGTTCTTGGTTGGAATTTGATCAGGAGTGCCTGAGGATGCTAATGGAATGAGAGTTGAAGCTTGAATTCACCTATAACCTTGATTTCAGATTTCAGTTTTAAGGCAATTTTCTCAAGTTTGTATGTTGGTTTCTTGCGCAGCTTGCAGTATAATGCTTTTAGGGTTATGTTCCTGATCATATAGTGAGGCTTCTAGGTCAACAAAAACCAACAAAATCTCATGAATTCATTGTTTGAAGATTTGATTTGCTTAATATCTTTTCCAATCTTTTCCATGTGCATTTTGGTTCAAATCTGATCAATTCTCATCAAAACTTGCTTAATTAAGAAGTGCACGAAATATTAAGAATAAACATGCATGAAAAGATTTTTTTAGGTTAAGTTTGATATTTTCCATGTATTAAAATGATTTAAATGAATATAAATTAATATAAATTCAAATAAATAATTAAAAAATATGAAAATACTTCCCTTTGGGCCTAATGGTCGTGCATAGGCTTGGCATGAAGAAACTTGGAAGAAAAATGGGCCCATTTGCATTTTTAGGTCATTTGAACCATTGTTGACTTTTCAAAATTCCCAAAAATTTCCCAACTTCCACAAGGCATAACTTGGTCAATTTTTAAGCTTTTCACATGTTCTTGGACATTTTGGAAAGTTCTTTGAGTCCTTTAACCAATGCCTTTGGTCCCATGTCATTTTGATTTACCAATCTCAAGTTATGGCCTTTGACTTAAAGTCACTTTTTGTTGACTTTTGAAAATGACCTATAATGTTGAAATTGATAACTTTTTGTGAGAGCATTTCTTGGACTTGGAATATGAAGATGAGTTGTAGGAAATGTCTTTCTCTTCAAAATGAGCTTTGGATGGAATTTTTCTGATAATCCATGTGAAAGTTATGCCCTGGTCAATTTCAGTTGACTTTTTCAGCTGTCCAAATATAGCAACTTTTGCATCTTTGATGATTTCTGAGCCAAATTTTGAGAATCATGATCAAGCATTGATCAAATGATGTTTGTGGCTTCAAAATGATATGTTGACCAAAAATTTGAACTTTTGACTGTCAAATGACCATTTTGCCCCTACAGTTGACTGTAGTGCAATTTAGGGTTTTGACAGTGCAATTTTGAACTGAATGCCTTGAAACTTGACATGAGGATGTTTGACCACATTTGTAGGCATATGAGACTTGATTGGGCCTTTGAAATCTTCCTTTTCTTGATCAGGACACAAACCCTAGTTTTGACTGTATAGGGGACTGTTGAGCTGCACAACCCTTGGGGAATTTTGTGACCTTGACTTTGACAATTCTTGATGAATATGGGAGGGCAAATTTTGGGGTACAACACTTGGATAATTCAAAATTGCCCCTGTTTCTGATGTCATATGTAATTAGTCTTTTGTTTCACATGCAACCATTCATGATTAGAAATTAATATCAAATGCATATATCAAAAATGAACATTGGACGTTCTTCGCAAAACAAAACAGAAAAAGGAAAAACAATGGATAATTTGTCTGAAAAATTGAACTTGTATTGATTTTGAAATTTGCCTGTAAATAGGCATTTTTATACAAGAGGTTGTCGTCCTAGTAAGAGAACGCCGCCGAGTAAAATAGAGTTTATACAATTTTGTGAAAGGAAACAAAACAGCTATGTGAAAGATAATCCCACTGGGTTCCAACTCTACTATCGCCTTTATGTCTTCAAGCGTCTCATCGCTTTGCTACTTAGTTGAAGATGAAGTTGATTGATCGATGTCGAAGTCTGATAATTGATACCGAATTTTGGATGCAAGGTGATCCAATGAGACATAGTATTACGCTCTATCCCTAACTTTTGCCTAGACCGCCCTTTCGGGTTTTCAGTCCGCCGGGATACCCATTTTTGCCCAAGCCGCCTTTTCAGGTTTTCGACTTGCCGGGTGTACAATTTTTTTTTTATTTTTCATCCCTTATTTTTGCCCGAACCCTTTTGGTTCGCCGGGAAGCCCTTATTTTTGCCTAGGTGTGTCAACCTAGCGGGTCTTTAACTCATGCGTAGTATCTTTTTACTATGTCTGCATTGGCGGGGTGAGGAAGGTCGTCACCATCCATGGTGGTTAGAATCATAGCTTCTCCTGAGAATATATGTTTAACCACGAATGGCCCTTCGTACGTGGGGGTCCATTTGCCCCTGGGATCACTTTGAGGAAGAATGATGCGCTTGATTACCAGGTCTCTGACTTGATACTCTTGGCGTCTGACTTTCTTGTTAAATGCCCTGATCATCCGTTTTTGGTACGTTTGACCATGACAAATAGCGGTGAGTCTCTTTTCATCAATTAGGTTTAATTGATCAAGCCGAGTCTGGATCCAGTCATCTTCGCTCAAACCTGCATCCTTCATCATCCGGAGAGAGGGTATCTGGACTTCAATAGGCAAGACTGCCTTCATGCCATAGACCAAGGAAAAAGGTGTTGCCCCGGTTGACGTCCGTGCTAAGGTACGGTACCCATGAAGAGCAAACGGTAACATCTCGTGCCAATCTTTGTAGGTCACTGTCATCTTCTGCACAATCTTCTTGATATTCTTATTTTCTGCTTCTACAGCCCCGTTCATCTTCGGCCGGTAGGGAGAAGAGTTGTGGTGCTGTATCTTGAATTGCTCACAGAGCTCGGTGATCATCTTGTTGTTAAGATTGGTACCATTGTCCGTAATGATCCTCTCAGGTACACCGTATCAATAGATCAGGTTGTGCCGAATGAATCGTGCCACGACGCTCTTGGTTACAGTGGCGTAGGAAGCTGCCTCAACCCACTTTGTGAAGTAATCAATCGCTACCAAGATGAAGCGATGCCCGTTGGATGCCGTTGGTTGGATCTCGCCGATCATATCAATGCCCCACATTGCAAAAGGCCAAGGTTCCGTCAGGACGTTCAGAGGCACCGGAGGGATATGCACCTTATCAGCATAAATTTGGCATTTATGACAAGTTCGAGAATGTTGGTAACAGTCGGCTTCCATTGTGGACTAGAAATATCCTGCCCGAAGGATTTTCTTTGCCATGGTATGTCCACTGGAATGTGTTCCGAATGTACCTTCATGAAGCTCTGCCATGATCTTCTCTGCTTCAGTCTTATCCACACAATGCAGTAAAGTTGAATCATGATTTCGTTTGTAGAGAATGCCAATACTGAGGAAGAACTTTACCGCAAACCTTCTCAGAAACTTCTTGTCATTAACAGATGCGCCCTCAGGGTATTCTTGAGCTTCCAAGTACCTCTTTACTTCATGATACCAGGGTTTTTCTGTTACCTCTTCAGCTTCGAGATCGCAGCAGTATGCAGGTTCATCTAATTTCCAGATAATGATCCGGGGAGCCTCATTATCCCATTTGACTTTGAACATAGAAGACATCGTAGCCAACGCGTCCGCTAACTGATTCTCCTCTCTTGGGAAGTGTTCAAAAGTTATTTCTTCGAATTGGGGAAGCAATGTCAGCACATACTCCTTGTAAGGAATAAGATTCGGGTGTTTCGTATCCCACTCGCCTTTGATCTGATTGATCACGAGAGCGGAATCTCCGAAGACACTTAGAAACTTGATCCTTAAGTCAATTGCAGCTTGAAGACCCATGATACATGCTTCGTACTCCGCCATGTTGTTAGTGCAATTGAAACATAACCGGGCGGTGAGTGGAGTATGAGTGCCTTTAGGGGATATGATCACAGCGCCAATATTGTTACCCAAAGCGTTCGAGGCTCCGTCAAAATGCATAGACCATCGGGATCCTTCTTCAGGTCCTTCATCCGGTCCAGGTACTTCACAATCAGTTACTACCATGATATCCTCGTCTGGAAATTCAAAGTTCAACGACTGGTAATCGTCCACAGGCTGGTGTGCCAAATGGTCTACCAATACACTTCCTTTGATTGCTTTCTGAGTCGTGTATTGGATGTCATATTCCGTCAAGATCATTTGCCATCTTGCTATTCTTCCGGACAGAGCAGGCTTTTCGAATATGTACTTGATTGGATCCATTTTTGAAATCAACAGAGTAGTGTGAGTCAACATATATTGTCTCAGCCGGCGAGCAGCCCATACCAGAGCGCAACAAGTTTTCTCGAGCAGTGAGTACCGAGTCTCACAGTCGGTAAACTTTTTGCCCAGGTAATAAATAGCGTGCTCTTTTCGGCCAGACTCGTCATGCTGCCCCAGCACACACCCCATTGAGTTGTCAAGTACTGTCAAGTATAGCATTAGAGGTCTCCCTTCAACCGGCGGCATAAGAATGGGTGGTTCTTGGAGATATTCTTTGATCTTTTCGAAAGCGGCCTGACATTCATCATTCCAACGTACTACTTGATCTTTCTTCAGCAGTTTGAAGATTGGTTCACAGGTAGCAGTTAGATGTGAGATGAATCGGGCAATGTAGTTCAACTGTCCTAGAAATCCTCTGACTTCTTTCTCTGTCTTGGGAGCTGGCATATCTTGTATGGTTTTCACCTTGGCAGGGTCCACTTGAATACCTTTGTCGCTTACAATGAAGCCTAGCAATTTTCCAGATCTCACCCCAAAGGTGCATTTGTTTGGGTTCAACCTTAGCTTGTACAACTTCAGACGGTCAAACAGCTTCCGTAGATGGTCAAGGTGTTCCTCCTCAGTTTGGGACCTTGGAATCATATCATCGACATACACTTCTATCTCCTGATGGATCATATCATGAAATAAAGCGACCATGGCACGTTGGTAAGTTGCCCCAGCATTTTTCAATCCAAATGGCATAACCTTGTAGCAAAAGGTGCCCCACTGAGTAACGAAAGTGGTCTTCTCCATATCTTCGGGAGCCATCTTGATCTGATTATAACCGGAGAAGCCGTCCATGAAGGAGAAAACTTTATGCTGAGCAGTATTGTCAACCAGAGCGTCGATATGAGGCAGAGGGAAATCATCCTTGGGGCTGACCCTGTTCAAATCCCTGTAATCAACACACATTCGGACCTTGCCATCTTTCTTCGGTACTGGGACCACGTTGGCAACCCACTGAGGGTAAGAAGTCACTGCTAGAAATCCGGCATCAAATTGTTTCATAACCTCAGCTTTGATTTTCTCGGACATCTCTGGACGCATACGGCAGACCTTTTGTTTTACCGGAGGGTAGTCTTCCTTGGTAGGCAGGTGATGAACCACAATGTCGGCATCCAAACCAGGCATGTCTTCGTAAGACCAAGCAAAGATTTCCATGTAGTCACGCAACATCTGAATCAACCGTTGCTTCACACTGAGCTCTAGATTGGCCCCAATCTTGACTTCCTTTTTGTCCGTCTCAGTACCCAGATTTACCGTTTCCACTGGCTCTTCATGTGGCTGAATGGCCCTCTCCTCCTGGAGTAGCAGTCTTGCAAGTTCCCCAGGCACTTCGCAATCATCTTCACCTTCGTCCTCGACTAAGTTGATCAGATTTTCGAAGTCATAACTGGCAGTAGCAGAGTCGTTACCAGTGAGATCCAGAGTGGATTGGAACCTGTATAAGTGAGTGTGTGTAAATATAGTTGTTTTGCAATATATGATAAAGAAAGAAAAGGAGCACAAGATTTGAAATGCAACAAACGTCCAATGTTTTGATTAATGATATATGAAAATGTCATACAAAAGCCCTCACAAATGGAGCCACGGTGCCCCGGGTAGGACACCGAGCCATAAAAGTTTCAACACATTGTTTGTTACAAATTGAAAACAAAAGAGTTCATTACTGAGTGACAAAAGTAATAGGGGTGAAGTCTTTGGCAGTCCAGTTGCTTGGTCCACTGTCGGTTGTTGGGTAGATCCAGCTGTCAAATTCTGATTCTTCCATGCCGTCTTCAATAGCATTCACTCTTGGGTTGGTGATGAACACAGGAGGTCTTCCAATCCTTGCTTTGCGAACAGCCCTCTGAGCCTCTGCAGTGAAACCCAGCCCAAACTTGTCAGTCTTTGGAGTGAAGTCAGGAAGTCGTCCCCAGTTTGCGCACTCGCCCTTCTCAATCACAGCCCGGACATCCTTTAGGGAAGCCATCTTCAAAGGAGGGTGTTCAATCACAGTTTCTGCTGACGCCAACGTCTGAGGCACCTCTTCAAAGTGTTGAAAGGGGGTTTCAATGAATTCCCCATTCATTTCTATGTACCGGAACGAGTTTAGGTGGCTGACCATATACTCTTCTTCCCCCTGCACTGTGACAATCTTTCCTCTGACCGGGTACTTAAGCTTTTGATGTAGTGTGGAGGTCACAGCTTCGGCCTTGTGAATCCATGGGCGACCCAGCAAACAAGAGTAGGATGGAAGGATATCCATCACATAGAAATAAAAACAAACACCTGAGAACCAACACTGATTGGGATGTCAGCCTCGCCATGTACCATCCTTTTCGAACCGTCAAAGGCTCGGACAACAATGTTACTAGGCTTGAGTTCCAAACCCTCACAATCTAACCTGTCTAAGGCTTTCTTGGGCAATACATTCAATAAAGAACTGGTGTCTACCAACATATGGGCAAGAGTAGTGCCCCTGCATTCAATAGAGACATGCAGGGCGTCATTATGGTTCTTTCCTTTTACAGTTAGATCGGCGTCAGAAAAGCCCAGCCCATTATCAGCAGTCAAGTTAGCCACACAATCAGTAAATTGATCAGCAGATGTTTCTTGCGGCACATGAGCTGTCTTCAGGAAGGAGATCAGGGCCTTTGCATGGGCCTCTGAATATAACAGCAGTGATAGCATAGAAATCTTCGATGGGGTGTGCCCCAACTGCTCAACAACATTGAAATCACTTTTCTTGATAATCTTGAGAATTTCCTCCATCTCTTGCTGGGAGGCTTCAACAGCGGTTGTCTTTGGCGCCTCCGTCAAGGCAGGCAAATCAGCAGCAACCCCTTTACCCCGAGCATTAGAGGACTCGGCGGCAGGGGTAGAAACAGGAACTTGATTTGGAAGGGAAACATGCACACTTGCGGGTGTGATGATAAGAGGTTTCTGAATAACTGGTGGCGAAATATCTGGTGAAAACAGCCTACCACTGCGAGTAATCTTGGCAGGCCCGGTGATGTTGCTAACACCGGTACTTGTATCAAACTTTTGCTTCACTCCAAGCACATAAACATCTGCCCCATAGTGCCATGGGACAGCTTTGTCAGATGTATAGGGGAGGGGCCCCGGAACTGTAATGATGATGGGAGCAACTTTCTGAGTGGACATAATTTGGACCGGCTTCTTTGAAGGAGCCTTAGGAGGTTTGTTGAAAATAATGACAATAGAAACTTCTTCGGCAGGGACAGCAGGAACGACAATCTTCTCGAATAAGATCTCTTTGCTATCCATCAGGCTTTGGATACCTGATTTTAGCAAAGGACAACCAAAAGGGGAAACAGCACATAGAAGGCAATCTTCACCACATCCCGGAAATAAACCGGCTAGCAACAGATTCCTTTTAACAGTCGATAACAGAGTAACAATCTCTTCCACGGAGGCCACATATCGGTCTTCTTCCACAGTGTTCACTCCATGCTGGGGCATGGGAGCAGTCACAACATTGGGCCTTTCAGGCGCCTCAAACTGTATTTCCTTAGCATCAATAAGGTCTTGAACCTTATTCCTCAGAGCCCAACAATCGTCCGTAGTATGCCCGGGGCTATCAGAGTGATAAGCGCAACGGGCGTTGGGGTTGTACTTCGGAGAAGCTGTGTTCACTACCTTCGGAGCTTCTTTAACAGTTACCAAATTGGTTGATAGTAGTTGCGGCAAAATCTGAGACAGGGTCATGCTAAGCCGAGTGTACTGCCTTTTGGGCCTCTCACCCCTTGGATGGTTGAATTGCTGAGGAGCAGCAGCAGGCTTTGAAATTACCAATGCATTAATAGTTTGGCGGCGTTCCGGCTTAACTTGTCTCCTAGGACCATAAACAGCACTAGCTTCCTTTTTGAAAGGCTTCTTCTCAGTACTCGCAGCGGCACCTTTCTGTATCTTCCCTGACTTGATACCAGCTTCTATCCTCTCACCCGTCAAAATCAAATCTGTAAACCCAGCAGAAGAATTACCAATCAGATGGTTAAAGAACGGACCAGACAAGGTCCCTAAGAACATGTCAACAAGTTCACAGTCAGTCAAAGGTGGCTGCACCCTGCCAGCCAGATCTCTCCACTTTTGTGCATACTCCTTGAATCCTTCGCCCGTTCCCAGTGACATACCCTGAAGTTGGGTACGCGTAGGAGCGAGGTCAGAATTGTACTGGTATTGTTTATAAAATGTGGTGGCCAAGTCTTCCCAGTTTCGGATACTGGCTCCATCCAGCTGATAGAACCACTCGAGTTGAGCCCCAGAAAGGCTATCCTGAAAGAAATGGATCCAAAGGTTCTTGTCTGTAGTGTAAGGTTGGATCTTCCTTACATATGATCTGAGATGCATCTTCGAGCAGGATAGCCCGTCATACCTTACAAAAACTGGCACTTTGAACTTCGGGGGGATCACAATTCCAACAACTAATCCCAAGTCTTCGAAATCTAAGCTCGGAACTCTCTGCAGCTCCATAGCTGCCAACCTATCTTCCAAACCCTTGTACTTATCATCAGCGGGCGGGTATTGTTGATCAGAGTAGTCTTCGTCTTCTTCAGCCTCCTCTTCCTCAACCTCGGATTCGGAAGGTACTGCAGCCGCATTCCCTTTACTGGTTCCCTCCTTAGAAGTAGGGGGAAACTCAAGCACTCTTCTGGCTTCACCCTCAAACCTTCTCCCTAGGGTAGCCACCCCGATTCTCTTCTTCTTCTTTTTCACCTGGTCTTTGTTCCCCAGCAGGGCTTTCATATCTTCCTGACCCTTAGCCAAGGTCATCAGGAGTTGTTGAAACTGTGCGTTTTGAGACTGCAAGTCTTTGACCGTTTGCTCGAGATCCATCCTACTGAAATAAACAGCAGAAAGATAAGGAAACCTGGTGTGGAGACCTGCTTATGCACATGATGAATGGTATGCTTATGTATGCAATGCATTCAAGGATTTAGAACATTCAAAATTGTTGCAAACAAAAAAAGAACGCACGTCATATTAATAAGAAGAAATTTGTCAGTACATAGATGCCCCATGGGCCAAATATTACAAAAAAACTTCTCAAGGTAAAAAGACATTGCGCATCCTCTTTGGTGCGATGTAGGTGTTGAGGGTCTCTTCCTCATGGAGTCGGCGGGTGAGCTCTAGAACCTTCTTCTTGCTGGCGTAGAAGCTGGCTTCAAAAGTGTTCCGTTCCTCCTTAAGTTGGATCCAACTCTTCTGCATCTCCTCCCACGATGTAGGTATGTCAGGATATAGGATGGTGTAGGGAACCTCTCCTTCCTTGACGGGCTCTTTAATCACAGGGAGAACATGAGGATAAGGCATCATTAGACTCTGGGCTCAGGCTCGTACCCACTTGAGGTAAGGCTCAAGAGGGATGGAGTTCTTGTGCCCCAGTGTCTTGCTGTCAACTTTGTTAGGCATCCTCCAAGCTCTGATGAATCTTTGGCGAAGTCCTTGCGCATCGTTGTCGAAGTCAAAAACTAGGTCAGGAATCAACATGTCGTGAGGACCATCTCTTCGTGCATATCCAAATTGTCTCAAGGCTAGACAAGGGTTGTAGGTAATGCCTCCCCTAATGCCAAGTAATGGAACATTAGGGAACTCTCCACAATGATCGACGATGATGACATTTTCTCTGGACCGAGAACACCAATGTACATCAGAGTGAGTGAGGGTCATTAACCGTTGTGACCACCTTAAACCTTGGTCATTCTTCAGGATAGATTGTGGAAGGTGCGAAATAAACCACCTTGCAAGGAGAGGAGTACAGCACATGAGAACCCCTCTTTCTCATTGTTCGAGTGTAAAATGAGTGAAGAATGTCCCCAAGCAATGTTGGTATTGGATTTCTGGATAAGAAGATCTTAACGGTGTTGACATCTACAAGCTGGTCAGGATTTGGGAACAAGACCAACCCATAGATAAGGAGTGCCACAATTTCTTCAAAGGCTTGTAGGTCCAATGAATTCCAACACTCTTGTGCCTTCTCAAACAAGAATTTTGCTAAGAAGCCTTTGACACCGCTTCTAGTTTCCCAATGCCCCTTGATGTCAGACGGCTGTAGATGTAGTGCTCGAGCAACATCTTCAGGCTTTGGTTCCTTTTCTGTACCGTTGAAAGGTAGTTGATTAAGGATAGGAATTCTCAGGAGTTGAGAAAATTCCTCCAAAGTCGGCACCAACTGGTAGTCAGGGAAAGTGAAACAGTGGTGAAGAGGGTCAAAGAATTGGAATAGCACCTTCATCATGTCCTCTTCAATGTTGGTGCTGACTAAGCTGAGCAGTCTACCATGTCTTTCACTGAAGGGAGAGCTTTCCGGAATTCTTGATGTGAGCTCCTTGAGTTGAGGAGGGATTCTCACAAGGTTGACTTGGATGGTTTTTCTTCGAAGAATTTCCATGACCTACAAAATAAGAACAAAGATGAAGATCTAAATCCTTGAAATGGTTAGTGTATGCATATGATGCTTTATGATGTTCATGACGTATGCACAAACATATGTACAAGCAAATCACACAAAACCCTAGTTTCAGGCTTGCATGGGGTTTCATAGGTAAGTACCCTCTTGAGTGTAGTTGGCTTAAAAACCTGTCCTAAAAATAGCAACCAGGTTCTAAGGAGCTCAATATCACTGGATTGTTTTCATCGTTCATTGTTTTGGTTTAGCCACTTAACTAGAGACCAAAATATTCCAAGAAAACAACCCTCAATAAGTGTAGTATCGAGTATCTACCAACTTCGGACTGTACCAAAGCCGGTCATCTCACTACCCCTAATGAAAGACCAAGATGGTCAAGTAAGGTTCTAGGTCATTAGTGCTTAGTGACATCACTCAGCAGCCCCGTACTCTCCTTGATTGAACTCAAGGGTTACCGGTACTCACAAATATGTCGCACTAATATAGCTATTGCTTTAACCGTGTTGGTATACCCCGCACAGTTTCCACAACGTATTGCTATCTATGAATGTTTCCCCAAATTCGGGTATAGGATTGCAAACCCAAACAAGAGAGCCAAGATATAAAGCAATCAAAACAAACAATTAGTCATGCAAGAGGGTGATCTAAGCCCTAAGGTTACTCAACTTTAAAGTCAATCCCCAGCAGAGTCGCCATTTCTGTGATACGGTGGGAGAACTGACTTGAGGTTTTGCGTTTGTTTTCGCAAATGTTTCGGTTGAGCAAGAGTCGCCACCGACTTTTTATTTTATCCTAAGGAAAGGTTAAAAAGCACAGCAAAAACCTTTGAGATGTTTTCTTGGGTTCGGGGAGTAGATTATAGAAATGGAAGGTATTAGCACCCTTTCTATCCATGGTTATCCATGGGCTCTTAGTTACTTGCTTAGATCAACTTGCCTTGATTTTCAATCGTTTTGAAATGGTGCTTTCAATTGTTTGAAATGGTGCTTTGTGCGTGTGGGTTTGAAAATGTTTTGAAAAGAGGCCATTTGTTGTGGCAACCTTTGTAATGATCCATGTTTGAATGTATACAAAGGTGTACTTATCTTTTGAAAAGTTTTCAATGTTTTTCTGAAAGTTGTTTTGAAAATGTGTTGTGATGTGTGGTTTTGAAAAGTAGGCAAGTGTTTTTTTGTAAGTTTTGATTCAAGTAACTAAGAGTTTTGTCTACCCCTAAATTTCTCAAAGATTCTTTCTATGTTTTAACCCTTTTAACAATTTTGTTCCACCATTGTATTTGGTGGACAATCTTGTGTTAGGATGTGAACGGGACAGGCGCGGGTCATCGTTTAGACCATGATTGCAATGGTGCCAAGTATCTTTGGGCAATTTTTCTTTAAGGGACTTGATCATTTTTAGGCAACTTTTGAAAGCGTCATCGAGGGACTATGATCATTTGATTGTTTTGTTTTTGCCAAAGATACCTAACATGCAATATGGCCCATTATTGAAGGCAACAAGTGGAATACCCTAGGGGTGCAAGTGTGATTAGTGTTGTCCATTTTCATGCTTGTTTATCTTAAATTTAGGTCAAACTATTTGTTGTTTTTTATTTGCATACAAACCCTAATTCTAACATGGCATAATTAGAAAGCTTTTAAATGCGAAAAATAAAAGGTCCTAAGTTATTACAACACAACATATGGGATGGGGGATACAAATGTTCAAATGGGGATATTTTGACAAGAAAATAAATTCTAACTATTACATCCAAATTGAAATTCTACAAGGGATCTAATTGCACAAGTATTAAATAAAAATAAAAATAAATATGCAAAAATGGTTTTCATATGTATGTAAACAAGTATTTATCATGTGTCAAATAAACAAAAATAAAAATGAATTAATTGGTTTTTTTGGTATTTAGGGCAAAACCCTAATTTTATAAATAAAAGGTATTTATTATATAATATATGCAATATTTATAAATTATGTACAAAAAATAAATAAAAGAAGGTATTTTGTAAAAAAAAAGTATTTTTGAGGTCAAAATATTAATAAAAATAAAATGTATTAATTCTTTGTATTTTCCCTAAATATACTAATAAATATATAAGTATTTTACATTATTTATTAAATATATATTATATGTACAAAAATAAAATATTTAATATTATTAAAAAAATATATTTATTATAAAATGTTTTCAAGAGATAACATAAAATAAAAAATCAGAAATAAAATATGTTTGTATTATTTTTTTTAGTTATTTTAAATAATAGTATATTTATGTTTATTTATATACAAAACTAAATAAAGCCAAATAAATATCAAATAAAATGCAAAAAATGTGGGAAAAATAAATTTAATATTTTTTCATGCTTAAATAAAAATATGGAAACAAAATCAAAAGGAAAAAATGGAAAATGACAAGTAAAACTCAAAATGGGCCAGGGGGGTGCATGTGAAATGCAGTGGTGTGAAAAGGAAAAACAAATCTCAGGCCCAACCCAAGACTCTGTCTTCTTCAACCTCCAGCATCTTTGTACAAAACATGTGCTTCTGTTATCTCAAGATTCTTGGACTTTTAGCACAAACTCACAACATGAAAAGTGTTAAGCATCAAGCCACGATTCCATACATATAAAAAACTCAACCTAACTCTCAGAAATGAGAGAGAATTTCTCCATCCCTAATTCTTAACCTAAGTTTTTATCAATGTTCAGGTTCAAAATACTCTCAACATATGCAATATAAATGGAAAGTAAAGATATGTATAGCTTCAGGGACATGAGTAGAACATTTTTCATTCACAAACTTAGAGCTAACTCTTCCTATATTGAGAGATAGAAGTCCATGAACTTACCTGTTCAGCTTGGATCGTGTCTGACAATGGAGGCGCTTTCAAGGTAAAGTGAGTATTGGTACAACTTGCTTGAAGGTCAGGGATGCTTCTCCAATCTTTAGTTTGCTTTGAAACCAAGTGAATCAAGCTATAGCAATCCACCTGCAAAACAGAAAATGTGAAAATTGTGAAGTTGGTTAGAGGTGTTACAGTCTGCTTCCAAGGCTTGGGACAGTTTGTATGGATGGTAGGGAATGTGTTTGAACTGGTTTGGATGAAAATGCACGAGTGGATTGAGCTATGGGATTCAAACTGCAGCTTATGCCCTGTTTTTGCAGTTTTATGGTGTTTCTGTGAATGGGGAAGTATTGAAGGTGATAGGTTCGTGTTTCAGCTCAGTTATGTTGTTTAGAATGTGTCTAACAAGTTTGTCTAAGCTTAGGTTTGCAGCAATGAGAGTTGGTGTCTGATATGCAAGTTTCTTCACACTTAAGCAAGAAATGTCAACTTGGTTTCTAGGCCAGTACAATGCCTCTATCTATGCTGCACATTTGAGTCTTGATTAGTGGGATATGTCTATGCCTTTGTGCCTCAAAGATCTGCATTGTACCTCATAGATTGCAAAGTTGACATAAAGTAACACTTTACAAAAATGGATAATATGCTTTTTCTTATTAAGGCTTAATCTTGTATGCAATGCTTAAACACACAAGATAAGACTTAAACATGAAGGATTGGCATTAAATTTATGAGTGTGGATGGGATAAAAGACCTGTAATCTAGCTTAGAGCATGCTGAGTTCAAAAATGCAAAGTTATGGACATGTAAATTGGTCATGAACAAAGTGAGTTTTTCCCATATTGCCAAATTCGATTCTCCCTAACCACAAGGTTGTTTGATGAGTTCTTGGACATTTTGGAAAGATTGGAATGTGTAATACAATCCATCTTTGTAATGCAAATTTAAATTCCAAGTGGAAGCATGTGAAAAGTAGCCATGAAGTTAGGCAAAAAACCTGCCTAGAATAGGTCAAAATTTTTCTGTTAAGAATGTTTTGCACCCTTGTTCCAAAAATCATAACTTGAGCTACAAGCTTCTTTTGAGGAAACTTTGTGAATCAAAGTTGTAGATTTTGAAATGGACTACAACTTTCATGTTTTGACTATTCCTTGAATCCAAATTCATCTTGATGAAAAAATGGGACAAAGTTAGGAAAAAATTAGGGATTTTCATAACTTAGAAAAATTCTAAGTTATGAAAATTCTTCATTTCAAACCCTAATTTGTGATTTTTGATTTCTTGATGAACAAGTTTCATATTTTGACATGTTTTGATGAAAAATGAATCTTGACACTTGATTTTGACCAAAAAGTCAAAGTTTGACTTTTCAGTATATAGTTAAATTTGGCTCAGTTGACTGGAAAATTCATCTGTCAACCTTGTGCAATTGGGATCTTTTGAACTTGTTGAACATGTCAAGACAATTCCATGGGGTCCTTGAGTCCGTATGTGAGCTTGGTTTGCCATTGTCTAGGTCAAACAGTCAAAAATTGCCTTTGTGCAGTCAAAACCCTAAAAATGACCATTTTGCCCTTTTGGTGATCTGATCAAATTTCTTGTGGAATTATGATCCAAACTTGACCAAATGGTTTATATGAGTTCAATATGTTGATGTGGGTCAATTTTCATGAGGTTTGACTGTCAATTGACCTCAGTTGATTTTTCCTCAATACAGCTGATTTCTAGGTCAACTGTCCAATTGACTGGGCAAAGATTGGAATCAAGGCTTGAAACTTGGTATGGATAAACTTGGGAGTCCAACATGAAGCATGAAAGTCATCTTAGGCATTTTAGGGCAAAACATCTTTGTGCAAACACAAACCCTAATTTGGGTCAACAGTGCAAGGAGGAGTCTTGAGCAGAGCAAACCCTAACTTGATCTTGAGCTCCAAAGGTCTTATGATGAGAAAATGTTGAGGAAATGGGAGGGAAAATTTTAGGGTACAACAGCTCCGACCTACCTTTCACCCTTTCAAAAGTCACCGTCTGAGGAGGTGCAGAGTCGACCAGTTCGTCCAGCTTCCTTTTGGCCGAATTTATGGTTAGGTCGTTGAATCCTCCACCATTGATGACCATGGCGGAGGGAAAGCGCTTCCACCTGCTGTGTGTTGAAAATGGTTCTTGCAGGTACTCGGGGACATAGAAGTCCTCCGGTCTTGTGACGGAGAACGCGGTCTGGATGGGGACCGACTCGTCAGATGGTTGGGCATCCTCCTCCGGTTCTCTTATATCCCAGGCGTCACGACGAGGAGCGTCGTTTCGCCGATATTGGGCGAGTCTCCCCCCTTTTATGAGGGTCTCGATGGCGTCCTTGAGGTGGACGCAGTCCTCCGTCAGATGACCGTGGCTCCTATGGTACTGACAGTATTTGCTCTTGTCCACCCCGGGCTTGGCAGGAGCTGGTCGAGGGCGTTTGACGCCGCCATCTTTGAAATCTGTGCTGGCGCACTCCGCCAAGATGCGTTCGCGGGAAGCCGTGAGCGGAGTGTATTCTGTGAAACGCCCCGAGGGTCCTCTCTGCTCTCGGACTTCTCGGGGTCTGTCCTCTTTTCTTTTCTCCCATGTTTGTTGAGGAGGAGCGGTCTCTTGGCGCGGGTTGCTGCTGGATCCGCGAGTTCTGGGGTCCCGGGCTTTGTTGGCCGCTTCCCTTTCCTCGTAATTCATATATGTCCGGGCCTTCTCGAGGAGAGCATCGAACGTTCGGGGCGGTTCGATGCCCACCGCCTTTCTGAATTCTGTGCCGGGGAGGAGCCCCCTCTCCAGCAAGTACCTTTTCATGTGGTCCGCGCAGGGGACCTGTATGGCTTCGCGATTGAAGTGGTTGATGAATTCTCTCAAAGTCTCGTCCTGCCTCTGGATGATGGCCTCGAGTGCTGCCTCGGTCTTTGGATGTCGCCGAGATGCGGTGAACGAACTTATGAATTGATTCTTCAAGTTTCGCCACGAGTTGATTGATCCCGGGGCGAGACCTTTATACCAATCCAGTGTTGCCTTTCTGAGGGTCGTGGGAAACAACCGACATTTGATGGGTCCCCCGACATTATGGTAATGCAGCATAGCCTTGAACCCGTCTATGTGGTCGACCGGGTCCGCGACTCCGTCGTATTCTTTCAGATGTGGAGGCTTCTCCATGCCCAGGGGAATGGGTGCCTCCATGATGGCTTGTGAAAGGGGACCGCGGGGGTCGTCCTCATCACTTTGCTCTGGGGATATGGACGGGGACCTGAGATATTATCGGGCCCGACGGTCTTGGTCGTGCTGGATGCCCCTCGAGCGGGATGCTCGTTGGTCCGCTCTCCTGTGCCTGTCTCTGGGGTGTCTTCTTTATTGTTGTAAGGGGTCGTGGTTGTGGTCTCTGGCCTCAATGACGGGTTGCCTTTCTAAGGGGGGTCGTCTCCCCGATGGTCGGGGCGACGGGCTTCGGGAGGTGTCCCTATATTGTCTCCGCAGGGGAGACGGGAGACGTACCTCTGTTACTCGAGGAGGTGGGGTCTGAGGCCTCATGTGCCTCTTCGAGGGTCTTTTTTCGTCCTCTAGCGCCCTCAATCTTTCCCCCTGGGCAAAGATGAGGTAGTTGGTTTGATTGATTGCCGCGAACAGTGCTCTGGTCGTGGCATCTGCCCCGGTTGGGACGGGGACTTCCTGAAATTGGGCAGCTATATAGTTCGGAGGAGTCGCATTGTCTTCTTCGAGTGGAGGAGGGACTGAAGAAGATGAGGCAAAGGCTCCGCCGCGGTGGCCTGAGGGCCCGGGGATGGCGCCCCCGGGGAGTGTGTTATGGCCGGGATTGTCGGCGTTGTCGGGGATTCCGTTCTTATCCGCGAGGTTGTTGTTGGCGTCGACGACGCGGATGTTCTGGTCATCCCGAACTTGGTCAGTCATGACGGTAGGAGGTGATTTTTAGCTTTGGTCTTCGAGAGTTTGCAAGACGGGGAAGCTAGTTTCCCACAAACGGTGCCACTGATCTTACCAGATCAGACTTTGATCGTCACGGCTGGCTCGAATTGAATTTGAGTGAGATGGGGGGAGGGTACCTGCAAGACACTCCGATGCTAAAATGAGAGACGGAATGAGCAGGCAAAAAATGTATAAGTGCGTAATAGATGAATACCTGACCCTCTGGGAACAGAGGGTATTTATAGCCCTCAGCGCTGGGCCAAGGTCCCCCTATTGGGTTGTGTAGAACTGGCCCAATAAAGGAACTGCCAGGTTCTACGTGTGTAGTGGGGCCCCGCCCGTGGTCCCCTTCCCGGTGATGCTCCACGAAGAATAAGGAGGGACGAAGACGCGGTCTTTCCGAAGCTTAGAGGATTCTATAACGGTCGGAGTGGACAGAATCTATCCTACGGGGAGGGTGCTCGAGCTGGAGTTCCCTTGGTCAGGGATACTGCGCGTCGCGGGCAATGGCGGGTATAATAGCCTTGGTCTGTGGTCGGGCACGTCGGTGATGGTCCGTTTGTGAGCATTCCCCGAGGAGTTTGCTTGGACTGGGCCTTTATCTGCGCTTTTGGGCCAAGGCGGACCCAGTCTAGAACAAAATGTATTCAATATCTCTCTTTGTTTGGTTTAATAGAAGGGGAGAAGATAAAAATATAATTATTTTTAAAAAGTTAAAATGCCCCTAAATACCTATTTATTTAATAAAATTAAAAATAAATTTTATATATATATATATATATATATATATATATATATATATATATATATATATATATATATATATATATATATATATATATATATAGAGAGAGAGAGAGAGAGAGAGAGAGAGAGAGAGAGAGTAACGCAATAGATAAAAGAAAATGATAAAATTAATTTGATAAAAAAAAATTAATTTGATCATCCAAGCTTAAACTCTTTTATTTAATTTAATTTATGTTTAAAAAAATTATTTATTAACTTATTATATATAAATATTAGTTTGATTGAGTTAAATGTTTAATTCATTTAGTTAAAAACATTTGATTTGATTTTTATTATTAAATTAATAAATTGAATTATTTAGTCAAATTATGATTTGTACTTATTTCCTTAATTTTGATTTTAATGAATTTTATATTTTATATTGATCTTTCAATGGCTAACTTTCATTTCTTGAATATTATGACATTGATATGATAGTTAGCTATTAGTGGTAGTTTGTTTAATGTAATTAGCTAATTGTAAGTCAATAATATGGTGTAACTACTTTTTTATTCTCTTTTCTTTTCTTTTTTAAGATAATACATTTATTAATTAAGAGAACACATCCAACACAAATCTCATAATACATTTGAAATGGGACAACCCCATCCAAAGTTTTGAATCAAATCTAAACAAAAACCTACACTATCATAAAAACTATATGCACAAAAAGTTCATAAACTAACAAGACACAAATAAATATGAAACAAAAATAATAACTTATCGTCCAATCAGCCAATTTTTTACGAACGCGACCAATGGCGAGATAGAAAAGAGAATCCACAATCTCTATTTAAATCTAATTACAGATGATTTCTTTGACTTGTGATTGTGTATTTCGATTATCTTTGGTCTCAATATTGTTTACTTTTATTGAATGTTCGAAGATTAATGGATGAATAGAAGAACAATTGACGCTGCTCTAGAACACCAAACATCTTTGAAGCTTTTGTCGAACACCATGAGTACAAACTTATACCTCAAAAGATAAAGACAAAATAAAAATCAGATGAACATAAAGAGGATTAGACAAATCTGACAGAGGCTACAAGGTATAGAGTATCCATGGAGGCTTCGGAGGTGGATGAATAGTTGCCGACATCAGAGGTGAAAGAGTAGCTCACTGTTGTTAAGCTTGAGATGTGAAAAACTATCATTGCAAACTCTTCATTTCTTGGTGGTGGTGGTTCCAGTGGTGGTCGCAGATATAGGAAGAGAGGGTTGACGGTGGTTCGAAGTGGAGAAAGGGGGTAACTGGAGAGTGAGTTTGTTTTGGCAATAGAATATAGATGAAGATGAAAAGTGTGGATTGTTCTCTCAAAATAGGAGGAGGTAACCATCATAAGAGTGGGAGGGGAGAGTCGCCATTGAGGTGAGAGGTAGCCACCAAACTCTAAAGGGTTGGGGGGAAAGTTTTAGAGAGAAGTGAAAGCATCTCTCTAAAGTGTATGTAAAATAAACAGTAAGATACTCTTTTCTTTTATATATAAGTGAGTCATTCCAATTGTGTAAGTTCAATATATGTCAATGAAGCATTTTCTTCATATTCAATCAATGTATTCCATAAACTATAATATTGTATCATAAGTAATTTTTTTACCCTCCTTGCTTCTGCAATCTTTTTTCTCTCTTCTTCATCTTGTGATCTTGTGTCTTTCAGTGGTAAATCACGATGACCCATATTACCTTCATTCATCTGATCATCCCGATGTTATTCTGATTTCACAACCTTTAACTAGTGATAATTTTAACTCTTGGCATCATGCCATGTTAATGGCTCTTGATGGCAAGAACAAAATTGGCTTTGTTGATGGCACAACTCCAAAACCAGAAGATAACTCTTCGCAGTATCGATCATGAAAGCACTACAATATCATTGTTCATCTTGGTTGCTTAATTCAGTTTCCAAATAGATCTTTGCTAGTTTCATTTATGTTGCAAACGTTGCAGAGATTTGGAAGGAACTCCAAGATCGGTTTCAACAGAAAAATGGTCCTCACGTGTTTCAATTGAAGAAGAACTTTCTTAGTTGCATGCAAGGATCATCCAATGTCAGTGCTTACTACACTCAGTTTAAATCCTTATGGAAATAATTGAGAGAATATCGACCAGTACACACGTGTAATTATGGTGGAGTGCAACCTATCGTGGATCATCTTCAAAGTGAACATATTATCACATTCTTAATGGGACTGAATGAGTCTTTCAATCAAGTTCATGATCAAATTCTGCTCATGAATCCTCTACCTTCTATCAATATTGTGTTATCGATGGTTACTCAAGATGAGAAACAGATAGAGGTAACAACCATCTCGAATACTATTGAAACACATATGGTTTGCACGGTTCATGCTTATGTCATACCCCAAATTTGCTCGCCCTATTTCTAACAATCAAATTATTTTTAAACTTGAGCTTTATAAAAATTTTAGTTTAATTTTACTAACATTTTAATATTAATTTATTTGGTTTTACTTTAAATTATTTATATTTTTTAATAGCAAATATTTTCTCACTCTTCCTGTACTTTCAAGTGGCTTCTTATCACAAATAAATAAGTCAGCACAATTAGTAAAGAGGTAAAACTTGCAAGTATAAGGTCACGGATTTGAATCTTCTTACTATATTTTTAACATTTTTCTTTTCATTTGTTACTAACTTTATTTCCATTTTAAAATCATAAAATTGTATTTATTTATTTATTTTAATTTCAATTTTCGTTTTTATTTTGAAAACATTTTTAAAAATAATTATTTATTTGATTTTATGCATTTTTTACCAAAATTGAGTGCAAAAATTATAATAAATACAAAAAATATTTTCTTTTCTAATTAACTGTTTTTCATTGGTCAATTCGTGTCAATTTGTGTCTGTTGGCTGAAGATTTTGATAATGTTATTTAGAATTCAAAAAGAGCTAGAAGTTCTGATCGAAATGGAATTAAAACACCACGCTTCGAAATTGCAGAAGCAGTGTTTCGAATGAGTGTGTCAAAGCTTGAAGTTTCGAACGGTGATCATGGGAGCGTATCCAAAGGGGTCTCGAAACAGCAGCGAAGCTAGATCTGAGAAGAGCGTTCGAAACAGAGAAACACCAAAGCATTTAAAATTTAAATGAAAGCGGGACTTTCAAAGTTTGAAAGTTATGTGTTGGAGCATTTGGGGACACGTGGAAAGATGAAAGGAGCATTGTCTTGCATGTTCGAAACGTGGCATGATCTTGTAGCGAGACCGTTAGGGTCGAATTAGTATAAATAGAAGTCTTAGTGTTAGGATTTCAGTGTGTCATATCTGTTATACAAAATACTCAATAACATTCAAACTACCACATGGCAAGGGAAACAAATGCAAGAGAGATGTATGTATGATAGCACCATGTATTTCTAATTTAATAAAAGCCTTTTTACTATTTCCAGCACTTTCCTTCTTTTTCTTTCTGTCGAATAACATTTGCAAGTTTCTTTATCTACTGTCTTTTCATTTCAAAGTCTTTTCTTCAAAGTTTTACATTTTACTGCTTTCTTTATATTTCGAGCACTCTATATTTCAGAGAACTTTTACGCTCTCAATACCTTTACTTTCAAGTATTATTCTTCAAACATGTACTTTCACTTAAAGTCATTTCTAGATTTCTTGCATTAAACGCTTTCTTTACATTTTAAACTTCCACATTCCAGAAACCTTTTGTGTTAAATGTTTTATGGGTCGAAACCAGTTACTTCATTTTCCATACAGTTTTATATGTCTTTTCAATCAGCATTACAATTAGCAATTATTCGTATAACTTAGTTTTCACATACATTTTGACCACATTTTCAAACTCTTAGAGAGAGGGATCGAAATAAACCAAACATTTGTACAATAGCACCCATGAATAATTGTTCGATTGTGAGAGTAACCTTGATATCCAAGGAGTCCTAGGATCAATCTAGTCGATCCTGTGAGTTACCAAAGAGATTGAGTAGCGTTAATAAAGATTATTCGATAGTTTGGAAGACTAGCGGTTGTTTACCAGAAATCACTGGAAACAAATTGGCACGCCCAGTGGGACCATAGTTGGATATCAGAATTAAGGATTGTCGAGACATAGCCATCCCAGAAACGTAGGAACCTAAGAAGTTTGCTGTTTTATGAACCTGAGAAGTGGTAAGATAACCAACAGCAACCAACCTTTATCCAGAAGAAAACGTTTGGACAAAATGTCTAATTCAGACAATCAACAGGGAGACCAAGGTGGCCCACAGGCAACAGGCACTAACGCGTCCATTTCGAGCGGAGCATCTAATGTAATCCCTTCGAATGCACAGGCTGTTGCATCTTCAACCAGTAACATGGCCACCAACGGAGTAAGTGGCGTATCAACCAACAGTTCGATCTTAGGAAATACTGGAACTATGGGCTACCCTGGGGGATTCGTTCCGCCACCTGGGACACAATCCCATTTCGCCACTCCATCAACTAGACCACCCGGCTTCGATGGGAATAGAATTAGAAGTTCTTCTTACGGAATGCCAACATCTTTTATGGCAGGTTTACACAATTCCACATCGAATTCATCCCCACAACTAGGATCTGGGTCTGGGGCAAACCAATTTATGTCAAATAACCAAGGGTCAGTGGGTTATAGCACGTTGCCTACCCTAACCACAGATAACCAGTTGGCTTTTAGGCAATTGATGGATGAAAGCAACCACAATATGATAGGGGTGTTAGCGCAAACCATGCAGGAAATATTCGCCCCAATAGTTCAGAATGTGACTGTGACGAACAGGGAAAACGCTGACAATATGAGTCGAATAGCAGATTTCTTTGCTCCCACAGAAAGGCGTAGGCAGAACCAGGCGGGATTTCGAACAAACGTGCCTGTTATAGAACAAATTGCCAACGACCCAATTCATAGACCACCCAGAGAAGAGGTTAACTTAGGGGCCAGAGCACCAAGGTTAGAAGCCCCAATAATTCCGGGCCCACAAAGGGAAGTTATGGAACCAGGGGCAAGGATCGAAAGACCAGAAGCCCCAGAATTTCGAGGAGAACAACCTAGGGGAGTTGTTTTGGTTGGTCGAAACCAAGATGCCGATGCTGTCGTTCATAGGATTCGAAACGATAACATCTTGGCAGAAAATAATCTGACCACCATGATAGAGAGGATCATGACCCAAAACGGCCTCAATATGGGAATGAGGAGGCCAAATTACGCTTCTCCTATATTAGATTGTATAATGCATACTGATTTACCAAGGGGATACAAAGTCCCTAAATTTACAAAGTTCGCTGGGGATACCAACGAGTCAACAGTCGAACACATAGCGAGATATTTAACCGAAGCGGGGGATATAGCCAATAATGAAGATCTCAGAATCAAATATTTCCCAAGTTCCTTGACAAAAAATGCCTTCACTTGGTTTACCACGTTGCCTCCTGGGTCTGTTGATACTTGGACCCTTTTAGAGAGATTATTCCATGAACAATTTTACATGGGACAATCGAAAATAAGTCTGAAAGAATTGGCCAGTGTTAAGAGAAAGTTCACTGAACCCATTGATGACTATTTGAATAGATTTAGGCTGTTAAAATCTAGATGTTACACAGTAGTCCCTGAGCATGAGTTAGTCGAAATGGCCGCTGGGGGATTGGATTACTCTATTCGAAAGAAATTAGATACTCAGCATTTGAGGGATATGGCTCAGTTAGCCGATAGGGTTCGACAGGTCGAAAGACTAAAAGCCGAAAAAGCCCGAGTCTTTAAGAATAGTAAGAAAGAAAGGATTTCCTATGTTGGAACTGAGGAAGTAGAAGAATACCCTGAATTCGAATTCGAAGAGGTCGAAATCGACCTCGCTGAATTAAAACAGGCCCCGCCTTACTCCTGCAAAATGTTAGTTCCTACGAAAGGGAAAGATATTGTTGAAAATGAGAAAAGTGATAAGTTTCCAAAGAAGGTTTACACCTTCGATGTCACTAAATGTGACGAAATCTTTGACTTGCTTGTCAAAGATGGCCAACTAATTGTGCCATCAAATGTCAAAATACCCCCTTTGGACCAGAGGAAGAAAAGGGGATTTTGCAAATATCATAGTTTCCTAGGCCACAAGACCTCACAATGTTTTCTTTTCAGGGATTTGATTCAAAACGCAATCAAAGATGGCAGATTAAAGTTTGCTGATAAGATGAAGATGAAAGTGGACGAAGATCCTTTGGACGTCGCTGACACCAACTACTCCGAGCCTGCATGCATTGGAGAAGTCAACATGGTGGAAATTGATCGAAGCGACACCCTAACAGGAGAGAAGGACATTGGAGTCGAAAACTGGGAGATGGTCGAAGTCAGCGAGGAAGTCATTGAAGGCATCCAGAATACACCGGATACTTCGATTGCTGGACCTGTGGCTGTTGCAGGAGAAACCCAGGCTACTGAAGGCCAAGGGGATCACAACGAAGGATTTACACAAGTCACTGAGGGCTTGAGGTTGGAATTAGAGAAAGTCCAAATTACGCAGCCAGTCCCCTCTCAGAAGGAAATATGGGACACTCTAGGGGAACCCAGTGGAAAATATGACTATCTGGTCAAATATTCTGCCCCAGAAAGTTCGAGGGTCCAGATCAAAGATATAGAGCCCACAGGATGGGGCGATGACGAAACAAAAGAGGGGGATTTGGAAATAAATATGGTGGACATGGAAAGACCCCGTTCTGAGATGAAGGAAGTGGAAAAATACTTAGAAAAAGAAAAGCATAGGATGGGGGACAATCACACTGGAGATGATACTCTCAAAGACTATCTCATGTCATGCCACAAAGGAGATCCAGGCATGATACTGTGCCCTAGGTGCAGCATCCTCTGCAACCAAAGAATTGCTGCAAATTTCGAAAGGGTACAGAGGGCTCGAACTGGCAACAATTGGCGCCAGGATAACCAACTTTTTAGATGCTACCCCAAGGCTGGAGAGAGTTTGTTGGAGTTTGTTTTTCGCTGCTACAAGGGGGAAACTAAGTGCTTGGTGTGCCCAAGATGTTCTGCTGTGTATGACCAAAGCATGGCTAGGGCCTTCGAAACGATCCCCTTCGCCCCTTGCTGGAGCCATCAAGAAACTGCCCAGATGGGTCCGCGTTTCGACAGCATATACAAACAGCGAAGACCTGATAGCCCTCACCCCAAAGCTGCTCGAAGAGTGACTTTCAAACTCCCTGCTGAAGTACCAACCGATAGATGGCTGCAAGCCAGAAATGACAAAGGCAAAGACAAATGGAGGAATGTTGAACGAAATGCACGCCATGCTGTGACATACAGGAGGCAATTCAACACACAAAAAAGGGAGGAAGTCAGATTAGAAAATTACAAAGGAAGGAACCCCATGTCAAGATCCCAGTGGCGCAGACAGCAAAGGATTCGAAAGGCTGAAAGAGAAGCTGTGGCAAACAAAGGGGATACTTCAACAAAGATACAAGGTGAATCGAGCACCAACAAACCAAAAAGTCAGACGGAAGAGAAACCTCCAGTCAACAGAAGGCTTTTTTCTGAAGACCCACAAGACGGACCAAAGGAATACACTCCAGGCCCGGAAGAGGACGAAGATATGATAACAGATAACTTCGAATCGGAGGGGGAGTCTTCATTTAACCTGAACTGTAACGTAGTGTCTGTGCTTCCCTGCGAATTCGGGCAGGAAACCGAAATCAATGAGTATGAGGAAGAAGACACCACAGATTTAATGAAACATAGGCCCGTATGCTACTACGTGATGGACAATGGGGCTGTTGAAGAACAAAATGCGTTCTTCGAACGACCAGAGCCTACAATGAAGAATCATCTCAAGCCACTTTTCATTCGGGCGAAAGTGGGTGTCCATGGTGTGAACAAAGTTCTAGTGGATGGGGGTGCTGCAGTCAATCTGATTCCCCATTTCATGCTAAAAAGGTTGGAAATCCGCGAAGGGGATATCAAGCCCCATAATATGGTCCTATCCAATTATGAAGGAAAAGTGGGTAAAACACTGGGGGTGGTCCAGTTGGAATTGACAATAGGCTCAAGTTGCAGGCCCACCATGTTTATGGTTGTCGAAGCCAAGGCCAACTATAACCTACTGCTAGGAAGAGAGTGGATTCATGGCGTGGGAGCAGTTCCTTCGTCAATGCATCAACGACTAGTCCTGTGGAGAGATGACGGAATCGTGGAAAACATCGAAGCAGACCAGAGTTACTTTATGTCAACTGTCAATTTAGTTGACAAAAGGGATTATGATAAGAATCTGGCAAAGATTGCTCAATGTGTTCCAAATGATGAGATGAATGAAACTAGAAATGCCCACTACTACATGACACTTCGTCATGATGGACTTTACTGGGATAGAACAATAATCAGTAAAGAAGAGGAAGGTGAAGGTGTTATACAAAAACGGCCAGCAGGCTGGGACTTCGACAACCTTAACCATGACTGAGTCTACCTTTCTCGAAAGGATTTCGGCCTATGTGGCTGAGAATGAATCGAAAGCGGCCTTAGAGGCTGAAATAAATGAATCATTTGAAAAAACGCATGAAGTTAGTGGGGGGGGTTCGAAATGCTCACCAAGCGAAGAGTTGAAGATGGATCAAAGATTGGATGCCATCTATGACAAAGAACCCTTAGGCTTCGAAAGGGATCCCATAAACTCAGGTGTCAAAATGTTGGCACAGGACCCGCTCGAAGAAGTCAACTTAGGGGATGACAAAACGAAAAGAGTAACTTACGTAAGTGCTAAACTTAGCCCAGGCCTCAAGGAAAAAGTGATCGAAATCCTTAAGGAGAACAAAGATTGTTTCGCATGGGATTATGATGAGATGCCTGGTTTAAAGAGGGAGTTGGTCGAGCATAGGCTGCCAATCAAAGATGGCAAGAGGCCCATCAAACAAACTCCCAGAAGATTCGCGCCAGCGGTTCTCACAAAAATTAAAGCTGAGATCGAAAGGTTGCTGCGTTGCAAATTCATCAGAACAACAAGGTACGTCGAATGGTTAGCAAACATAGTACCTGTTATCAAGAAAAATGGTTCTTTAAGGATTTGCATAGATTTTAGGGATTTAAATACTGCAACCCCTAAGGATGAATATTCCATGCCCGTGGCAGAAATGCTAGTAGATTCTGCTGCAGGATTCGAATACTTGAGCATGTTAGATGGATACTCTGGATATAACCAGATTTTCATTGCTGAAGAAGATGTTGCAAAAACAGCATTTCGTTGCCCAGGAGCCTTAGGCACCTACGAATGGGTGGTAATGCCTTTTGGTTTAAAAAATGCTGGGGAAACTTATCAAAGGGCGATGAATTCAATCTTTCATGACTTTATCGAAACCTTCATGCAGGTGTATATTGATGATATAGTCATCAAATCTATATCTGCAGAAGCACATTTGCATCATTTAAGCCAATCATTCGAGCGAATGAGAAAACATGGCTTAAAAATGAATCCCCTTAAATGTGCATTTTTTGTGCAGGCTGGAGATTTTCTTGGTTTTGTGGTCCACAAGAAAGGAATTGAAATCAACCAGAACAAAACCAAAGCCATAATGGAGACGAAAGCACCTGCGTCAAAAAGGGAGTTGCAATCTCTACTAGGGAAAGTTAACTTCCTCAGAAGATTCATTTCGAACCTGAGTGGAAGGACTCAAGCTTTCTCTCCGTTACTTCGTCTGAAGCAAGGTCAAGCCTTCGAATGGAACGAAGCTCACCAGGAGGCGTTTGACAAAATAAAAGAATATCTTTCTCAGCCTCCTATGTTGTCTCCACCATCATGGGGGAAGCCCATGAGATTGTACATATCTGCCTCTGAAGTTAGCATAGGTAGTATGTTAGCACAAGAAGATAACAATGGCGTCGAAAGAGCCATATACTATCTAAGTAGAGTGCTGAATGATGCAGAGACCAGATATAGCAATTTAGAAAAGCTATGTCTCTGTTTGTATTTCTCTTGTATGAAACTCAAGTATTATATAAAACCTGTTGATGTTTATGTTTCGTCTCACTTCGATGTCATTAAACATATGCTTTCAAAGCCAATAATGCATAGTAGAGTTGGAAAGTGGGCTCTGGCCTTAACAGAATATTCATTGACGTTCATGCCCTTAAAATCTATGAAAGGTCAAGTGATTTCTGATTTCATTGTGGATCATTCGTTGGTTGAGCAGACAAGCATGAGTTACGTCGAAATGCAACCATGGAAATTGTACTTTGATGGTTCAACCCACAAGAATGGAAGTGGTGTTGGAGTCCTTCTAATTTCTCCTGAAGGAATTCCAACAAAATTCAAGTATAAATTGGATGGTCCTCGTTGTTCGAACAACGAAGCTGAGTATGAAGCGCTCATTGTTGGACTTGAAGCTTTGTTGGAATTGGGGGCAACCAGAGTCGAAATTAAAGGAGATTCTGAGTTGGTGGTCAAACAAATCACAAAAGAATATAAGTGCATAAAGGAAAATCTAATGATATACTTCGTCATAGTCAATAGGCTATTGAGAAAGTTTGAATACATGGATATTCAACACATACCAAGATTAGAAAACCAAGAAGCAAATGACTTAGCGCAGTTGGCTTCAGGTTATAGAGTATCTACCAAGAATCTTAAGGATTTGGTCGAAATAAGGGGAAGAGTTATGGCTACTAGATTCACACCATCGGATCTGGAAAGTATGAGATTGGGATATGCCGAGAAACAGGGATTCGAAATTCTAGCCATAAATACTTTGTCAGATACAGATTGGCGAAGTCCATTAAAGAGTTATTTAGCAGACCCAACTCTAAAAGTAGATAGAAAAACAAAATATAGAGCATTGTCATATCTCCTCATGGGGAACGAATTGTTCAAAAAGACCCAAGAAGGTGTTTTATTGAAATGCCTAGGAGAAAGTGAGGCATATTTAGCATTGTCTGAAGTCCATAATGGGGCATGTGGGGCACACCAAGCAGGCCATAAAATGAAATGGTTGCTATTTCGATATGGTTTGTATTGGCCTAGCATGCTCAAAGATTGCATAGACTTTGCGAAAGGATGTGAGGAATGTCAGAAACATGCAGGAATTCAACACGCCCCTGCAAGTGAGCTGCATTCGATCATCAAACCATGGCCATTCAGAGGATGGGCATTGGATCTGATAGGCGAAATAAATCCTGCTTCGTCCAAAGGTCAGAAATATATCTTGGTAGGAGTAGATTATTTTACCAAATGGATCGAAGCTATACCTTTGGTAGTTGCTGATCAAGAGGCAATTATCGAATTTATACAAAAGCACATTATCTATAGGTTTGGATTACCAGAAAGTATAACTACAGACCAAGGTTCTGTATTTACTGGTAGAAAGATGCAAGGATTTGCCCAAGAAATGGGGTTTAGATTGCTAACTTCAACACCATATTATGCTCAAGCAAACGGACAAGTCGAAGCGGCAAACAAAGTAATAATAGGATTAATCAAGAAGCATATTGGCAAGAAGCCAAGAAATTGGCACAAAACTCTGGACCAAGTATTATGGGCTTGTAGAACATCTCCAAAGGAAGCCACTAACACTACTCCTTTCCAACTTACATTCGGCCATGATGCAGTGTTACCAGTAGAAATTCATCTGCAATCAGTTCGAATACAGAAACAAAACGAAATTCCAGCCGCGTTATATTGGGAAATGATGATGAATGAATTAGTTGAATTGGACGAAATTAGATTACGTGCGTTGGAGATTTTGATGAGGCAAAAAGAAAGAGTGGCCAGAACATACAATAAGAGGGTGAAGAAAAAAGTATTCGTTATTAATGACTTGGTTTGGAGAGTCATATTGCCTATGGATAAGAAGAACAAAGCATTAGGTAAATGGTCACCTCATTGGGAAGGACCTTTTCGAGTATTAAAAGTTTTCTCAAACAATGCCTACGAAGTCGAAGAACTCTTGGATGATAAACGTGTCCTAAAGGTTAATGGGAAATATTTAAAGAAATATAAACCAAGCCTGCGGGAAATTCGAATAGTAACAACGTAAACAAAATATTATAAAAAAAGCCAAGATGGTAAGATAAGAATGCCAAAATGGCGTTGTTCGAATATTACATTGAAAGAACCAAAGTTATGGTCAGATAGACAAAAAATCTAGAAATAAACATTATTTTTCAATCGAGTAAAGGTACTTCGAAATGTTTCAAGTTTCTGCTGAGCAAACCGCCTGGCACCTTCCAAGGTTGCCACTTCTCCTTTGAGTTGTTCTGCAGTCTCCATTTCTGCAAGCCCCCGGTTGAGAAGCTCTTCGAATTGGTTACCTGCAGGATTAGTTTCGAAGGCTAGTTGTTGTTCCTTAGCCTCCTTAACTTTCTGCTGAAGTTCCAGAATCTGCCTTTCCCAAATAAGAATGGACTCAGCTCGAGCCTCATATTCAGTTTTTGCCTGCTTCAGATGCATAGCCTGATCTTCAGCTTCTTGAGAAAGCTTCGAAGCTTGTTCATAGGCGGCATCCATAGCAATGCGTTTCTCGTGAACCTTCTTGGCAGCAGATTCGTCTTGGAGAAGATAGCCAGTTACGTTGTCCAGCAAATTCTGAAGATCAAACAAGAGAGTACTAACAGGCAAAGAGCAGCTGGAAAGATTAACCTTTGTAAGCAGCTCCTTCATAGTATAGCAAGCAGTACTATCTTGCTTAAGCACTTCGAAGATATCCACATTGAGAATAGTTCTCCTAATTTTGTTGAGAAGAACAACTCTTTCATCTGTGGGAAGAGGATAGCTGGTTGAACTTGTGCCTGCCCTAGCGAGTGGAATGTCCCTCTGGGCCAACTTTGCCTTCATGTACCCAATAGGGTCATTTCGCCTCAGAAGTGCCAGTTCCTCGTCAGTCATTCGAGACGGAGAGGATTGGGGGAATTCCACGCGTAGGGGAACCTCGTTTGTTTCAACCTCTGGGTTTTCGTTGATTGTATCACCATCCCCTTCATTTGCTTCGTGCTCTTGGTCTTCTTCATCCTCATCCAAATCTACCACTTCGATACCATCCTTTTCACCGCTATGTGCATTAGACTCCATCCCGGCAGTCGAACCATCATTGTCGTTTTCCCCATCATTGGCGTTTTCCTCCTCAGATTCTTCGTCTGCAGATTCTTCGAATCCTTGCCCAGAATCAGCTTTTTCCTCTTCAGTCTGAGTATCCTTTGGATCCTCTTGAAGAGTTTCAAGAGGGGACTTTTGAAGAACCCTTTGTGAATCCTCTGCAGACGTTTGAGGTATGATTTCGTTTACCTCTTTCAGAGGAATGGAGGTACCTTGGTCATCTGGCTGCTCAGAAGTTCCAGCCAAAACCGCCACGTTGGAAGAACCTTTGTTTTGGACCAAATTGCTGGAATCTCCTTGAGGAGAGGAGTTAAGCGGAACAGCAGCCCTGGACGGTGAGGTCGAAATAGTAGAAGTGGGATTCAGGATGTTCTGCAAGGAGCAGCAAAGTGTTAAAGGATGACACTCACCAAGGTAATAAAAAGTTAAACATTTTTAGAAGAAGTTCGATTTACCTGTGGCCCCTCAGAAGAGAGGTTACTAGCTATGCGTTCCAACTGTGGGTTGGAGGTCGAAGGTGGATTTTTGGATTGTGGTAAGGGAGCAGCATCCCTGGAGTCGAGTCCAGAGACACTAGTAGGAACAGTACTTTTGGGTGTAGCTTTCTTTAGCTTCTTCTTCGAAGCAGTGTTTGAGTTTCCTCCAGCAGTGAGATCTTCCCCAGTGGTGCTTGGTTTCCGCTTCTTGGGAGTAGTGGGGGGAAGCTTGTTGGTCTGAACGAATTTTAACGAAGTTAGATATAAAAGGATTGAGTGAAATCGAAGTGTAAAAAACTAAGTGATTACCGTTGGAATTGGGGCACTTGTTGTTGTTGGCGTTGTTGTTGGTGTAGTTGCAGCAGCAGTAGTCGTTTCGGGTGGATTAGCCTTTTCGGTAGTTTCGATGGAGGCTTGAGAGGCACTCCCTTCCTTCGATTTCGAGGCAGTGGTCTTTATCCTGATAGCTGAAAATCAAAACATTTAAAGCAAAGGTTAAAGATTTGGAAAATAAAAGATATTTGGGAGTTTTTCCCAAGCATTCGCACCTGTGCCTTGATCAGATTTAATTGACATGGCAGAAAGGTCATATCGAAGATGTCCTGGGAAATCATGAAGCCAGTGTCGAGCCCATGTCACAGTCTCAGATGGCTTTGGTTTCCTTTGAAGATATTTGAACATCTCTTTGCAAGTAAACCACCATGGATATGGGGGAAACCAAGCCAGAGCCAGTTCTGAGGTAGGTAATCTGGGAAATTTAGGTGGATGCATTTCGAATGCCAACCTATACCTATCCTCAGGTGACAGCCCTGAAGGAAGTTTTAGCTTAGAAACTTTTTGTTTAAATTTTTCCTTCAAGGTCTCAGCCGCTTGATGCACAGTGGAGTCCAAGCGTGTGGGGTCGTAAGTAGTTTCGAAGTAATTTTGAAAAGCTTTTATTTCTTTGGCATGAGTAAACATACCTTTCTTTGCTGGTACCTGCACATCGAAGGCATCAATTAGTTTCTGTCGAATAGTAAGTGTATCGAACATACAAGTTTGATAAAACTTAATCCACCACTCCAGAAATCCTTTGGCCGCGAGATGAGTAGGTTCGAAGGCTATCAGTTCAAATTGGGCAAAGCCCTGATATTGTTCTTGTTGGATCTTGGCTTCCCTTGCCTTGAAAGTTCGACCAGATGTGATGGCGCTCTCAGTCTGGAACAAAGGTTCAGGAATCAGTTGGCATAGGCCAAACTGCCTCGAAACGAAGTTTGGTTGGTAGGCAAAGAGAAGAATTTGGTTCTTAGCTGGGGTTATCCTTGAAGAGATAAGTCTAGGAAGCAAGAAAGCTCTCCACACATCTTGGATTTCCTTACTCTTGATGGCTTCTGAGAGAGCCATGGTGAACCAAGAAGGTCCATGAGCCCTCGAAGCAAAGGGCGCCATGCTCTCTTCGAACTTGTGTCTTTTTGAGAGTATCAAGATGTACTTCGAAAATTGAACCTTGAAGTCATCCTTGTCATCATTAGGGGTTAGTCTTCGAAGCCTAGTGCCTTCGACTATCCTATCACTTATTTCTGAATCTTGTTCATCTATGGTATTGGCGGTTGATAGAGAAGGTTCGAGCATGGCATTGAGCCATAATTGAAGTAACCAAAATGGGCCAGCTAAAAGAATGTTTTTGGAAGTGTGGGATTTGAGGCTCGAAACAGCTGACCTCAGGCTCTCATAGAGGTCAACTAAGAGTAATTCGCTTAGGCACACTTTGCGATTTTCATGTAAATCCCTAGCTAAAGGAATGAACCTACTAGCTACCTGCAGGGATCTACTGCAGAAAACGTACCTAGACAGCCACAGGGTTAAGAAAGCAATGTGTTCTGTGTCAGACACATTATCCCCTTCAGCATGATAATGGCCGATAAATTTGGAGAAGCTGGCTAACTTGACTTCGAAGTCAATTATGCTTGAGTGCTCTTCATTGTCAGGAACATAAGTTTCCCCCACTGGCGACAGCCCAGTAATGGCTGCTATATCGAAGAAGGTTGGGGTGATCATTCCACCTGGAAGATGGAAAGTGTTGTAGGTACTATCCCAGAAGTAGAGGGACGCAAATAGCAGAGGATGACTATAGGTGAATCCAGGTTTCGATAGCTTAATAAGGTTATAAATGCCTAGTTCTTCCCATTGCTGGGATTTTTTGGCTTCTACTTTCGTAAACCAGTTTTGATAAGCAACATCAGCAGTAGGGCAAGATCGGAATGGTTTAAAATTGCTTTTTACATAATCCAAGATAAATGGGTCCTTAGGATAAACGGTTGAGGTTTCTGTGGTATTCGGATTAAGAAATTCTACTGCCCTAGGGGCATCCATTTTGTTGAATAAAGGTTTGAAGTTATAACACACGGGAAAAATGGTCCTGGTGTCCTTTAGTATTTCAAAAACTGTAAGAGGGCCATTTAAGGCTAACCTCTTACCAGCAACATGGGTAGGGATGAGTACCTGTGATGCGTACAGCATTTCTTTTTCTTTGGAAATCATTTGAGGAGCAAGAGCAGATTGGCCTTGAATGGTGACGATTTTACTCTCCATAGTTGCTCCTGTAGTTTTTCCTTTCTTCTTGGAGACTTTCTTGAGTTGGGATGATGTGGAAGAAGACATTTTTGTTGTTTGAGAGCTTAGATTGTTTATGAGAGAAGAAGAGTAAAATTCCAGAATTTGAAAGGTTTAGAGTGTAAAGAAGGAAAAAGGAAGGTTAAATTGACGTTTTATAATAAGAAGATTAAACATCCACCGAGTGAAAGTATGATACGTGGAGATCATGGATTGGTGTGATGAAGAGGTGGCGAGAAGTTGATATAGGTAATAGGCGTGATTTTAAAAAACAATCATTACTTATAACTGCACCATGCTGTGAAGTGACTTTGGGCGGTTAAGGTACCCAAAGGGTGCTATGATTGATGTGACTGGGGTCAAACGCATTAAATGCTATGATGATTCGAAGATCCTATCAAAATCTTGTATAAAATGTTTAAAATAGGTATTTCTCAGAGAGATCGAAATACATATTTTAAAGGGGCAATTTGTTGGCTGAAGATTTTGATAATGTTATTTAGAATTCAAAAAGAGCTAGAAGTTCTGATCGAAATGGAATTAAAACACCACGCTTCGAAATTGCAGAAGCAGTGTTTCGAATGAGTGTGTCAAAGCTTGAAGTTTCGAACGGTGATCATGGGAGCGTATCCAAAGGGGTCTCGAAACAGCAGCGAAGCTAGATCTGAGAAGAGCGTTCGAAACAGAGAAACACCAAAGCATTTAAAATTTAAATGAAAGCGGGACTTTCAAAGTTTGAAAGTTATGTGTTGGAGCATTTGGGGACACGTGGAAAGATGAAAGGAGCATTGTCTTGCATGTTCGAAACGTGGCATGATCTTGTAGCGAGACCGTTAGGGTCGAATTAGTATAAATAGAAGTCTTAGTGTTAGGATTTCAGTGTGTCATATCTGTTATACAAAATACTCAATAACATTCAAACTACCACATGGCAAGGGAAACGAATGCAAGAGAGATGTATGTATGATAGCACCATGTATTTCTAATTTAATAAAAGCCTTTTTACTATTTCCAGCACTTTCCTTCTTTTTCTTTCTGTCGAATAACATTTGCAAGTTTCTTTATCTACTGTCTTTTCATTTCAAAGTCTTTTCTTCAAAGTTTTACATTTTACTGCTTTCTTTATATTTCGAGCACTCTATATTTCAGAGAACTTTTACGCTCTCAATACCTTTACTTTCAAGTATTATTCTTCAAACATGTACTTTCACTTAAAGTCATTTCTAGATTTCTTGCATTAAACGCTTTCTTTACATTTTAAACTTCCACATTCCAGAAACCTTTTGTGTTAAATGTTTTATGGGTCGAAACCAGTTACTTCATTTTCCATACAGTTTTATATGTCTTTTCAATCAGCATTACAATTAGCAATTATTCGTATAACTTAGTTTTCACATACATTTTGACCACATTTTCAAACTCTTAGAGAGAGGGATCGAAATAAACCAAACATTTGTACAATAGCACCCATGAATAATTGTTCGATTGTGAGAGTAACCTTGATATCCAAGGAGTCCTAGGATCAATCTAGTCGATCCTGTGAGTTACCAAAGAGATTGAGTAGCGTTAATAAAGATTATTCGATAGTTTGGAAGACTAGCGGTTGTTTACCAGAAATCACTGGAAACAGTGTCAAACTCAGTTTTTGATTGGTCAGCTTGCTGATCAAGGAATATCTGATTTTTCAATTAATCATTTTTCTTAATTTATTGACCTAATTATCACTATAAATAGGTCATTCTTCCACACTATTAGGACATCAACAATTCTCTATCTCTCTCTTTCACAAACATTCTTTCTATGCAATTTATTTTGTTGGTTTATTTTAGGGTTTTCTTAACCTTGTTTTTGTCTTGAACGGACAATCACACACAATTCACAATTTCAATCTTCTACTTTATCATTCTCACACTTTTTTTAGACTTCGTTTTAAAACTTCTTTTTCTATACAATTTGCAATTTCTTTATTTTGGCCAATGATTAAATATGATGCCTCCTTTTTATTTTCATTTTTTTAAATTTATTTTATTTTTAACCATATGATGACTATCTGATGGTATTATTTTTTATCTAACAATTTATATTGTTATTGTTATCTAGCAATTTATATTGTTATTTGTTATTAATTATTATTTTTTATCATCTAATAATTTATATTGTCATTGTTATCTAACAATTTATATTGTTATTGTTACTAATTATTATTTTTTTATCATCTAATAGTTTATATTGTTATTGTTACTAATTATTATTTTTATCTAGCCATTTATATTTTTACTGTTACTATTATCATCAATTTTCTATTCAAAAATCTGTATAATTTTCCAAGTCAAACAATAACAATCACTAACAACACAATCATGAATCATCACCATTGTTTCATCCACCACCGTGCGAGCAACATCTGTGATCGGTAACCCATGCTTCTGTTTTCATTTGAATGATGATGTTAGTGTTTTCTTTTGTTTCAATTTCAGCTTTTTATGAACACTTGCTTTGAGAAAAGTTGAAGAAAGAAAATAGAGAGAAGAAGATTGTGTGTGAAGGAAAGAAATTCATTCTGCTTCTCTTTGTTGTTCAAGTTCCTTTATTATATAACATCTATTTATTTTTTATTTTATTGATTTTCTAAATGTGTATACTTTATTGATAGTTACTAAAAGTCAAAATGTTGGTATTGCTTCATGTTCTAATTTTTTTACGTGAACATGAGAACGAACGTGGTTGTCTGATGTCGTTTTGTTTTTTTAATTTTAATTCTCTTATTCTCACCTCTGGTAGTAATAAGTTAGAATTAGGGTTAATTTAAGTCATTTGGCCATGAGCTTTGGTTCTAGCCTTGTATTAAATTCATACCTCCTTTTATTAAGTTAGCATCATATTCTATAATTATACTCTATATTAGATTTTGTTTAATTACTTTAATTTTTATGAGGTTAATTAACTTTGGTTAATTCAATTAATTTTAAATAATTTAATTATTGTTAATTTAATTAGTTTAGATTAATTAGTTTAGTTCTTTACTAATTATAAAAATACCGAAAACAATTTCATGTACATAAATCAAATCTTATTTTTCAATCAAAACAATTACTTCGCCTAGCGCGATTTAATTCAAATAAGGATCAACTCCTTATCTACTCAAATCAATTATTTCGCTCTACGCGATTTAATTTTTATATAGATCAACTCTTTATCAATCCAATTAATTTATTCGCCCAGCGCGATTGAATTTTAAAGAAGATCAACTATTCTTCAACCAATCACACCTAATCAAAACAGTTAACCGATCAAAAATCCTTTTTTACTAACATAATAAAAACTCAAGATTTTTTTCAATAAAGGATTGTTCAAAGTGTTTCCGAATCAAATTCTAAACCGCGTCTACCATCACTCAATTTTGAAACCCAGACAAAGTTCAAAATTAATTTGAAAGCAATTCGATACAATCCTATAAAAAGCACTAACCAAACACATATGAACTAAGAAATTAGACTCTAACTCTTTGCAAGGAGATACGTAGGCGCACGGTTAAAACCAAGGTGAGTCCCACTATTAAAAAATTAAATCAGTTTCTTAAACATATGGAAACATTAACTTTAAAATGTAAATTCCTGATTTACCATTAGACTTAAAATAGGATGCCTCTTGAGAACAAGGGAGGTGAAGGGTGTCTAACACCTTCCCTTTATCTAACCAACTCGCGAACCTAGAAATCTATGAAAAATCAGGGTTTTTCCGTTCCTTTCCCATCTTTAGGAAAAAAAGTAATGGTGGCGACTTGTATTTTTTTGTCGGTTACGATAACTTACAACACCAATAATTTCAAGAAAGATCGACCTACGTGTGCTCGTTGTGGTGGTGTTGGTCATCTTAAGGAGAAGTTCTTAAAGTTCCATGGACATCCTTCATGCTATAAGAAAGCTCAAAGCTTCAGGACTGCAAATTAAAGCCATAATATGAGTGACCATGGTTTTGTAGGCTCTGAACCTCTTTTAGAGATGCCATCTCTGACTCCACAAAACTATCAGCAACTCATCCATTTCTTGTAGACAAAAATGACCAAGGGTGGTGCATCTGAAGTAACTCCATCTGTGAATTCACTCATATGTATGGGCTTTTCCACTATTGACTCTCATAAATCACATTGCTCTCAAAATTGGATAGTAGATTCAAAAGCCACCTCTCAGATTTGTTGTGATATTTCTTTTTTAGCAAATAAATTTGTCATACTACCTAATGGTAATCATATTCCTATTAAAGTTGCAGGTAACATTGTTCTCAATAATTTTGTTCTTGCAAAAGGTCTTATACATTCTAACATTTCATGTAAACCTCATTTCAGTAGGAAAACTACTCATTAACCCTCGTCTAGAATTAATCATTGATACTCATCATTTTTCTATCCAAGACACCAAGCAATCCAAGATGATTGGCAAAGGTCATATGATTTCAGGTTTATGCATCCTTAAAGTGGATGATGTTAAGAAAATAACTAATTTCCATTATTCATGTAATTCGGTATCTTCCATCAATAATGCCAAATTGGTGGCATGATGACTTCTCTGCAGGTGTATCAATAGTGTCGAAGTAATATAAAAAGATATCGTCTCTACGGGGATTGAAACTTAACAAGGTAAAAATTATGCAAATGAAAAATAATAATTGGGGGATTTTTATATGGTTTTGCAAAAACAAAATAAATTGGTTCTAATTTCAATAACGATAAAGTGATTGGGTTTCACTTGAATCCTTTGTATTGTCCCTTGTTGATTTTTAATGCATTATATGAATGACAAAGTCGTTATATTCCCACAATGAATTAACAAGGTCACTATACTCAATCTCTTGGTGTATAGCTCACTAATTTATACTAAAGACCTCTTATCTGTATTCAACCAGCGTAAGTGAAGTTATGCAATGTAATAATACATTAATTCAAATGCCACTACTATATGTATCCTATTCCAATTCAACTTGCTTAAGAACAACAATTTCCCTAGTTCCAATACATAGACTAATGGTCAGTATTCCTTATGCACTCATAATCAGATTAACAAAGTATCTCAAATAAAAAGTATCAAGCCCAAGAGGCAATTAAATAGAAATATAACTTCAATTATTTATATAATATCAAATTAAACATATGTCTCAACAAGTTCAACATAATTTCATCTCATAAAACCTAATCTAGTGTAGATTAGCTACTCGTATTACAATAGTAAAGTATCAAGATAGATGATGAAGTTTGCATGAAAATCCCTTGAAGAAACTAGCCTCTAATGAATTCCAATGCTCCCAAAACTTCCTTGGTGCTCCCTTTCGTCACTTTCTATCTCCAAATCCAAACCCTTGAGAAACTGCCAAAAATCCCGTTTTATAGGTGTCAAATTGGTTCAAAACGCGTCAGAAAATCCTAGAAAAAGGACGCATCGATCAATCTCTTTTCATTGTTAAGTTCTCCTTCGCCCAACGTTCTTTTTTAGGAATTTATCTTCGGCTAGTTTTCCTTGTGTACCTGTCTTCAACCACATACATTTCCAATATTGGTTGATAAGATCCCTCGTTGGTCGGTGTCTTTTCATCGTTGAGTTCGCCTTCACCTAACGTTCTTTTCTTAGGAATCTATCTTCGGATAGTTTTCCTTATGTACCCATCTTCGGCCATGTACATTTCCAATATTGGTTGATAAGATCTCTATTTGGTAGGTCTCTTTTCATTGTTAAGTTCGCCTTTGCCCGACTTTCTTTTCTTAGGAATCTATCTTTGACTAGTTTTCCTTGTGTACCTATCTTCGGTCACGTACATTTCAGATATTGGTTGATAAGAGTCCTCTATGGTCGGTCTCTTTTCATCGTTAAGTTTTCCTTCACATGACTTCCTTTTCTTAGGAATCTATCTTTGACTAGTTTTCCTTGTGTATTCGTCTTCAGCCGCGTACGTTTCCAATGTTGGTTGATAAGATCCCTCTTTGGTCAGTCTCTTTTCATTGTTAAGTTCACCTTCTCCCGCCATTTTTTTCTTAGGAATCTATCTTCGTGTAGTTTTCCTTGTGTACCCGTCTTCGATCGCATACATTTCTGATATTGGTTGATAAGAACCCTCTCTGGTCGGTCTCTTTTCATTATTAAGTTTGCCTTCACCTGACATCATTTTCTTAGGAATCTATCTTCGACTAGTTTTCCTTGTGTATCCGTCTTCGGCCGCATATATTTTTAATATTGGTTGATAAGAGCCCTCTTTGGCCGATCTTTTTTCATTGTTAAGTTCACCTTCACTCGACGTTATTTTCTTAGGAATCTATCTTCAGCTAGTTTTCCTTGTGTACTCGTCTTCGACGGTGTACATTTCTAATATTGGTTGTGAAATTCTGGTATTACAGAACTCAGATGTCCTATGACATGTTGAGACATCTGATTCGACATAAACAAAATAGGCAAGGTATAAACATTAAAAGCAGTACTGAAAAACATAAACAACACACCAGAATTATTAATCCAGTTCGGAGCAACTCTCTTACTCTGGGGGCATACCAAGTCAGGGACAAATCCACTATGATAGAATCAATTCATAGACCCTACATGAAACCTCAAATTTATGGACTAATCACTTAATCACTACCCGTGCTATATTTTTATCTAAGACTCACCTAGATTTGAGGCCCTCCTCAATCCCTCTTCAATCACAGACAACGATTGGACACAAAACAGGAAGACACACTTCTATGACAGCAAAATGGAAGACACACTTCCATGATCATACCTAGCCAATACTCTTGACTAAGAACATAACTTGGAGTTTCTTACAAGTTTCCTCCAAGAAAAATACTCAACTCATTAACTACAGGTTTTTGAGTGAGAACACAGTGACCATCTCACAACCTTAGTGGTTCACTTACACGAACTCTCCTAGAGAGTGGCTACGGACTCAGCCCTAAAGATTACATCTTTACAATTCTCGACTGGTACCAATCCTAGGTTATAAAGCTTTTATTTATAACTTATACCCAACTGGATTCGAGCCTTCAAAATATAGCTATTTGGTTATTACACACAGTAGTAACTTCTGCTATAAACAAGATCTTCAATCATTAGTTTCCTAAAATATCTCCATATTTAGAAACTACATATTCTTCAATATTCTGACGTGATTCTTCTAGAACTTTAAATCAGCGCCATATAATATTACATAATATTCCCAAAATATTCGGCATCTGTTAAATCATAACCGAATCCACTAATTCAGCTCAGCTCAGGCGCAATGTCATATGCTCCTTCATTGGACATCTTATCTGATATGTTGTTCCAGATGATGAAACACTTCAACTCAACATGTCCTAACAAAAGACAAGACTTCTTGCTCAAACTTGTTCCTGTTAGCAAGTTAACATATCCTATCTAACATATTGCTGCTATATTTGTTTTACAAAAATTAATGTCAACCTTAAAACTAAGGAACTTACAGGTTGATAAGAGCTCTTCATTCGGTCTCTTTTCATTGTTAAGTTCTCCTTCACCCGACGTTCTTTTCTTATGAACCTATCCTCGGCTAGTTTTTCTTATGTACTTGTCTTCAGTCGCGTAGATTTCTGATATTGGTTGATAAGATCCCTCTTCGGTCGATCTCTTTTCATCATTAATTTCGCCTTCGACCGACGTTCTTAGGAATCTATCTTCGGCTAGTTTTCCTTATGTACCCGTCTTTGGCCACGTACATTTCATGAATTCAATCCTATAAATAATCCTCTGAGTCCTCTTCAGTGGGTCTCTTATGCTTAACCTCCACATGTGGTGGTCTTCTTCTAAAAAAATATAAAAGAAAAAAGAAGAAGGGAGAAAAAATATACAACATAGTTTCCCGTGGTTTCACCTCGAGCGCAAATTTTACGGTTCTTTCGGTATTCAATCCCCTTTTACCTCGAATGCTCGAAAGCTTACTTTTCTCACCTTAGGGTCCAAGATGATTGAATAGGGGCAACTGTTGTACCCCAAAACTTACCCTCTTTTAGTTCATACCCTTTAAGCTTTTGCGTCATCACCATACACATCATTTGCATTGCATTAACTCAATAATATGTGATCAAAAGTTTCGACTGTATGAGTGGGTATCACTCAAGATAGGAAATTCAACCTACAAGGATTGGTAATGTGAAATCTCATCATCATGAGTATCATCTCAATGCACAAGACATGTTGAGTCAAGAGATTCTCATGCTATCTCAGATGAATTAAGGTTTTTGAGCATTGATCAATACCTCTTATATGTTTGCTACAACTAGGGTTTAGGTCAAAATCAATTTGTGACTGACTTTTTGAGCAAAACATGATTCCATGGTCTTATACTTGGCTCAAGGTATCCCCCGTGTGGCTTATTAATCTTTACATGACATCAGAATATCAAGATTGATTAGATGGAAGAAGAAGCGATTGTGTTAATCAAAAGTCAACAAAAAGTCAAAGTTTGACCAAGTGGAATTTTTTATCAAAATTAAGGTCAAAAGCCAAAATATGAGAAAAAATGACCATTGGTTGAAGAATGGCAAATAAATTGGTCAAATTGGAAGTTTCTTGCAAAATAAGCTATATTAACACTTAGAAAAAATTTCTAAGTATTGAATTTTTTATTTATTATGATGTCATCTTTACAGCTCTATATCTCATTCATTTATGGTTAAAAATTTGAAAGCCCATTATAAAATGAAAGATGAAGTAACATACTATATTTTTGTCCCTAAGAGGTCATCTCCAAAAAGTTCATAGATTTTGAGTTATGGAGCTTGGAAGATGAGTGTTCTTTAACATTTGAATGTTAGAACACTTAGTGAAATTTCAAGTTGGTGATCAGATGTAAATGAGCAACTTCATGAGTATTTTACTTGATTATTAAGGCTTTATTTTAATTTCATTTCAACATCAAAATTACTCTACCATATGTGTTCTTTCTTATGGTATTAAGAACACAACATTTAATGCATTATGGAAGAAATTAGAAGGTCAAGAAGTTGGGAATATGAGTTGGATAAGTGAACATGACACTTAGTGAAAATTTCAGATGTCTCAAGAAGTTTTGATGTTACTACTTCACATCCATTTTTAAGAGTGTTCATGTAATTTTCTTAATTCTTACCAACTTCAATTATGTTCAACAATGTTTCCTCTTTCAATGGACACTAATATTGTGTCATTTAGATATTTGAATATCAAGATATGGTACCCTAAAGAGAGGCAGATGACTACAGGCTTAGTAGTGTATTACATGGTCAATAAGTTGTATCATGGCACTTTGGTGCATTTATTTACATTGCGAGTTACAGTGCGGCATGCCCATTATCTACTTTCTTTGTTTGGCCAAACAATGCATGTTATGCATGCATTATGGAAGAGGCTTACTTCAAATAAAAGATGCCTCACTCAAGACTTGTTGGATAAGGCTTGCGAACAAAATTGGTGTACACCATAAGCTGCTAAACTCCCTCCCTCGTCCGATGAGATCTTAGCATAACACACTGCAAGCAAAAATGTGATTCCTTTACACTTCCATCACTCTCTATTTTTATTCTTAAAACAAAATGAATTCATGCTAAAAAAGTGAATGCACACGCCATAAGCCAATATCTACCACTATATAAATCTCCTTTCACCAACCAGTTGGGGGAGGTTACCCAGTTAGAAAACCATAACAAACTTTTTCTCTCTCACATACACCAACAAAACTCTATTTTTTTCTCTGGTATTTACGAGAGAAACTCTAGATTCTTCTTCTTCACTTTGAGAAGAAGTTCATTTTGATTGAAGGATTCAGTGGAGGGAAGCACAATATGATACAGTGGGAGAACTGATTTGAAGGTTTTGCGTTTGATCACAAATGTTGCGGTTAGCAAGAGTCGCCACTGACTTTTCTTTTATCCAAAAGGAAAGGTGAAAAAGCACAGGAAAGACCTTTGAGATTATTTCTTGAGTTCGGGGGATAGATTGTGAAAAGGGAAGGTATTAGCACCCTTTTCATCCATGATTTTCCATGGGCTCTTAGTTACTTGCTAGATCACTTGCTTTTTGTTTAAAATCGTGCTTGATGTGGTTTTTGAAAGTATTTTGTAAAAGAGGCCATTGTTTAGGTAATCTTTGTAATGATTCTTGTTCGTAAGAATGTATACAAAGATGTTGATCTTTTGAAAATGTTTTCAAGTTTTGTAAGATGTTTTGAATGTGTAGGTGTTTATTTTTTTAAAATAGCAAGGATGTTTGTTTTGAAATGGAGCAAGTAATTAGGAGCAATCTACCTACTCAAATGTCTTTCTTGTTCATTTTCTTTTCCTTTGACATTGTTGTCTTACTATTGATTTGGTAAGCAACCCTATCTTTGGATGTAAACGGGATGGGCGTGGGTCATCGTATAACCATGATTAAAAATGTTGCAAGGTATCTTAGCATTCTTTTTTAGGGACTAAGATCATTTGTAAGGAAACTTAGATAGCGTCATCGAGGGACCATGATCTTGTATTTGCTTGTTTTTGCTAAGATACCTTACATGCGTAATATGGTCATTTTGTATAAGGCAACCAAGTGGGATAACCCTAAGTGTGCTTGTGTGCAAATTTATTGTTTTCATACTTGTTTTTTTTGTCTTGAATTAGAGTTTTCTAAGTATTGGTTTTAGTCTTTCCATACAAACCCTAATTACTAGCATGTTATATAAAAGTGATAAATTACGAAAAAGTAAAATTACTAAGCTATTACAATACTTGTGGGAAGGGGTGTACAAATTACAAATGGGGATTTCAAGAATATACACCTAATTAATCTATTACAATCAAATTGAATTTGTACAAGAATTGAAATAAATAATGTACAAGATGAAGAAATATGCAAGAATACAAAAATAAAGAAAATGGATATTTTTGTTTGGATTTTTTTAACAAAAGTGAATTTGCTTTAACCTAATTAATTAAAAGAAAATAACTAGCTAAAAATAAGAAAACTAAAATTAAGTTAGTAAAAGAAATTAATTTAAAGAAACAATTTTTTTTTAGGGTTTTGCAGAAAGTGGTTTTAATTATATTAGAAATAGTATACAAGAAAACTAATTAATTAAAAGAAACCTAAGTTCTAAATATATAATAAGAATAAGCCTAAATCTAATTATTTAATTAATTTTAAGAAAAAGAGAATGAATTTAATAAGAAAAATATTTTGGTCTTTTAGTATAAAAGAAATAAATATGAGTATATTTAATATAAGTAAATAAATAAAATATTTCTGAGATTTATAAAAATAAATATTGTAATAATTTGTTAATAATAATAACAAAAAGAAATAAAATAAAACAAAATAAATAAAAATAAATCAGGAGGGGTGAAACTTGAATTTGGGGTCTTTTTTGTGTAAAAACAGATTTTTTTGGTTGAGCCTGGCCCAATAGGAGTTTTTTTGTAAGTAAGAAAAAATATTTAAAAAAATAGGGCCTGCGTGATGGTTAGTAAGCAGTGGGTGTTGTGAGTAAAGTGGTAAGGCCCAGGGGAGTTGTTATTTGCGCAACATTGGAGAAAAGAGAGGGTATGCAAGAAAAACAGAGTTGGGCCTGGAGAGTTTGGTTGAGATGGGCCTGGTTATTGGTAAAAAAAAAGAAAAAGAAATAAAATAACAAAAAAAAAGAAAATGTTGTCTCATTTTACAACAATACCCTCTCTCTAAACCTAACGCTCTCTCTCTCTTTCTCTTTGAAATTCACTCGTCGGAGAAGAGAGACGCGCCGCGCTGAAAATCGCCTCACGGCGATGACAGTGGCGACGTAGCTCCGATCGTGGTTTTTTTACATCTTCTGGTTCTCCTTGTCTTCTAGGTTATTAATCTGTGGCTCGTTTTTGCAGGAAATCAACGATTTGTCCTCAACCTGAAATGGGCAAAACCAAACCCTAAAAGTTAGATGTTTACAGAAATTTGTGATTTACAACATGCATGAACGAAAGTGGAAGGAAAGGAGAGGGAAAGGGATCACGATGTTCGTATCTATGCGGCCTCCTTTCCTCTTGATGCTTCCTCGGTACTATCTTTCTTTTCGTTCTTTTTTCTGTGCAATTTCTGAAGGGTAATGGTTTTAGGAAAATGATGGAAATACTGTTTATGGTTTATGTTTCATTTCTGTGAATGGTTCCCTTTTTTGAGGGTTTGACTATTGATTCGGTTTTTGTTGATTCTGTTTCTGTGTTGTATATTTTTTATGGTGAAAAATGCTCTCCTCCTCAAAACAGCTTTGCAGCCTTTTTATACTGTGGTTGCCCTTTTGAATTTCTGTGATATCTTTCTACCGATTTGGTCCCTTTGAATTGGATTTGATGGTTTAACCTTGTACTTGGTGTTTTTGCTGGTTTTTGGGGATTTTGAATTGGATTTGATGGTCCCTTTTTTTGTACTTGGTAATTTTGCTGGTTTTTGGGGCTTTTGAATTGGATTTGATGGTCCCTTTTTATGTACTTGGTAATTTTGCTGGTTTTTTGGGGTTGTACATGTTGTACCTTGATACTTTACTTTTTCTGTGATGCTAGTTGTACTGTGATGACTTTTCTGAGTTCTATTTTTCTTCTTTTCTGTGAACAAAAGCATGGTCTTTAAGATTTTGCAGTAAAGTTGTTTTGGCCCATCACTTTACAGATTCTGAGTTCTCTGAAACAAACAAAATATGAGGATTTTTTGATTGTTTGTTGTACTGGTTTTCTGTTGAGACTATTTTTTGATTTGAAGCAACACGGGGCTTTTGCTTGCTGATTTGATATTTTCTGATTTCCTCTTTATCTTTTGTGAACTAAATATTTGAGATTTGCAAAAGATTATCCCTAGCCAATGATGTATGATCCTGATTTTTGTGAAACAACATGTATGAGGCTTTTTGTTTTAAACCATGTTGGGTTGAAATCTGTTGGGCTTTTGTAGCTGTGTTGGACTTGAAATTCTTCTTACAATATTGTGAACCAAGCTTTGTCTTGTGATTTGCAATCAATTGGCCCATGATAAAAATTTACATCGTTTGAGGCTTTAGAACACAAAACCTCCTTTTTCTGAACTCTTGATACTTTGTTCCCCTTTTAAGTCAATTGACTAAGTAATAAGGATATGTCACCAAAGCAAAGGGCTAAGATCAAAGTGATTAGCAAAATATATTCATATTAATATAGGTTGGCTTAAAAAGGATCGGAGTTAAACACAAACAACTGTCTCAGTGTGTGTAAATCAACCCAGATAAATTTAATCAAAAGTAGTTCAAACCTAATAAAATAGTAATGCATGGATAGACTCAACGAAAGGAATTGTAAACAATGGATTTTTTTGGCTAAAACCTTACTAGCGGAGGTATCTGGAGATTAAGTACAAGCCTGTTGATTCCTTTTTCATCCTTCACTTTCAATTCGTAAGGAACTTTCCTAATCAACAAGATTATTTCTGATGATTCCTTTAGTTCATCTATACATTTCTAAAGTTGCAATTTTTTAACTGCAAGAAACAACAGCCACAAACTCATTCATTAAGTAAAGCATTAGCAAAGTGGTACAAAAGAGAGTCAAGTATTTTAGCTACTACTATTTATTGTATTGAGAGATTGACTTGTAGGATGTAAAAGGGAATTGCCAAAAATAATACAAATTCTTAAAACTCCAAATTCACATGTCATTGGAGCAGAAAATGTCTTGCATGTCTTGCATGGCGTTGTTGAAGTCTTGGTTCTATTTGGTCCACTTTGCCTTCGTTTGATTGATGTTGATGCTCGAGAGGTGTGGCTTTGTTTTGGACTCATTGCTTGAAACAACAAAAGCAATACTAGAAAGTGCATAGAGATTAGAGATAAAAAAAAATTAGGATTAGAGAGAATTTTTAATATCTCTTTCTTCTTTCAATCCCTTTCTCTAGTCTTTGTCATACTTCTCCTTAATATGACATGCTACAAAATAAAAACGATTAATTGAAATTATATGAAATTTAAAATTGCAAATGAAATAAAATTTTATCTGATGGGTTGCCTCCCATTAAGTGCTTCTTTAAGGTCTTAAGCTCTACCTTTCGATTTTTATTAGGACGGTATACATGACACGAAAAACACACCATCCGTCTTCTTCCTTTTGTTTGGTAGGAATTTCATTACTTTGAGGAATTGAATATTTTTCTTCCATATTCTCTTTAGCTTGATAATATCGAAAATGATATAAATCTCATCCAATACTTCATCTATTTCTTCTCTTTCATCAACCTTCTTACTAGAATTAAGAATATTCTTTTGTTGAATATTTTTTTGTTGGATATCTATGTCTAAAAGAATTATTGAATTTAGAGCTTCATCCAAAATTATATAATCTTTATATTGCATTCTTTCTCTTTTCCCACATATATTTTTCACCTCTGTTTCATCTATTCTTGATTCTATTTTTTCCAGATGGTGTGCATTTTCTTCTTCTTTTTCTTTTTCAGCTCCTCCTTCATCGACTACCTCTCATTCCTCTTCAAATTATTTTTCAATTTCCTTATCTCTAGGACTATCTAACATATTTCCATATAAATCCCCACTAGATCTTAGTTTTAATACTATTGGCTAGGTACTTGACAAAGTGGCATCTCTAAGTTCTTGAAGGATGTTTCCATGTCACTCCGTATAGTTTCTTGATGCCTGTTGATTTTCTCGAAATTGAGTTGAGTCATCTTTATAAACTAAGTTAAGGCTTCTTCAAATTACGATGATGAATCCTCCTCCCATGAATGATAAGTGTTGATGTAAGGTTCTGGCTTTGAATAGCTTCCCGCATTTTCCAAAATTAGAGTTTTTGCTCTAAGTTCCTTTGAATAAGCTTCAAACTTTGCTAAGTTAGCATAAACTTCAGAATGCATGTCTATCTTTACCTTGAATACAAAATAAAAAGAAGAATACATTAGTAGCACTGCACTAGATAAATTAAATTAAACAAAAATAAAAATAAAAAGAAACAAAAACAAATCAAATCGAATCCTAAAAAAAACTAAAACTAACAATCGTACAAAAATTTCCTTTTTGAAATTTGCAATCCTCGACAACGACGCCAAAAACATGATGACTTCTCGACAAGTGTACTGATAGTGCCGAATTAATATAAAAATATACCGTCTCCACATGAATTGAAATTTAACAAGGTAAACATTATGCGAATGAAAAATAATAATTGGGTGATTTTTAGATGGTTTTGCGAAAAAAATAAATTGGTTCTAATTTCAATAACGAGAAAGCGATTAGGTTTTACTTGAATCTCTTGGATTTTCCATTGTCGATGTTTAATTCATTATATGAATGGTAAACTAGTTACACCCCGTCCCTTTGTGTATAGCTCACTGATTTCTACTAAATGTCTCATATCCCTATTCAACCAGTGTAAGTGAAATTAGGCAATGCAATAGTATGTTAATTATTATGCCACTACTAGAGGTCTCCTATTCCTATTCAACCATTGTAAGTACAATAATAGCACTAGTTCCAACATATAGACTAATAGTAAGTATTCTCTATGCACCCATAATTAGATTAACAGAGTATCTCAAATAAAAAGCATTAAGCACACGAGGTAATTATATAGAAATATAACTTCAATTATTCATATAATATCAAATTAAACATATGTCCCAACAAGTTCAATATAAGTTTATCTCATAAAACCTAATATAGGTAGAATAGCTACTCATATTACAACAATAAATTACCAAGATAGATGATGAAGTTTACATGAAAATCCCTTGAAGAAACTAGCCTCCAATGGCTTCCAATGCTCCCAAAGTCGCTCTCTTGGTGCTCTTTTCCGTCACTTTCTATCTCCAAATCCAAACTCTTGAAAAACTACCAAAAATCCCTTTGTAAAGGTGTCAAATTGGTTCATAATGCGTTAGAAAAGCCTAGAAAAATGACTCGTCACGCGCACGGTGTTGTGTGATAAAATCACACTCGTGATGGTTGTGTGATGGCCTGCATGATAAAATCACGCGCACAATGGCTTTGTGATGGTCCACGTGATTATTCCAGTAACTTTCATGTATTTTATTATTTTTTTCATCCAATTTTTCACCAACTCCCTATTTCTTCATAGTTAGTGACTTTTGCATCTTTCTTTGGCCTTTATGCTTCATATTTGCTTATCTTTGACTTATTTTGCTCTGATTTCTCAATAAAATATACGTAATGACAAAGTGTCATCATGGAATTATAGACTAGGACACTTGTCTGATTCCATGTTAAAATCTTCTAGCCATAAGATTCCTTTTGTTGTACTTTCTGGTTTTAATTCAAATAATTTTATCATATGTCCTTTAGCCAAACTCAAAAGATTACCATTTAAATGCAATAATCATTTTTTTCACAAAGGTTTGATCTTATACATTGTGATTTATGGGGTCCATATGTAATACCTACTTATGATGGAAAACTGTATTTATTAACAATTGTTGATGATTTTAGTCGATTTACTTGGATTTACTTGCTAACAAACAAATCTGATGCGCTTATAAAGATTCAACAGTTCTCTAACTTAGTCTAGACTTAATTTGGAAAAATAATCAAAACTATGAGAACTGACAATGCTAAAGAGATAGCTATGACTAAGTTTCTTCAAGAACAAGGCACCATTCATGAATTAGCTTATCCTTACAGACCTGAACAAAATTCAGTAGTGGAGAGGAAACATTAACATCTATTGAATGTAGCAAGATCCTTGATGGTTCATGCCAAATCACGAATCTCTTTATTCAGAATTCAAAGTTTTTGGTTGCCTTTGTTACATTTCTACTATACCATAGCATAAGAACAAGTTCAAACCAAGGGCCACCCTTGTGTTTTCTGGAGATACCCTACTTGATACAAAGGTTTCAAGGTCTATGGCTTGATATCCAAAACTTTTAATATGTCTAGGGACATTGTCTTTCATGAAAATACTTTTCCCTTCCACTCCATATATAATAATAATAACCTTGTTGATCCTTTCAACCACTAGTTCTACCAAATCCAATTTTTGATCATGATGAAACAAACACTGAACCAGACCTTAATCTCATAAACATTGAACATGTTTTACCTATACCAACCTCACCCCACATTGTTCCTACAATTCCAACTCTCAAAAGATCAACCAGACCACATATAGCTCCAGCTAGTCTATCAGATTATGTGTGTCACACCCCTTACCCTCTAACTCAATCTCTTCCATATGACAAACTGACTAGTTCATACAAGATCTTTCCATGAATGGGTCATTAGTCTTTGAACCATAAAATTATCATCAAGCTGCTAGTATCCCTGAATGGTGCAAAGCTATGCATGAAGAAATAACAACCCTTGAAGCCAAAATCATACTTGGACAATTCAACTTCTACCACCTGACAAGAAACCTATTGGCTGTAAATGGATATACAAAATAAAATTTAATGCATATGGCTCTTTGGAAAAATACAAAGCTCGACTGGTTTCTTAGGGTTACACTCAACAAGCTGGCCTCGACTTCATAGACATTTTCTCTCCAATTGCCAAACTGACTCAGTAAGATATCAATAATGCTTTTTTAAATGGTGTTATCTTTGAAGAGATCTACATGGATTTTACACTTGGCTATCCAACTGAGAGGGGAGAACATGGTATGCAAACTGCACAAAGCATTATATGGTCTAAGGCATGCTTCAAGACAAAGGTACCATAAATTTTCCACAACAATTATGCATCATGGCTTCAAACAGTCATCAACATATCACTCACTATTCACAAAAGGAAAAGGCAACTCTTTGGTAGCTCTCTTGGTATATGTTGATGATATAGTGCTTGCTAGTCCAAATTCCAACTTAATATAAGAAACTCAGACACTACTCCAAAGCATGTTCAAGTTAAAGCTTCTACGAGATCTCAAATATTTCCTTGGCTTAGAAATTGCAAAGTCAAGTAAAATTATTAATTTATGCCAAAGAAAATATACTTTGTAGCTTCTCATCGTCACAAGTTTCATTAATTCCAAACCTCTTTCTCTCCCTATGGATCCTAGTGTCAGTTTCAATGATAAAGATGGACCATTACTTGAAGATGTTTCTCAATATAGGAGAACAATTGGTAGATTGACATATCTGATCATTTCCAGACCAAAAATTTCATTTGAAGTCAACAAGCTCTTTCAATACATGGCCAAACCTCAACAATCACATTTGAGCGGGATTCATAATCTCATGCAGTACTTGAAAGGCACACCATGTCAAGGGGTCATATTTTCTACAAACCAATATCTTCATATCTCTGCTTATTTGGGTGCAGATTGGGAAAGTTGCATCACAACTAAAAAATCTACTACAGGATTTTGTATCTTCATTGGTGAATCCTTGGTAGCTTGCATATCTGAAAAGTAAGCAATTGTATCAAGATCATCCGCTGAAGCAAAATATAGAGCCTTGGCCTCTACAACATCTGAACTCTTGTGGTTGAAACAATTGCTATGGGAATTTGACATCGATGTTCCCACTTACAAAGTCTTCTGTGATAGCACGTCGACAATTCAAATGGCAAGCAACCTCATGAGCCATTAAAGAGTCAAACACATTGATATTTAATGTCATTTTATTCGTGAACATGTCTCCACAAACTTCATAAAGTTGATTTATATTCTGCTCAAATATCAACCAGCTGACCTCTCCCTAAAACTCTTCCAAAAAAACTCTTTCTATTACCTAACAGTCAAGTTAGTGTTAAATTGTAATTCATAGTGTCAAAACTATGGTGTGTCAAAGAGCACACAGATTAGATTTTTTTAAGATTTAAATAGATTTGATTTATATCTAAAATAGATAGATTTGATTTAGTACCAAAATAGGTATTTTGGGCTTTTATAGTTCTGGGATTTGAGCTAACCAAAATCTATAAATAGGGAGTAACCCATAAGTCAATTAAGTCAATAAAATTGTAATCACGGAATTTGCAGTTGCAAGTGATTAATAAAGTTTTCCATAGTTTGTGGGCAGAGAGAAACTCTGCAGAAAATAATTGTCTTCATTCTTTTCTTTTCTTTCTCATAATTCATTGTCATTGTGTAGAAATTCATCATATATATTTGGTGGGTTTCTAACATCTGGTATCAGAGCTCGGTTAATCGATTCAAGGGAAGTATCGATCAAGAATGATTGAGGAAGAAAAAGAATTAACGATGGTGAGTTATGGGAATGCATATTATCCATCAACTCTACCAATTCTGAAAGTAGACAACTATGAGAATTGGTGCAAATAGATGAAAGTTTTATTCAGGTGTCAAGGTCTTTGGGATCTTGTAAAATATGGATTCGAAGCACTTGGAGAAAACGCTTCAGAAGAAAAAAAGAAGAAACACACAGAAATTGAGAAGTTGAGTTATAAATCACTCTTTATAATTCATCAATGTGTGAGTCCATAAAATTTTGAAAAAGTGAGTGATTCAGAATCTTCAAAAGAAGCTTGGGATGTTCTTGAGAAGTCCTTTGGTGGTGTAGAAAAGGTGAAAGAAGTGAGGTTACAAACTCACAAGAGAATGTATGAATTGCTTCAGATGGAAGATATTGAAAGCATATCCGATTTCTTCACTAGAGTTACAAAACTAGTGAATTAAATCAAGGTATATGGAGAAACATTAACAACAAGAGTTGTTGTTTCGAAGATCTTGAGATCTTTGGCTCCTAAGTTCGAGCACGTAGCGGTGGCTATAGAAAATGGGAAAGACTTGTTGAAATTGACAAAGGAAGAGCTTCAAGGGACACTTGAATCTCATGAACAAAGAATGAATGAAAGAGTTGCAGGCAAGTCGAAGAGTGATGTGGCTTTGCAGGCACATTCAACAAAAGAAACCAAAGGCAATGGAGAATGGTTCGATAGAGGTAGAGGCGGCTACAACAAATCGACTGGTAGAGGAAACTAGAACGAAGGAAATGTGTTGAATCAGAGAAGACCATACCAAGGCAACCAAAGAGGTGGTGTTGCAAATAGAGGAAGAGGTGGTGGTCGAAAACCTGATAAGAGTCACATTCAATGTTACAATTATCAGAAGTATGGTCACTATTCAAGTGATTATTCAGAAAAACGAAAGAATCAAGAAAGTGATGCAAAGTTTGCAAAACATGAAGAAGAAGAGATGATGCTGATGGTCACAACAAGAGATGAAGATAGATTCAAGGACCAATGGTACTTGGATTCAAGATGCTCATCATATATGTCTAGAAGGAAAGACTGGTTTGTCAACATAAAGCCCTCAATGAAAAATATGGTAAAATTTGCAAATTACAATACTCTAGAAGATGAAGGTATTGGTGATGTTATGATTATGAGGAAAGATGGCAAGAGGTCAGTAATTTCCAATGTGTTGTACATACCAGGCATGAAGAGCAATTTGCTCAGTATATGGCAGTTGGTTGAAAAGAATTATAAAGTGTCGATTGAAGATAAGATAATGAGATTCGTCGATGCAAATGGAAGATTAATCTTAAAGGTTTATATGTCTCAGAATCGAACCTTCAAGATCAAACTAAATGTGATGGAGCACAAGTGACTTTCGACTGCAGCTAGCAGAGATGAAAGAATATGGAATTATAGACTAGGCCATCTCAACTTCAGAGACATCAGAGATTTGAAGAGAAGAAATATGGTTTCAGGATTGCCAGAAATTGACATTCCAAACGAGGTATGTGAGGAATGTGTGCAGGCGAAGCAGCACAAGAATAACTTCAGCAAGGATGCAGGAAGCAGGTCGAAGGTTATTCTTGAAGTCATATACTCTAATGTATGTGGACTAATACAGGTGGATTCAATGGGAGGTAACAAATACTTTGTTATATTCATAGATGATTTCAGTCGAAAGTTGTGAACTTAACTGTTAAAGAAGAAAAGTGAAGTGATCGAAATATTTTCCAAGTTTAAGTCTATGGTCGAAAGACAAAGTGGTCGAAAACTCAAAGTTTTGAGAACTGATGGTGGTGGAGAGTATGTGTCGAAAGACTTAGACATGTTATGTGAAAAGGAAGGGATTGTGCATGAGATGGTGCGACCCTATACTCCACAACATAATGGAATAGCAGAAAGGAAGAACCGAACCATCATGAATATGGTGAGAAGTATGTTGAAAGGCAAGAATTTACCTAAAGAGTTTTGGGGTGAAGTTGTTTCGATTGCAACATACATTTTGAACAAATATCCTATGAAGAAGCTAAAAGGAATTACTCCAGAAGAATATTGGTCTAGTGTGAAGCCTAACTTGAGTCATCTAAAGGTATTTGAATCTATTTCACATAGATATATGCCAGATCAGTTGAGAAGAAAACTTGATGACAAGTCAAGTCAAATGATTCTAGTTGGATATCATTTAATAGGAGGTTACAAGTTGTTCGACCCAGTGAACAAGAAGATTGTGATCAACAGGGACGTGATCATAGATGAACTTAAATAATGGGATTGGACTGAAAATGTCAAGAAAGATTAAGTGGGAATCCTACTTGAAGAACCAGAAACTCAAGTCAAAAGAGAAGTTCGACAAGAGGAACCAGCAGTCATAAATCAACCAAGTACAAGCAGACCTCAAAGAATAAGACGCGTGCCTGCAAGATTGAAAGATTGTATGATTACATTAGATGATGTGATAGATAATGAAGGTGAGTTGGTACATTATGTTTTTATGCAGATATCGAACCTGTAAATGCAGCTGAAGCATTGAAGGATTCGAAGTGGGTGAAAGTAATGAGCGAAGAAGCGAAGTCTATCAAAGACAACAACACTTGGTCACTTGTCAAATTGCCTCAAGGCAAGAAGGCATTAATGTCAAGTGGGTACACAAAGTGAAAACGGATTCGAAAGGGGAAGTAACTCGACACAAAGGAAGGCTTGTGACGAAAGGATTTCTACAAAAAGAAGGAATAGACTTCGATTAATTTTTTGCACCTGTTTCTAGGATCGAAACAATCAGGTTGGTTGTTGGTCTAGCAGAAATAAACAGATGGCACATATGTCAGATGGACGTAAAGTGTGCATTCCTGAATGGACCCTTAGACAAAGAAGTTTATGTCAAACAACCAGTTGAGTTTGTGAAATACGACAAAGATAAAAAGGTGTACGGGCTGCATAAAGCCCTGTATGGATTGAAACAAGCTCCAAGAGCTTGGAATAAGAAAATTGACAGTTTCCTAAGGGAGAAGGAATTTATGAAGTGCACAACTGAACATGGAGTATATGTAAGAAGAAGCAATAGCGAATTGCTTATATTATGTCTCTATGCAGATGATTTATTGATAATAGGTAGCTGCAAAAGTGAGATCGAAGACTTCAAAGGTGATCTCAGCAAGGAATTCGAAATGTATGATTTGGGTGAGATTTCATATTTCCTTGGCATCGAATTCTACAAGAGCAGTAGAGGTTTGGTGATGCATCAAAGAAGATATGCAGGAGAAATTCTCAAGAGGTTTGAGATGGAAGAATGCAACTCAACTTCGACACCTGCAGAACCAAGACTACAACTATCGAAAGATGCAGATGAAGATGATGGCGACCCAACCCAATACAGAAGACTTATTGGATCATTGAGATATATTTGTCATACAAGGCCTGACTTAGCATATAGTGTAGGTATAGTAAGTAAATTAATGTAGAAGCTAAAGGTATCACATCTAGCAACAGTGAAGAGGATACTAAGGTATCTCAACGGAACTCTCGACTATGGAATTTTGTTTCCTGCAGCTGATAAAGGAAAAGAATGCAAGTTAGTGGAATACACTGATTCGAGTTCGTGTAGTGATGTTGAAAATCAAAAATCAACAGCAGGATATGTGTTTATTTTAGGTGGTGCACCAGTTGCTTGAAGTTCAAGAAAGAAACCAGTAGTGGCATTATCATCATGCGAAGCAGAATACATAGTTGCTTCTCTTTGTGCATGTCAAGCAACTTGGATGGTGAACTTAGTCGAAGAGATATCAGGAAAAGATCATGGAGCAATTACCATGAAGATCGACAATATGTCAGCTATCAATCTGGCGAAGAACCCGATAGCACATGGTCGAAGCAAGCACATCGAAATGAGGTTTCATTATCTTCGAGAGCAGGTAGCAGATGGGAAGATGAATTTGGAACACTGCAGAACTGAGAATCAGATTGCAAACATCATGACAAAGGGAGTGCAAGTCGAAGTATTTAGAAGACTAAGAGCCATAATGAATATAGATAGTTTAGACACAATGAATTAAGTGGTGTGTTAAATTGTAATTCATAGTGTCAAGACTATGGTGTGTCGAAGAGCACATAAATTAGACTTGTTTTAGATTTAAATAAATTTGATTTAGATCTAAAATAGATATATTTGATTTAGTACCAAAATAGATATTTTGGACTTTTATAGTTTTGGACTTTGAGCTAACCAAAATCTATAAATAGGGAGTAACCCCTAAATCAATTAAGTCAGTAAAATTGTAATCACAAAATTTACAGTTAAAGTTTTCCACAGTTTGTGGGCAGAGAGAAATTCTGCAGAAAATAATTGTCTTTTTTCTTTTCTTTCTCATAATTAATTGTCATTGTATAAAAATTTATCATAGATATTTGATGGGTTTTCAACCGTTAGAAATTTGTAACACATAGCTCTAAACTTAAGGGAGAGGATTATGATATTGATCTGATAGTTAACTATTAGTGTAGTTTGTTGAAAATAATTAACTAACTGTAAGTTAATTATATGATGTGAGTACTTTTCTATTCTCTTTTCTTTTCTACCTAAGTGAGTGACCTCAATTGTGTGTAAGTTTAATATATCATCAATGAAGCATTTTGTTCATATTCAATCCATGGATTCCATGAACCATTATATTAAATCCATTGAAAATTGATACGGTGGCTTAAGACTTTTTAACGTTAACAATGGTGAGTGAATAACGTTAAAAATAAAATGAACTTCATGCATCCATAAGATAAAATGAACTTCATGCACTTTAATGTGTCATGGCTAAATCTGAGAAATATAAAATAAAAAAATACTACTGCAATCTCACCCATTTCTCAGCACTTTCTTCTTAAAAATGGAGAGAAATAAAAAAGATACATGGGTCCCACATAATTAATCTCAAACTCTCTTCTCTATTTCTTTGATCTACTAAGCATTTTATTTCTCTTTCCTCTTGATCTCTTTTATCATCTTCTTTTCTTCTAATCAAAAGCCTTAAATGGAGCTCTCACTATCAATAATGGTGAAACACTCCATTGGAGAAAGAGAAATATAACAAATTTCCAACTGTAATTGTAACAGAAAAGCTAAAGAAAGTAAAGTTTTACTGTTGTATTGAAAATGAAGTGATAAGATACACGTGGTGTTATATATATATATATATATATATATATATATATATATATATATATATATATATATATATATATATATATATATATATATATATATATATATATATATATATATATATATATATATATATATATATATATATATATATATATATAAAAGCCTATATTAAATATCAACTATTGGATCAAGATATGCTAATAATAAGCTAATCTAATATAAGTTAAGAGGCTCCCTCAAATTGGACTATGGATGCTACATAGACCCAACTTGGACAAAATAGAATTTAAAGCTGGAGAATGCAAGGGTTTAGTGAACATATCCGCAAGTTGATCCACATTAGAAATAGGCAGAAGATGAAGGAGCTTGGACTGAATCTTCTCGCGTATAACATGACAGTCAAGTTCTATGTGCTTACTACGCTCGTGAAAAGCAGGATTATGAGCTAAGTATATGGCTGACTTACTGTCACAATAGACAGAAGCAAGTTGAGACATAATGATGGTGAGATCTTTGAACAAGTATTTCAGCCATTGAAGTTCACAAGACAAGGATGCAAGGGCCCTGTATTCAGCTTCAGTTGAAGATCGAGAAACCGTGTTTTATTTCTTTGATTTCCAACAAAGAAGAGAAGTTCCAAGAAGAACACAAAAATCAGTTGTGGATCTACGCTTATCTGGACATCGTGCCCAGTCAAAGTCAGCAAAACCATAGAGTTTAAGATCACTGGTGGAAGAAAAAAAATATGCCCTTGGCAGGAAAAAGTTTCAAGTATCTGAGAACTTTAATGGCAGCCTGATAATGTGGAATTAAAGGATGAGAAACATACTGACTCAGTTGCTAAACAGCATAAGAAATGTCTGGCCGAGTATTAGTAAGGTAAATCAACTTGCCAATCAACTTACGATAAGAAGAGGGATCCTGCAAGGGTTGACCAGTAGAAATAAATAACTTCAAGTTAGGGTCAAAGGGCACAGAAGAAGGTTTGCAAGCAAGCAAACCCGTCTCTTCCAACAGCTCAAGAGCATACTTCCTTTGGTTCAAAAAAATGCCCTTAGATGACCTTGCAATCTCAAAACCTAAAAAGAATCGCAGTTGTCCAAGATCTCTGATTTTGAATTCCTTGTCAAGCACACTTTTGACAAACTGAATCTCCTGATGAGAGTCCCCAGCTAGGACTATGTCATCAACATAAACAAGTAAGGCAGTGAAACTGTGTTCAGTAACCTTGGTGTACAAGGAATGGTCTGCTTGAGATTGGGAGTATCCCAAAGAAAGAAGGAACACAAAGTTTTGAATACCACTGTCTACTGGCCTGTTTTAAGCCATACAAGGATTTTTGCAACTTGCATACCTGAGTAGGGCTGGAAACAGAAAGGCCAGGTGGGATTGACATATAAACCTCCTCATTCAAGTCACCATGCAAAAAGGCATTGTTCACGTCCAATTGTTCCAAGTACCAACCTTTGATAGCAGCAATGGATAAGAGGACTCTGACAGTGGTGATCTTAGCAATTGGAGAAAAAATGTCAAAATAATCAACCCCTTCAAGTTGAGTATATCCTTTAGCAACAAGCCTAGCCTTATACCTCTCAATAGAACCATCAGCCTTGAATTTGATCTTGTACACCCATTTACAACCAATGGGAACCTTTCCATGAGGCAGATCCACTATAGTCCAAGTGTGATTCTTAGCAAGGGTCTGTAACTCAGTGGGAAAGGAAGGAATATTTGAAGAAGAAGATGAGGGTACAGAAGAAAGCCTAAAAGGGAAGACATGTTCATAAAAAATGACATTTCTGGACACAGAGATGGCATGACTTTGAAGATTGTAAACAATGTATCCCTTGGTACCATCCCTAAAACCAAGAAAAATAGCCTTGTGACCTCTAGGATCAAATTTAGTCCTATGTGTCTGTAAAGTAGATGCAAAGCATAAACATCCAAAGACTTTTAATTGAATGAGTGAGGGAGGCTGTTGAAACAAAAGTTCATAAGGAGACTTGGATTTCAAAAGGGGTGTAGGCAACCTATTTATGAGATGAACAACATGTTGCACACAAAAAATCCAAAGAGCCAAAGGGATATTAGAGTGAAAATATAAAGCTCTAGCAACATTTAATATATGTTGATGTTTTCTTTCAACTACACCATTCTGTTGAGGAGTTTCAACACAAGACCTTTGGTGAAGGATACCCTTAGACAATAGAAAATCAGTAAGGGCAATAAAATTATGTACCATTGTCAGATCTAAGACACTTAAGAGAAGTTTTGAATTGATTTTCAATAAGAGCTACAAATTGAATAAGGCTAGTTTTAGTTTGATCCTTAGTTTTGAGGAAAATAACCCAGGTAAACCTAGTATAGTCATCAACTAAGGTCAAAAAATATTTGTGCCCTAGAGTAGATATAGTGGAGAATGGCCCCCATAAGTCAGCATGTAAGATATCAAAAGGAGCACAAGACATAGAAGTACTAATTGGAAAAGAAAGATTCTTTTGCTTTGCAAAGTGACATGAGTCACAAGGATCCAGTTTAGTATTACAATCAATGAAAGGAAACAATTTGGAAATTTCTTGTAAACCTAAATGAGGCACATGACCAAGTCTTAAGTGCCATGTATTACAAGAGGTATTATTAACATAAGGAAAAAAAGAATGAGGTCTTGTGAGCTCAAGAGTATAAAGTCCCCTTTGCACATTAGTTATACCAATCATTGCCTTGGAACGATTCTGCATAATGTGACAGGCATTAGCATGGATCTGAACAAAACAATTATTGATGTCAATAAGCTTAGCAATAGAGATAAGATTAACATGAAAACTAGGGATATACAAGACATGCTGTAAAGTCAAGGAGGGAGAAATGAAAACAATACCAGCTATGGATGCAATCACTTGAGAACCATTAGGTAAATTAACAGGAATGGGAATTATATTCTTATAATCAAGAAACAAGCTAAGGTCAAAGCAAATGTGGTAAGTAGCACCAGTATCAAGGATCCACGGGTTAGGATTCTTACCATTGGTACTTGAATGGGAATTCAAGGCAAAAGGAGAAGTGGAAATAGAATTGGCTTGAGAATTAAGTTGTGACTGTTGCAGCAATGCCAAGATGTGAGTGTATTGCTCTTGAGTAAGACCACACGAGGATGCAGATGAGGAGCTTGTGGATTGGTTCTCAGAGGCATTGTTGGCCATAGCAGTTGGCTGGGAAGCAGAGGAAGAACCTGAAACCTTTCCTTTGCCCTTATATCCAGGTGGAACTCCATGCTTTAGAAAACAAGTTTCTAAGGTGTGATTGGTCCTGTTACAATGAGTGCAGACCCTAGCGTGACCTTTAGGACCAGATCCTTGGGATTTCCATTTGAAATTGCCATAGCCAGACTTACCATTAGTGTTATTCTGAGATTGGACATTCAGAGTTGTAGCCTCGTCAGTGTTGCTAGCAGGGGAAATCATGTTAGAAACAAAGTTATTCATCTCTCTCTTGTTGAATAACAAGAGAGAACACCTTATCAATGTTAGACAGAGGATTCATCATCATAATATGTGATTTTGAATGCGTGAACTTGTCATTCAATCCTTTCAGAAAATGTAGCACGTAATCTTGTTCCCTATAGCGCTGAACAGAAGCAATAGCATCACAAGAACAGGGAATACCACATGTGCAAACAGGAATAGGGCGATAACTCTCAAGTTCATCCCATAAGACCTTCATCTGAGTAAAGTAATTAGAGACATCGAGTGTACCTTGACGAAATTTGTACAATTCCTCTTGGATGTCAGATATGCGAAAGATATCACCATGAGAAAACCTAACTTGCAAGTTCTTCCAAACACCAGCAGCATTATCGATCCACAACACCGACTTTGCAATTGACTCAAAAATTGAGCGTTGAATCCAGGCAAGGACCATTATGTTACACCGAATCCAATGAGCATAAAGAGGATCAGATAACAGTGGTTTAGGCAGAGTGTCATCAATGAATATGTCCTTGTTCTTGGATATCAAAGCAATTTGCATCGATCGAGCCTAAATATGATAGTTCTTGACGTCAAGTGGAGGAGAGACAAGTACAAGTGCTGGATTTTCGTTTGGATGCAAGTAGAAAGGATTTGCGGAATTAGTAGAAAAATCTGCATAACTCTGGTAAGCCATGGAAGAAGAAGAACGAATGCAAGAAAACGCGATCGAAGAGAAACAAGAAGAAGCAGAGAACGTCACTCTGCAAGAACAACAGAAAGGAAACGATGGCTACCAGAGCACGATTTGCTCTGATACCATATCAACAATGGTGAAACACTCCATTAGAGAAAGAGAAATGTAACAAACTTCCAACTGTAATCGTAACAGAAAAGCTAAAGAAAATAAAATTTTACTATTGTATTAAAAATGAAATGATAAGATACATGTGGTGTTATATATATATATATATATATATATATATATATATATATATATATATATATATATATATATATATATATATATATATATATATATATATATATATATATAAAAGCTTATATTAAATATCAGCCATTGAATTAATAAGTTAATCTAATATAAACTAAGACTCACATTTCCTCAGTGTACGAATTGTAAATTTTTTAAAGTGGACTTCTTAAGAGTCCTAGTTTTCTTTCTTTCTTACCAGTAGTACAAATTCAACACTCATTGTTAGCCAGCCATCATTTTCTTTAAATAATGTAAAATAAATATATATTTACTCAATAACACAATTAATTAAGAGTTTGGTTTTAATATTTCCAACTTTTTTAAAATCATGGCCACTAGTATTTGGAATTGAAATCACGATGATATCATCATTATTTATATCGAAGATAATTTTATCATTATAAAAACAGGCATTATCATAGGAATAATTTTATAGCGAAGATAATTTCTCTAGGTTTAATATATATATATAAAATTTTGATTAATATATATATAAAATTTTGATTTAACTAATCAATTTCGATTCAATAATAAATCAATTAATCTAATTTTATAGTTTAGATAAACGATCCACAATACTTTTATTTCTATGATGAATCATATTTGGATAGAATTTTGGTTAATTAATATTTATCATTACACACACATGTAGTTACTAAATTAGAAAATGTAGAAAATAAAAAAAAAAGAAAAATTTAAGAAAGGAAAATCCAACATGTTTGTGTTGTCCATGTTGAATGCCTCCTCCCTCTTTCCCATGACTTTCCTATTCCCACTCATCATTCTCTTTTTATCATCAGTCATCAATTCATAGCCAACCCTTATGACTGTTTTCTACTTCCTTCACTTTCATTCTTCCTTACAATTAGATACATAGATAGATACACTCTTCTATCATAGTCATGCCCTCCAATTTCAACCTACCAGGTTCTTTTTCTTCTTTCTCTCTCTCTCTCTATACACCCATCGCTTTTTCTTCACTCTAACCCTTCAATTTTATATTTTTCCATGACCCTTTTACTTTAATTGCAGGAGGATCTCAAAATCAAAGTGAAACCATGACCCCAACGCAAAACCCCCTTTCCGAAATATCCCCGTCACCATCTCCGTCATCAGCCACAGCTCCAGCTCTAGTCCTATCAAACTCCGGCAAACGGATCGACCAAGCTGGAAAGAAGAAGTACGTGAAGCAAGTGACCGGTCGTCACAACGACACCGAACTTCACCTGGCGGCTCAGAGGGGTGATGTTGGTGCTGTGAGACAGATCCTTCTTGATATTGATTCTCAGATAATGGGGAATTTGAGTGGGGATGATGTTGATCTTAAGGATGAGATTGCGGAGGTTCGTGCTTTGGTTGTTAATGAGGAGAATGAACTTGGTGAAACTGCTTTGTTTACTGCTGCTGAAAAGGGTCACCTTGATGTTGTTAAGGAGTTGTTGAAGCATTCCACTCTTCAAACTGTTGCTAAAAAGAATCGATCTGGGTTTGATCCTTTGCATATTGCAGCTAGTCAAGGCCATCATGGTGATTTTTTACTTTCTTCCTTTGTTTTGATGCTGAAATTTCGTGATTTTTATTGTGTTTCTTTTTCTATAAATCGAAACTTTAAGTAGTTTTGTACTTGTTTTAGACCATCTTCTAACCTCATGTTTGTTTGGATAAACTAAGTGCTGATGTGTAAGCTATAAGTTGTTTGTATAAGCTAAAAATTGAGAGTTTATGGAAATAAGCTGAAGTTGCTTAAGAACACATCATAAGTTGTTTTCATAAGTGCTCTGAAATAGTTGAGTCAGAGCTTATGTCAGTAGATAAGTTCAAATAAGTCAATTCAAATGGACTTTGTTAGTTGGTTTTAACTTAGAATAACAATAGAAGTATATGTGAGTAGCTATGTGATTTATCTTGTTTAAGGTATCTAATAAAGAAAATTAATTATGATGCTTTTAATGGAAGCTTAAAGAGGCAAGTTTTGATGCTAGTTCAGTGTTTTATTCTTCATTAGTGTAGTTAATGATGCTATGTCGACAAGTCTTCTAACTCCGCCGTTGCTTCCAAACATTAATAGCGGGCTTGTTTTTGTTCTAATTGTTTGACCTTGAATAGCTTCAGTTTGTTGGTTATGATTTTCTTGATTATCGATGTGTAGTTTGTCTTTTGTTCGTTGTAATAATCTGTTGTGAATCTTTATTTGCAGCGATTGTTCAGGTTTTACTAGACTATGACCCAAGCTTAAGCAAAACCATTGGTCCATCCAATTCCACTCCGCTTATAACAGCAGCGACGAGAGGGCACGTCGAAGTGGTGAATGAACTTCTGTCGAAGGATGGAAGCTTGCTGGAAATAGCAAGATCCAATGGAAAAAATGCATTGCATTTAGCTGCTCGTCCTGGTCATATAGAAATCGTGAAAGCTTTGCTCAGTAAAGACCCTCAGTTGGCTCGAAGGACTGACAAGAAAGGGCAAACTGCTTTGCATATGGCTGTAAAAGGACAGAGCTGTGACGTGGTGAAGTTGCTTCTTGAAGCAGATGCTGCTATTGTTATGCTTCCTGACAAATTCGGTAACACCGCATTACACGTGGCAACTAGGAAAAAACGAGTCGAGGTATGTCAAAAGTAGCACAGCATTACAAGCACTGCCCATATTTAGACTTCCACAAAATATAAATCTAATATTGTTTGTCAATTTGTTGTACAGATAGTGAATGAGTTGTTACTCCTGCCAGACACCAACGTAAATGCATTAACGAGAGACCACAAAACAGCGCTAGACATTGCTGAAAATCTTCCTCTCTCTGAAGAGTCGTCAGATATAAAAGATGTCCTTTCTCGGTACGGGGCACTTAGAGCTAACGAGCTCAACCAACCGAGGGACGAACTGAGGAAAACCGTTACACAAATTAAGAAAGATGTTCACACTCAGCTGGAACAAACCAAGAGAACGAACAAAAATGTTCATAATATTTCCAAAGAGCTAAGGAAACTCCACAGGGAAGGAATTAACAATGCCACAAACTCAGTGACAGTGGTGGCTGTGTTGTTTGCTACAGTTGCTTTTGCTGCTATATTCACCGTACCCGGCGGGGATAACGATGACGGCTCAGGAGTGGTAGCAGGTTATTCTTCATTTAAAATATTTTTCATATTCAACGCCATAGCGCTTTTCACGTCTTTAGCTGTTGTGGTGGTTCAAATCACCTTGGTTAGAGGTGAAACAAAAGCAGAGAAAAGGGTGGTAGAGGTGATTAACAAGCTCATGTGGTTGGCTTCTGTTTGTACCTCCGTGGCATTTATTGCCTCTTCGTACATAGTCGTGGGTCGGAAAAACTGGTGGGCTGCAGCTCTGGTTACGGTAGTTGGAGGAGTTATAATATCCGGCGTTCTCGGCACTATGACTTACTATGTAGTGAGGTCTAAGAGAACAAGATCAATGAGGAAGAAAGAGAAGCAACAAGCTAGGAGAAGTGGATCTAACTCATGGCATCATTCTGAATTCTCTAATTCTGAGGTTGATCGAATTTACGCACTTTGAGTTGGAAAAGGAAACAGTTGTTGATAGTTCTCTCTTCAAATTACCACTTCGTGAGTTTACTTAGAAACTGTAATGCAACATAGTATACACTGAACATAGTAGAGTTATTCTGTAAGGTGCTGTTGTTGTAGGATCATGAAAAATTGGAACGAAAGGTTGATCACTATTGTAATGTAACTTGATAGGCTGCTTTTTTCAGACATAATGCGCAAACTAGGCTTCAAAAATTCTTGCAAATCATACGTTGTTGACCGTAGCTTGTGACTGCAGGAAAATAAGCCTCTCATAAATTGAATTAGCTGAAGCATTTCCCCCAACACCTACTTCATCATCTGACCATTCATCCAATGTCACATACAACACCTGCACTTTCTTTCGACTTTCTGCACCAAGTGTGATTGCATTGCTTTGCCGGATCCGATTGATGATTAAAATAATGTCAGAATTTGAACGTTTATCCACCACAACACCATTGGTCTTCTTTATAGACATAGCAACCTTTTTCTACCCATGAATCTTTATACTCCACAATAAATGGGTTTCGCAATTTAGAGATAAGTTTCATCTCTTGATGTGCAGATCTGCGAGAATGCTGTTTGGCGGGCGAGTCGAATCTTCTTCAACACATATCTTGCGGAAATCATGGTTGTGGTTGTGGTTCGGTATTAGGCTGGCTTTGGTGGTGGTGGAGAAGAGGAACAAGGCTTCAACTCCAAATCTGATTCCGCAGCAAAGGCATCCAATAGAGACTCACATGTTCGGGGATTATGTTCTCCTAAACAGTCAACACTAGTATTCTGCTCCAGCATCATGCTGTCAATGAAACCCTCAGCATTGAACTCCAATAATCTACCTGCATTAGAAGTTTCTTCAACCATATCAGAGGTCTCCGTGTTGTTAACAACTTCCAACTTCCTTTGCATTACATCATCGGTCTCAATAAACTCAACCCTAATTTCATCAGTCCTATCAAGTTTCATCTCATCATATTCAAATTCATTTAAGGCAACACTTACCTTCTCAAATTGCTCATTCTCCAAACTCTCTCGCGAACACTGCCACATGGCATTAGAATCAATTGAACTAGCAGTAGAGTATCCATCACAATCTACTCTGATTCGAAGACCTTGTCCATCCACAATCTTTTCCTCGTCATTTTTAGCTTCAATAGAAACAACGGAGTCAATATCTTTCGAAATAGCACAAACAAGATTCTCCGCAAGCTCATCAGAAAGACGACATAAACGTTGTGTCTCTCTTAGTGTAACAAGTTTTTCTAAAGGAAAATCTCTGCCAACGGATTTCAGCTTGGAAACATATAGAGTTATTTTATCATACACCTTATATGTATTATTTTCTAAAACAGGAACATGTTTAGGATCAAAATCCTCTACTTTCAAAGAAGAAGCACGAGTTGATGAATACTCCAAATTCAACACAGACTCAGCTGAATCCCAATCTTGTTGGTTCAACTCGTAAAAATCAAAACTCCCTTTCTCATCATCATCCGAAACCCTTAAAACTCCAATCTGATTTCCTCGAGAAACCCCATCCGACGCAGTAAAATTAAAAAATGAAGACCAATGATCAAGCACAACCGAAACAGAATCACGATCTTGATGAAATTTCGTCAGAGTTTTTTATTCAAAAACTATTTTTCTGTCCAACCTTCTTTTTTTGTGTCTTTATTTGTCTTTCTTAACAAATAACCGACATGATTTCTTATTCACTAGATATGTTGGATTTGGAATGAGTGAATGAGTTGGTTATAGTGTTAAAGGTGGTGTATGGTAAATGTATGGTTGTGGGGAAACTGTAAGAGTGTTTCATGGATAAGAGTAATGAGTATGTGGTGAAAAGTCATGATTGAAATACAAACTTGGTGATGAAGATGCAACATGGGTGTAACAAGGTGTAAAAATTTCTCATGGAAATGAGGGTGTGGTAGAAGTGGTGTCTACGGTAGAGTGGTAAGATGGAAATGAAGGTGTATGATAAGGGTAATTCATAAGAGGATTTGAGTACATGGATGAAAGCACCAATTGATAGGAAGTTTCATATCAAAACTATGAAATTAGGATTTCTACATTAAAAGGGGAAGAACATTAAATGACTAAATAAAATAAAAGAAGATAAAAGACTTTTTTATTTGGTTCTTGATACCTAATGTCTCAATGAGCCTACAATATATAGTACTTCTAATGATAATAAACTTAAAGGTTCAAACACTAGTAAAAGTCCAATTCAACAATATTCAAAATAACAACTAATATAATTATATTACTAATTAACATATCTAATTGCACCTCCTATCAAAAGGCTTCATCACTCCCTTTTGCATAATATCAGATATGAAGACATCATCGAATTATCCATCTCACAACTGACTATTTAAACCTCAAAGAAGCATACCATTTCAAGGCTCATTCTATAGTGAAATCTTGGGCCAAGTCAATTTGAAGCATTGACACCCCTGCCTCCACGTCCATACTTATTTGGAAGCTCATGCTGGACAAAATCCCCACAAATGACAAACGGAAGCATATATATGTTGCAATTTGGCCACAATGTGCGGTCTTTGCAACAAGGATAAAGAAACAACTAAACATTTATTTTTTGAATGCCCTTTTGCTAAGCACACTTCACTCTGGTTCTACAACATAACCAACTTATCCAACCCTCCAAACACATTAAAAGATTGGGGCAAGTTTGCACCACAAATCGTTCAAAGCATCTTTGATCTTGAAAGTTTCCATCACTTTTATCCCTAACAAAATGTGGAAAACTTGTAACTATTCTAGGTTCAAAACCACACTTCAAATGTCACACACTCAATTTCTAAGACCAAGGCTCAAGTGATTTTTACATGAAGCAACTTCTCTATCAGCTCATCATCTTCTTTAGATGACTTTAAAATTATCAAGGCTTTCAGTATCTTCATCAAACCTTCTAAAGCTCCTCAAATAATAAAAGTGCTTTGGCAACCTCCTCCTCTTGATTAAATAAAATATAATTGTGATAGTGCCTACAAACATGACCTTTCTCCGACTGGTTGTGGAATTTTTCGCGATAATCATTGTTGTACCCCAAAATTTGCCCTCGCATTTTGCTACAAACAATCTCAGCTTCAGACATTTCCTGACTTTTCAAACTGGCGAAAGAATCGGACAAACGGACTTTTCTTGACAGTCAAGCGAAATTAGGGTTTTTACTGATGTTCAGAGCTCTGATTTGTCTCATACAGTTGGCTTAGGGTTGGGATGATTTTTGGTTCAATGTTGATCAGGCGAGCGTTATCTAGCATTTAATCAGAAATTAAGGTTTTATGGGCATATTCTCAGAAGAATTTAAATTCTACCGCACTTTGCAGTTTATTCCGAGATTCGGGTTAAAATTCGCGTTATCTTGATTTAATCAGTAAATGAGGCAGTTGGTTGGAATTCACCAGTCAAAAGGGATGTGTGCAATGTGGAATTACAGTGCTTGGCAAAAGAATCAGTGAAAAAAAAAAGGATTGCATCTGATTAAGTTTTTGTGTTCGACTGTGCGTTGCTTTGAATAATGGATACGTCGAATTCATTTATTTTGATCATTGAAGGTTTTGTTGATTATTTATGATTCTAAGAATTAAAATATTTGAAGTTTAAACCTTCATTTTATTTTATTTTAAGGAACTATAAATAACAAATGAACAATTAAAGAAAAGAATTGAAAGAAAATTAAATATCAAATGAATTTTTATTTCACATTTAATAATTGTTACAATTGTTATTATTTGGATACTAATATTTATTACAAAGTATTTAAATGATAATAATGTACAAGAATTAAACTGAAAATAAAAATTCTATCCTATTTCTAAATTCTTCATTCTCCACTTCATGCCGGTGCTCCATATTTTTTTTATCTGCAAAAAGAAAGAGGAAGTCAGAAAGCAGTTAATTAAAGACTGTTAAAAATTCACTCATCATTAGGGGCCACTGACTGGGATCAGTTGACCCTCTCTGCAAATCACGGGATTTCTCCCGGTTCACAGAGAGGGAAGATTTTTTTCGTTCATGAAATGCAAATGTCAAAAGTATAAATTCCAAAATTCAAGACTGCATAGCATCTCAATTTCAAATCCAAAGTTCAAACTGTATTAGTTCAAATCCAATTCCCACTTCCTATCAAATGCTAAAATATACTCAAAGATGCCACAAAGGAATCAAGGAAGTACAATTGCTGCAAAGTCAAAATCCCAAGATATCAAAGAAATGCAAAAAGTGTAGCAAAGCTGTCAAAAGCAGAATAAGAATGCATAGAAGTATATGCAAGCAATTTGATCCTTTTCATCATTTCCCAGCATGAGAGGGGGCCCCTTCAGAACCATAGTACAATAATAATCATATAATAATTCTTTAACTGTACTTTAGGAGAGAAGAAAGAGAGATAGTAGAAGCATAGGCAGGTTAAGCTGAGGCAGCAGAAAAGATATACAAAAAAGAAGACACAATTCAGCATTGTTCAAAACTACACAGCATGGACAGTTACCAAAAATGGAAAAGATGCCAAGAAATTTTGTCAAACTACCCAGCAAGCGTGGATCAAAGAGAAGACCAAAGTTTGAAATAAGGTTGGGCGCCAAAGACCAATAGAAAAAAGACAAAATAACACAAGAAAACATACTGATTGAGCCAAGCACCAATATCACCTCTATAACTCAGAACCAAACCAATAAAGGCCATAAGCTCATACCGGTCTAAAAGACACAAGTTATAAAAAACCCCCAATCAAACCTCATACCAGTACCATAACCTGAAAATACAACCTCAAGCTTCAAAAACTGATAACCTGCTAATGCCTTAACCATACTGTCAAACACAAACCCATTAGCAATCAAACCTCATAACAACCATAACCTGCAAACTGTGAACCAGAACCAAGGGCAACTGAAGCAAAAACCTGCTAATACCTTAACCTGCTAGGCCATCAAAACACAGTACCTAAAAAAAAAATTGAAAACCTCACAAGTTATCAAACCCAACACAGGCTCAAAACTGCCAAAAGTCCCTGTCAAAAACATGTGAACTAAACCACTATACTGTCAAAACCAGCATAAGCAAAAGTCACAAAGCCAAGCTTCAAAGGGGGAACCTGCACTACCATAACCTGTTAATGCCTTAACCTTCCTGCATCATCCAAACACATACCCAAACCAACCTCTCAAGCATACCCAAACCAACCTCTCAAACATATCCAAACATACCCTCTCAAGCATGTCAAAACCTTCAAACCAACTCCAAAGCCTCAGAAAAGTGTTCATCATTGGCCATTTCAAATTAAGCAATCTAGAAAGAAGCTAATCAAAACAACACAGTTGTTTCAACCATAGCACATCCAGCAACAAATTTTCAAAGGTAACCTAGGCCCTCAGTACAAGCATCATTGGGCAATACAAACAAATAATACAGCGTTCAAGAAGAAGAGAGAAATTTCGTGCAGAAGCAAGCAACAATACATAAGCATCAGTGACATAGAAGAAGAAGAAAGAAGGGAAAGGGTTCTCAGTATACATCATCAAAACCCTAATATATCAAAAGAACGAAAATACCAGGAAAGCATCAAAAGCAAAGCAAGCTCAAAGCTCCATCACCGAATCTCCGGCCTCCTCAGCGCCTCCACTCTTCTCTCCTCCATCTCCAAAGAACGAAGGTAGCCAATCTTCTCCCTCTTCTCTTCTCCTTCATCTCATAATGAAAAATAAGAATTAAGACCCAATTGAAAACAAAACACGCAAGTTCGTAAGAGAGACAAGAGCATAATACTGAAAACGAACCTTAAATCAAGAGGATGTGAAGCTTACGCCTTGGAGGGAAGAGAGGTCTGAGGGTAGCGTTGGTGGCCGGAGTTGATTTGCTCAGGAAGCTTGATCGGAGAAGACGAACGCACAGCGCCGCTGCTAACCCTACGTTTTCATCTCAACTGAACCAATTCCCTAACCCTAATTTCGTTTCAAGCTTGATGTGGGCCTGACCCGTTTTCTGATTACCCCAAAGCCCATTAAACACTAACCCTTTTCTTTCTTTTATTTCCTAAACAATGCTTACTTCTTTTTTTTATAAAACACTAACCCCCTTTTATTTTACAAACAATGTTTACTTTTTTATTTCTTTGTAAAACACTAATTTAATTAAAATACATCTTTTATCATATGATTAAAACATCTTTTTAGATAGATATTTGTACATAAAAATAACAAAATACTTTTATACACAATTAACTTAAAAACATTTTTAATACATATTGAAATACATTTGTATATATTATCTTTTCTTTTTTCATACATAATTAAAATTGAAATTCTTTTATTTAATATACATATTTGTACATAACAATATATACATTTCTCTAATATTAAATATGTGATTAAAATACTTTCTTTATGCATAATACAATTTAATTTTTGAACATACCATTTAATTAAAACATCTTTTTCTTTTGTGCATAATTAATATATAAATCAAAAATACAAGATTAAAACATATATCTAGGTCAAAACCCTAATACGTTTCAATTCCACAATTCGCACCTGTAAATAATTACACACGACTCATATACATATACACTTGTACACTTACACAATACATTGCCCTACACATATTTTATCTTATATTTGTACATTCGATATTTACATATTGATCGCACATTCGATTTGGTTGTAACTTATTGGGTACTATAAGTCTCATCCCCTTGTACATTTATACCCCCACTCCCGGACACTATTCTGTAATAGCGTAGATTTTACATTCCGCAATTTACAGTTTTCCAATTATACCATGGTTAGACCTAGGGTTTGTATGTACATAAAATCAAACGCTAGATAACCTAATACAAGACAAATACATGTAATCAACACACAATCACACTTGCACCCTCTAGGGTAATCCCACATGTTGCCTTCCAAAATGGGCCATGTTTGCACGTCGAGTATCTTTGGCAAAACAAAATCAAATGATCGTAAGTCCCTCAAAGTGTTGCCTAAATGGAATGATCATAGTCCCTTCAAAATAAATTGCCAAAGACATTTGGCACCATTGCATTCATGGTCCATACGATGACCCACGCCCGTCCCGAATAAACTTCCTAAATGCAAGATTGCCTACCAATTTCAATGGTAGAACAAAATTGTCAAAAGGGTTTAAAACATGACAAAAATCTTTGAGAAAGCTTTAGGGTAGATAAACTCTTAAGTACTTGTCAATTTGCAAAGAAAACACTTGCCTAATTTCAAAACCCACTTCACAAACACTTTCAAAAATCAAACTTTTCAAACCCTTGAAACATCTTTTTAAAAGATAAAACACCTTTTGTAAAACATTCGAGTAAAGAATTGTTACAAGGTTAGCCTAGCACAAGGCATCTTTTCAAAACATTTTCAAAAACAACACACAAAGCACCATTTCATACAAATGAAAAACCAAGGCAAGATTGATCTAAGCAAGTACCTAAGAGCCCATGGATAACCATGGATGAAAAGGGTGCTAACACCTTCCCTTTTCATAATCTACCCCCCGAACCCACGAAATATATCAAAAGGTTTTTGCTGTGCTTTTTTAACCTTTCCTTTAGGATAAAATAAAAAGTCGGTGGCGACTCTTGCTCAACCGCACAAGTGCGAATGCGAACGCAAAACACTAGTCAGTTCTCCCACCGTATCACAGAACTGGCGACTCTGCTAGGGAGTTCCAACTTTTAAGTGGGGTTACCTTGGGGCTTAGATCACCTTCTTGCATGACTAATTGTTTGATTTGCTTGCTTTATACTTTGACTCTATTGTTTGGGTTTACAATCCTCCACCCGGATTTTGGGAAACATTCATAGATAGCAATACGTTGTGGAAACTGTGCGGGGTATACCGACACGGTCTAAGCAATAGCTATATTAGTGCGACATATTTGTGGGTACCGGTAACCCTTGAGTTCAATCAAGGAGAGTACGGGGCCGTTGAGTGATGTCACTAAGCACTAATGACCTAGAACCTTACTTGACCATCTTGGCCTTTTATTAGGGGTAGTGAGATGACCGACTTTGGTGCAGTCCGAAGTTGGTAGATACTCGATACTACACTCATTGAGGGTTGTTTTCTTGGAATATTTTGGTCGCTAGTTAAGTGGCTAAACCAAAACAATGAACAATGAAAACGATCCAGTGATATTGAGCTCCTTAGAACCCGGTTACTATTTATAGGACAGGTTTTTAAGCCAACCACACTCAAGAGGGTATTTACCTATGAAACCCCATGCAAGCCTGGAACTAGGGTTTGGTGTGATTTGCTTGTACATATGTTTTATGCATACATCATAAACATCATGAAGCATCATATGCATTTACTAACCATTTCAAGGGTTTGGATCTTCATCATTGTTCTTGTTTTGTAGGTCATGGAAATACCTCGCCGAAATACCATTCAAGTCAACCTTGTGAGAATCTCTCCTCAACTCAAGGAGATCACTTCCAGAATTCCGGAAAATTCATCCTTCAGTGAAAGACATGGTAGACTGCTCAGTCTAGTCAACACCAACATTGAAGAAGACATGATGAAAGTGCTATTCCAGTTCTTTGACCCCCTTCACCATTGCTTCACTTTCCCTGATTATCAGTTGGTACCCACTTTGGAGGAGTTTTCTCAACTCCTAAGAATCCTTATCCTTAATCAACTACCCTTCAACGGTACGGAGAAGGAACCAAAGCCTGAAGATGTTGCTCGAGCATTACATCTACAACCATCTGAAATCAAGGGGCATTGGGAAACCAGAAGCGGCGTCAAAGGATTCTTAGCAAAATTCTTGTTGGAGAAGGCACAAGAATGTTGGAACTCATTGGACCTACAAGCATTTGAAGAAATTGTGGCACTCCTTATCTATGGGTTGGTCCTGTTCCCAAATCCTGACCAATTGGTAGATGTCAACGCTGTCAAAATCTTCTTGTCCAGAAATCCAATACCAACATTGCTTGGAGACATTGTGATCGGTGGATCTGGAACTGACTATTTTAAAGCTGGTTCGCGAAATGTCGCGGAAGCAAGAGTCGCCACCGTCTTTTATTTTCTCCAATAGGAAAGGACAAAAGCACAGAAAAATTCCTTAAAGAGATTGCTCTCGGTTCGGGAGGTAGGTTATAGAAAGGGAAGGTGTTAGCACCCTTTCTATCCATGGTTATCCATGGGCTCTTAGGTACTTGCTCAATGTGTTTTCAAAATTGTTTGCTTGCTTTTCAATGTGGGTTTCAAAAATATTCTTTGAAAAGTTTCAGTTCAACTCGTACGTCAGAGTGTTTGAAAAGTTTGTTTTGAAAGTTTTTGAAAGTGTGTTGGTGTGAAAAGAGTTTTTGTTTTGTTTGAAATTAGAGCAAGTACCCTTGAGAACCTACCTACCCTAAGGAATTCGTCTGTGTAAATGTCCTTTGAAGTAGTGCCATCCCACCATTGAGAGGTAGGTAGCACCACCGTTGGAGGTGTTCGGGTTAATTCGAGTTTTAGGGACGTGGTGGTCACCAGAGCAACAGTAGGACACCTTAGAAGCTACCCTTATGCCATTGATCCTTTATTTTCCGAGGCAACCGTTTCGAGGCAACTGGATCATGTCATGGACATAAGGACTTACTAAAACGTCCTATACTCGACGACCACCTTTCGAAAGGCAACAGTGAGGCGTACCCTAGGGGTGGTGTGTGCGAATTGTGTGTCATTTTCAGTTTATTGTTTGTCTTGTCATGCATTGGTGATCTAACGATTCGATTTTATTTTTGGGCATTCATTCTTTCATGTTATTGTTTAACAGTTAAATGTGCGGGAATTTAAAGTGCGGAAAAGATAAAAGTCCTACGCTATTACAAAGGGCGAGGGTCTACAACGCCAAATTAATCCAGACCCGTTTTAAAATAAATTGCAGAAAAGAAATGTCTAATAGCTATTACATGGCTTTGGGGCATATACAGAATTATTTACACGATTATAAAATAAATGCGCGAAACAAAATAATTAAATGCGAGGGCGTTGAACCCTTTAAAAGAATTAAAATAATTAAGTTATCTAAAATTAAAATTAAATGAAAAATGGTATTTTTGTGTTTTTTAGATTTAAAAGAAAAAAAAATAAAAAAAAAGTTAATTAAAATTAAAATCCTAGTTCTAATGTCTTTTAAGTTTATTATGAAAATATTGACTTTTAACCTAATTTAATTCTAAATTAATTTATGTGCATTAAATAAATAAATAATATTATTATTAAAAAAAAAAGAAAATAAAAAGTTATTAAACCTAAACTCTATTTTTTTGGATTTTAGTTATTAAAAGAATTAAAATCTAACCTAAAATGCAACCCTAGTTTAATTATGAAAAACACTAATACTATGGCAAAAAACAAGGAAAGTTAAAAGGAAAAAGTCATTAACCTAATTCTATGTTTTTGTTTTTGATTTTTATTAAAAGGAATTAAAGTTGAAAACTTAATTAAAACTAAACATTTTACATGTTATTATTTATACAAAAAAAAACAATATTTAAAATAAAATAATTATTAAAATTTTTGACTTTTCTGATTTTTGTGATGTTTTTATGTTTTTTTGTAAAAAATTTATTAATTAAATAAATAGCAAATAAAAGAAATAAAAGAAAAAATTAAAGAAAGAATAAAAATAAAAATGATAAAGCAAACCAGGAGGGTGTGGTCCCAAATTTGGAGGTGTAGGCCTGGTGATTTTGGCCCATTTGCATTGTGAATTGGTTGACCTTCTAAGCCACGTGCACGCCTGTTGACTTGTCCTCATGGTATTCCTTGATTCTGAGCCCTTGGATGATCATCTGGGACACGTATGCGTTTGGATCATGATGGCCTATGGTGCACCGTTTCAAGGTGTTTTGGTTGATGATAGTGATTGAGATGTGCTCAGAAATTGTCCAGGATGCTATTAGTATAAAAATTAAGGCTTGAAAGATTGTCTAGCACTGATTTCAGATTTGTGTTTTTTTCCAAAAATTTTTCAATCTCTCAATGCTTGTTTGGGCGCAGCTTATAATGTCTTAGGCCTAGGGTTTGACTCAGTGATGATCATGGAATGGAATTGGCTTGCTAACTCACCTTAATTCATGCTTGGAAAAGAATAAGTCCTAGGGTTTTCATCCTTAACCATTTTCCTCCTTTTTAGCCAAAACCTAGACCTAGTGTGCAAATGAACCCTAGCCTGATTTCTTGAGTTGGTTCATGATACATAGAAATTGTCCAAGTTCACATGACACTATTCCATTGGTTTTTAAATTTTATTTGAATTTTCAAAGATTAAAAATGAATTAAATCATCAAAAATTAAATAAAATAAAAAAATCAATATTTGGTCTTGAAATTAACCATGGGACACGTGTGTGGCGTGACAAGGATGAACCAAGTGGAAAAAATGGGGCCCTTTTGTCAAAAATTGGATTTTCAATGATAGTTGACTTTTGCCATTTCACAAAAATTTCCCAACTTCTACAAGGCACAACTTGCTCAATTTTTAAGCTTTTCACATGTTCTTGGACATTTTGGAAAGGTCTTTGAGTCCTTTAACCAATGCCTTTGGTCCCATGTCATTTTGATTTACCAATCTCAAGTTATGGCCTTTGACTTAAAGTCCCCTTTTGTTGACTTTTGAAAATGACCTGTAATGTTGAAATTGATAACTTTTTGTGAGAGCATTTCTTGGACTTGAAGTATGAAGATGAGTTGTAGGAAATGTCTTTCTCTTCAAAATGAGCTTTGGATGGAATTTTTCTGATAATCCATGTGAAAGTTATGCCCTGGTCAATTTCAGTTGACTTTTTCAGCTGTCCAAATATAGCAACTTTTGCATCTTTGACGATTTCTGAGCCAAATTTTGAGAATCATGATCAAGCATTGATCAAATGATGTTTGTGGCTTCAAAATGATATGTTGACCAAAAATTTGAACTTTTGACTGCCAAATGACCATTTTGCCCCTACAGTTGACTGTAGTGCAATTTAGGGTTTTGACTGTGCAATTTTGAGCTGAATGCCTTGAAACTTGATATGAGGATGTTTGACCATGTTTGTAAGAATATGAGACTTAATTGAGCCTTTGAAAACTTCATTTTCTTGATCAGAACCCAAACCCTAGTTTTGACTGTATAGGAGACAGTTGACCTGCACAACCTTGGGGAATTTTGTGACTTGGCTTGGCAATTTCTTGAAGAATATGGGAGGGCAAATTTTGGGGTATAACAGACATCCTTCACTCATTTTACACACGAACAATGAGAAAGAGGGGTGTTCTCATGTGCTGTACTCCTGTCCTCGCAAGGTGGTTTATTTCGCACCTTCTACAATCTGTCTTGAAGAATGATCAAGGTATAAGGTGGTCCCAACGATTGATGACTCTCACTCATTCTGATGTGCATTGGTGTTCTCGGTCCAGAGAAAATGTCATCATCGTCGATCGTTGCGGAGAATTTCCTAATGTCCCCTTACTTGGAATTAGAGGAGGTATCACCTACAACCCTTGCCTAGCTTTGAGGCAATTTGGATATGCACGGAGGGATGGCCCTCATGACATGTTGATTCCTAGCCTAGTTTTTGACTTCGACAACGATGCGCAAGGACTTCGCCAAAGATTCATCAGAGCTTGGGGAAAACTCAACAAGGTTGATAGCAAGACTCTGGGACACAAGAACTCCATCCCTCTTGAGCCCTATCTCAAGTGGGTACGAGCCCGAGCCCAAAGTCTAATGATGCCTTATCCCCATGTACTCCCAGTAATTAAGGAGCCCGTCAATGAAGGAGAGGTCCCCTACACCATCCTGCATCCAGACATGCCTACATCATGGGAGGAAATGCAGAAGAGTTGGATTCAGCTCAAGGAGGAACGGAACACTTTTGAAGCTAGCTACTACGCCAGTGAAAAGAAGGTTCTAGAGCTTACCTTCCAACTCCATGAGCAAGAGGCCCTCAATACCTACATCGCACCAAAGAGGATGCGCAATGTCTTTCTGCCTTGAGAAGTTTATGTTGTAATATTTGGCCCATGGGGCATTTATGTACTAACAGATTTCTTCTTATTAATATGACGTGCGTTCTTCTTTGTCTGAAACAATTTTGAATGTCCTAAATCCTTGAATGCATTGCATACATCAGCATACCATTCATCATGTGCATAAGCAGGTCTCACTCCAGGTTTCCTTATCTATCTGCTGTTTATTTCAGTAGGATGGATCTCGAGCAAACAGTCAAAGACCTACAAGCCCAGAATGCACAGTTCCAGCAACTCTTGACGACCTTGGTCAAGAGTCAAGAGGATATCAAGGCTCATCTGGAGAGTAGGGACCCAGTGAAGAAGAAAAAGAGGGTCGGAGTGGCTACTTTGGGGAGAAGATTTGACAGAGAAGCTCGGAGGGTGCTTGAATTTCCTCCTACTTCTGATGAAGGGACTAGTAAAAGAGATCGGGTTGCGGTGCCTTCCGAGTCTGATGCAGAGGAGGAAGAGGTTGAAGAGGACGAAGATTATTCTGACCAGCAGTATCCTCCAGCTGATGATAAGTACAAGGGTTTAGAAGACAGATTGGCTGCCATGGAATTGCAAAGGGTACCGGGTTTGGATTTTGAAGACATGGGCTTGGTCGCCGGAATTGTGATTCCCCCAAAATTCAAAGTACCAGTGTTTGTAAGGTATGACGGGCTGTCCTGCCCCAAAATGCATCTCAGGTCCTATGTGAGAAAGATTCAACCCTATACAGCAGATAAAAATCTCTGGATTCATTTCTTTCAAGACAGCCTGTCGGGAGCCCAGTTGGAATGGTTTTATCAGTTAGAAGGAACCAGTGTCAGAAATTGGGAAGATTTGGCCACCGCCTTCTATAAACAATACCAGTATAATTCCGATCTTGCTCCTACTCGTACCCAACTTCAGGGTATGTCGCTAGGAACAAGTGAGGGATTCAAGGAATACGCACAAAAGTGGAGGGATTTGGCTGGCAGGGTGCAGCCTCCTTTAACCGATCGTGAGCTCGTTGATATGTTTCTTGGGACCCTATCTGGGCCATTTTTCAATCATTTAATTGGTAACTCTTCCGCAGGGTTTACCGATTTGATCTTAACAGGTGAGAGAATTGAGGCTGGCATCAAGTCAGGAAAGATTCAGAAGGGTGTCGCTGCAAGTGTTGAGAAGAAGCCGTTTAAAAAGGAGACAACTATGGTATATTCTCAAAGAAGAGCAGGGAAGGTGGAGCGTCGGCCGACTGTGGGGGCCGTAATGATTAAAAACACTCCGAGTGAGCAGCCTCGCTACAACCAATCCAGACCAAATCAGCAACGGGTGGAAAGGCCACAACGGCAATTCACTCGTATTAATATGACTCCGGCGCAGGTGCTCCCCCATCTGTTGAAATTGAATCTTGCCACTATCAAGGAGGCGCCAAAGAATGTAAATACATCCTCTCCACATTACCATGCCAATGCTAAGTGCGCCTATCATTCAGACAGTGTCGGGCATGACACCAACGATTGCTGGGCACTCAAGCATAAGATCCAGGACCTGATAGAGGCTAAAGAGGTAGAGTTTGACGCTCCAGAAAAACCCAATGTGATATCTGCACCTATGCCGAAGCACGGACGGAATGTCAATGCCATTGAAGAGGATCTGTATGTTGCTGACGTTAGTGATCTGACTACTCCACTGTTAACCGTTAAGTTGAATTTGTTGAGGGCCGGGATCTTCCCGGGATGTAACAGAGACTGCTACTGTTGCCACTCTCTGCCGTTTGATTTTCCGCTACTAAAGGAAGGCATCCAAGGCCTCATGGATAGCCGACAAATTTTGTTCGAAAAAGTTCCTGCTGTTCCAGTTCATGTCGAAAATGTCTCAATCATAACCATTCACGCCAATCTTTCCGAGGCCGTCAAAAGGCCAGTTAAGATTACACCAGCTGCAAAGTCTATACCTTTGAAGATAACAATGCCAGGGCCTGTTCCCTATGTCTCCGAGAAGTCGATACCTTGGAACTATGGTGGTGACGTCTACTACCATGGTATCAAGCAAGTTGAAATAATTGAAGAAGATTCAGATGATGATGAAGCCAGCATTAGTAACATTGCGGGCACCAGCAAAATCACCAGGAGTGGGAGGATATTTTCTCCAGAGATTGCTCCTCCAAAAGCAGTCTTTGGACCCTCATCAGCTAAAGAAGTCATCCCTGCACCAGTAAAGCTCTCTGCCAGAACTCCTTTGATCGAAGAAATTTTCGTTCCTAGTGTTGTCTCTCCTACCATTGCCGATAAAGGAAAAGGAATACAAGATGAGCCCGTCAGGACGAGGGCTCAACCTTTGGTGATTCCGGAAGCCTCCAAGAAAGAAATGGACGAAATTTTGAGGATAATCAAGAAAAGTGATTACGATGTGGTGGAGCAGTTGGGGCAAACCCCCTCCAAGATCTCCATGCTGGCACTGTTGCTTTGCTTAGAAGCACACGCTCAAGCTTTGATTAAGTTTCTAAAGGCAGCTCATGTGCCCCAAGAAACTTCTGCAGATCAATTTCAACATTGCGTGGCTAGTCTGACTGCAGACAATGGATTAGGCTTTTCTGATGCCGACCTGACCCCCAAAGGCCGGAATCACAATGATGCGTTGCATATTTCAATCGAGTGTCGCGGAACCACCCTTGCGCATGTTTTGGTTGATACCGGTTCATCGCTGAATGTTTTGCCTAAGAAGGCCTTGGACCGGCTAGATTGCGAAGGGTTGGAATTGAAGCCGAGTGATATTGTCGTCAGAGCTTTCGATGGGTCGAAAAGAATGGTCCATGGAGAAGTTGAAATTCCTGTCAAGATAGGTACCGAGGTGTTCAAATCCACTTTCTATGTAATGGACATCCGTCCATCATACTCCTGCCTGCTGGGTAGACCTTGGATACACCATGCTGGGGCAGTCACCTCCTCCTTGCACCAGATGCTGAAATATCCTGTAAAGGGAAAGATCATTACTGTCCACGGCGAGGAAGAGTACATGATTAGCCATTTAAATTCTTTTCGGTATGTGGAGGTCGAAGGGGAGTTCATTGAGACACCGTTTCAACATTTCGAAGAAGTATTTCCCGAGATAGCAGTGGCGAAGTTGGCAGCTGAGACACCAAGGCAGATGGCCAGGATGGCATCTCTGGAGGATGCAAGGGCTGCAGTTAAGGAAGGAAAGAATTCAGCGTGGGGGCAATTACCCGATTTTCCGCATAAGGTTGATAAGCTTGGATTAGGTTTCACCACCGCTGGCCAGAAAGCTATGCGCCAGTCAAAGATTGAGAGAGCGCCAGTCAAAATTTCTCCTTACCGAATCAACGCCCTGGAAGATGAAGACAAAGAAAGCAACTTTGAAGAGTGGATTCATCCGACTGTCAGAGGAGGGTTGAGCAATTGGGAGGCTAAAGACTTTGTCCCCGTCACTTTTATTCCTCAGTAATTTATCTATCAAGCATTTTCTATTTGGTCTGTAATATTTTACTTTCAAACAGTCCGTACACTATCTTTCCACCTCCTGCCTTACCCGGGGCATGTAGGTCCACTTGTAAGGGTTTTGACTATCTTTCATATTCATATGCCATGTTTAATGATTCATTGGACGTTTTTCATTTGATAAACTGCTTGTGTTCATTTTCTTTCCTTTTGCATTTTTTTTGTTGTTGTTTAAGGATGGCTATCCCTTACACACACCCACCACTCACCAATACAGGTACCCATCCACTCCGGATTCCATGGGTGACTATTCTGTTGTATCTTTCAACAACTCGGAAGACCTGGTCAATCTAGCCGAGTATGAAGATGACGAAGGTTGTGAAGTACCCGGGGAACTAGCCAGACTCCTGCAACAAGAGGAAAGGGCCATCTTACCGCATGAAGAGCCGTTGGAAACTATTAACTTGGGAACCGAGGAGAATCGGAAGGAGGTACAAGGGGGTGCCAACCTGGAACCAGAAGTCAAGAAACGCTTGGTACAGTTACTGAATGAGTATGTCGAAATCTTCGCTTGGTCCTATGAAGACATGCCGGGCCTAGACACCGACATCGTGGTTCACCGTCTCCCCACAAGAGAAGACTGTCCACCGATCAAGCAAAAAGTTCGCCGAATGAGGCCTGACATGTCCGAAAAAATCAAGGCAGAAGTGATGAAGCAGTTCAATGCCGGCTTTTTGGCTGTTACGTCCTATCCTCAATGGGTCGCTAATATTGTGCCAGTGCCTAAGAAGGATGGCAAGGTCAGAATGTGTGTGGACTACAGGGATTTGAATAGGGCCAGCCCTAAGGATGATTTTCCGCTACCTCATATTGACATCCTGATTGACAATACAGCTCAGCATAAGGTGTTTTCTTTCATGGACGGATTCTCGGGCTACAATCAAATCAAAATGGCCCCCGAGGACATGGAGAAAACAACTTTTGTCACGCAATGGGGCACTTTCTGTTACAAAGTGATGCCGTTTGGGCTGAAGAACGCAGGGGCAACTTATCAACGCGCCATGGTAGCTCTATTTCATGACATGATACATCATGAGATTGAAGTTTACGTAGACGATATGATAGCTCGGTCACAAACAGAGAAAGAACACCTTGAACATCTGGAAAAGCTGTTTGCCAGATTGAAAGAATACAAGCTCAGGCTGAATCCGAGTAAATGCACTTTTGGAGTTAGGTCCGGTAAACTCCTGGGATTCATTGTAAGCAACAAAGGCATTGAGGTCGATCCGGCAAAAGTAAAAGCAATACAAGAGATGCCTGCTCCCCGTACTGAAAAGGAAGTTAGAGGTTTCTTGGGGCGCATAAACTATATTGCCAGATTCATTTCACATCTGACTTCTACCTGTGAGCCAATCTTCAAACTCTTGAAGAAGGATCAGGTAGTTGAATGGAACGACGACTGCCAAGCTGCTTTTGATAGAATCAAGGAATATTTGCTAGAACCTCCTATTCTGATGCCACCCGTCGAAGGAAGACCATTGATCATGTATTTGACCGTCTTGGATAACTCAATGGGGTGTGTTTTGGGCCAGCATGACGAGTCTGGTCGAAAAGAGCATGCTATTTATTACCTTAGCAAAAAGTTTACCGACTGTGAGACTCGCTACTCGCTGCTCGAGAAAACTTGCTGCGCTTTGGTATGGGCTGCTCGCCGACTAAGACAATATATGTTGACTCATACTACTTTGTTGATATCCAAAATGGACCCTATCAAATATATCTTCGAAAAGCCCGCTTTATCTGGAAGGATAGCCAGATGGCAAATGATCTTGACCGAGTATGACATCCGGTACACCACCCAAAAAGCCATAAAAGGGAGTGTATTGGCTGACCATCTGGCTCATCAGGCTATCGAAGACTATCAACCCATGAGATTTGATTTCCCAGATGAGGACATCATGAATTTGGACAACATTAAAGGTGACGGACCGTATGACGGACCCGAAAAGGGATCCCGATGGACCCTGTACTTTGATGGTGCTTCAAATGCACTCGGAAACGGCATTGGCGCAGTACTCATTTCTCCGGAAGGATGCCACACTCCTTTCACGGCCCGACTTTGCTTCAGCTGCACAAACAATATGGCGGAGTATGAAGCCTGCATCTTTGGTCTCAAGGCTGCTATAGACTTGGGGATCAAATCTCTGATCGTATTCGGGGACTCGACTTTGGTCATTAGCCAAATCAAAGGAGACTGGGATACCAAGCATCCTAATCTTATTCCATACAAAGAACATGTTCTGACATTGTTGCCTCACTTCGAGCAAATTACCTTCGAGCACTTTCCGCGAGAAGAGAATCGGCTAGCAGATGCTCTAGCCACAATGTCCTCCATGTTTAAACTCAACTGGGATAATGAGGCTCCCCAAATCTCCATCGAGCGAATGGATGAACCCGCGCATTGTCACGAGATTAATACCGAAGAAGTAGTGGAACGACTTTGGTTCCATGAAATCAAAAGGTATCTCGAGACCCAAGATTATCCTGAAGGAGTTTCCGTGAATGACAAGAAGTTCTTAAGGAAATTCGCCGCTAAGTTCTTCCTAAGCAACGGCATCCTTTACAAACGAAGCCATGATTGTGTATTACTCCGATGTGTGGATAAGGCTGAAGCAGAGATAATCATGACTGATATACACAGCGGACCATTCGGCACTCACTTGAGCGGGCATACAATGGCTAAGAAGATCCTAAGGGCAGGCTATTATTGGTCTACCATGGAGGCTGACTGCCATCAACATTCCCGTACTTGTCATAAGTGTCAAGTCTATGCTGACAAAGTTCATATCCCTCCGGTTCCCCTCAACGTCCTAACTGCTCCATGGCCCTTTGCAATGTGGGGCATTAATATGATTGGAGAGATCAAACCCACGGCTTCCAACGGACATCGCTTCATCCTGGTTGCCATTGACTACTTCACTAAATGGGTCGAAGCAGCTTCCTTCGCCTCCGTCACCAAAAATGTGGTTGCCCGCTTTATCAAGCAAAACCTCATATGTCGGTACGGTGTTCCAGACAGAATCATCACAGACAACGGTACAAATCTGAATAATACAATGATCACTGCATTATGCGAACAGTTCAAGATTTATCATCACAATTCATCTCCCTATCGGCCGAAGATGAACGGTGCTGTTGAAGCTGCGAACAAAAATATCAAAAAGATTATTCAGAAAATGACAGTCACTTACAAAGACTGGCATGAGATGTTGCCGTTTGCGCTGCATGGATACCGTACGACGATACGTACTTCAACTGGGGCAACCCCATTTTCTTTGGTTTATGGCATGGAAGCTGTTTTGCCTATGGAAGTTCAGATCCCATCTCTAAGGATTATGAAGGACGCAGGTTTGAACGATGATGATTGGATGCAGACCCGACTTGATCAACTCAATCTGATCGACGAAAAGCGACTTGCTGCTATATGCCATGGTCAGGCGTATCAAAAACGGATGATCAAGGCCTTCAATAAGAAAGTCAGACGTCAAGTGTATCAAGTCGGAGATCTAGTAGTCAAGCGGATTATCTTGCCGCAAAGTGATCCCAGGGGCAAATGGACTCCTACATACGAAGGGCCATTTGTAATCAAGAGCATATTTTCTGGTGGTGCAATGATTCTGACCACCATGGATGGCGACGATTTGCCACACCCTGCAAACGCAGACATAGTCAAAAGATACTACGCATAAATTAACCCGACAAGTCGAAAACCCGAAAGGGCGGCTTGGGCAAAAATGGGTATCCCGGTGAACCGAAAACCCGAAAGGGCGGTTCAGGCAAAAATTAGGGATAAAAACAAAAAAATCCGTACACCCGGCAAGTCGAAAACCCGAAAGGGCGGCTTGGGCAAAAAGGGGTTTCCCGGTGGATCGAAAACCCGAAAGGGCGATTCAGGCAAAAATTAGGGAATTAAAGCGTATGACTATGTCTCGTCGGATCACTTCAAAAGACGATCTCTTCATCAACCGGTTCCAGGTTTCTGATCAATCCAGCCATAGTCAAACGAAGCATTGAATGGACAGAGGTTCAGATTTGTGAAAGCTACAGCAAAATGGCATCCCATGGAATTATTTCACATAGCCATCTTTGTTTTGTATAAATTTTCCAAATATTTACGACAAGATCCTCTTACTGGGATGATTGTCTCCTTTGTACAAATATACACCAAAGAAAATCAATACAAATACTCTTCCCAAAATTTGTGTCATTCCCCTTCTTCTTTTTCTCTTGCACTATTTGTTTTATTTTGAGAAACGTCCAATGTTTTGTTAAATAGGCATATGCATTTGAAACATGATCACTTCCTAATTGAACCTAAGAAAAAGGATTACTGATAGGATAAAAGTACAAACGGATATTTTGACACCCTTTCAAAGGAAATCCCTCGAGATCTGTAATCCATAATCTCTAGCAAACCCTGAGGTTTATCTCCAGCAGATTCTCGAAACTTATCCCCAGTAAGGTTCTGAAAGGTATTCCCCGCAGAGTACAGACGTCCCTTCCGAGTTTTATTCAAAGCTATTCTCACAAAGGCTTATAACTGGGTTATCCTCAACTAACCACCAGGGGAGGTCGCGCTCACCAAAATTCTTCCCATCCCCAGCGGAGTTCCTCAAAATTCCCCCGACAATAACTTATCAATACTATCCCTGGAGGAGTTTATCTTTGCAAATCCCCAGCCAAAGAATCTTCTGGAAATCATTTTTCCTCAGAGTTTAAGCTTCAGTATCCCCAGCAGATCAAAAGCTTTAAATGGACAATCCCCAGCGGAGTCAGACTTTTAAATATTCTCCCCCCAGAGTTTTTAGAAGAAAAATCTTGAGTTCCCCAGTGAAATCTCCAGAGATACTTCTCTCCCAGCTGAAGATTCTCAATCTGGCCTCCCCAGCATTAAGTCCACTAGTTTGGTACTCCCCAGTAGAAGACTTCAGGAATTCCCCAGAAGATTGGTATACAATCCAAGCTCCAGGTTCCCCAGCAACGACCCAGGACTTATTTCCCCCGGCAGCAGTCAAGATACTTCTATCTTCCGATGTCCCAGATTCATCTATCCTATGCAAGACAGCTCTCCAGCTTACATGCACATCCATTTACATTCATAAAACCATGATATACATTGTATCATGCATCATAGCATTGCATCCAACTAACTCTTTGCCTTTTTCAGGTAAGATCAGTCGACAGACTAAAATCATTCAATCTCAAGATTTCTGAAAACAGTTCACGGGTTCTCCAAGTAAATGGATGTTAACCTATCACTTGTTCAGATTCTTCACAAGACTTCTGAAAACAGTTCATGGATTCTTCCCAAGTAACGGATGTTAATCTATCAGCTTGTTCAGATGCACCTTTGAATTCAGTTTACGGAAGCTTCCCAACAACGGATGCTGCTCTATTGCTGATTCAACTTCAAGATTTCTGAAAACAGTTCACGGGTTCTCCAAGTAAACGAATGTTAACCTATCACTTGTTCAGATTCTTCCCAAGACTTCTGAAAACAGTTCATGGATTCTTCCCAAGTAACGGATGTTAATCTATCAGCTTGTTCAGATGCACCTTTGAATTCAGTTTACGGAAGCTTCCCAACAACGGATGTTGCTCTATTGCTGATTCAACTTCAAGATTTCTGAAAACAATTCACGGGTTCTCCAAGTAAACGGATGTTAACCTATCACTTGTTCAGATTCTTCCCAAGACTTCTGAAAACAGTTCATGGATTCTTCCCAAGTAACGGATGTTAATCTATCAGCTTGTTCAGATGCACCTTTGAATCCAGTTTACGGAAGCTTCCCAACAACGGATGCTGCTCTATTGCTGATTCAACTTCAAGATTTCTGAAAACAGTTCACGGGTTCTCCAAGTAAACGGATGTTAACCTATCACTTGTTCAGATTCTTCCCAAGACTTCTGAAAACAGTTCATGGATTCTTCCCAAGTAACGGATGTTAATCTATCAGCTTGTTCAGATGCACCTTTGAATTCAGCTTACAGAAGCTTCCCAACAACTGATGATGCTCTATTACTGATTCAACTTCAAGACTTCTGAAAACAGTTCACGGGTTCTCCAAGTAAATGGATGTTAACCTATCACTTGTTCAGATTCTTCACAAGACTTATGAAAACAGTTCATGGATTCTTCCCAAGTAACGGATGTTAATCTATCAGCTTGTTCAGATGCACCTTTGAATTCAGTTTACGGAAGCTTCCCAACAACGGATGCTGCTCTATTGCTGATTCAACTTCAAGATTTCTGAAAACAGTTCACGGGTTCTCCAAGTAAATGGATGTTAACCTATCACTTGTTCAGATTCTTCACAAGACTTCTGAAAACAGTTCATGGATTCTTCCCAAGTAACGGATGTTAATCTATCAGCTTGTTCAGATGCACCTTTGAATTCAGTTTACGGAAGCTTCCCAACAACGGATGCTGCTCTATTGCTGATTCAACTTCAAGATTTCTGAAAATAGTTCACGGGTTCTCCAAGTAAACGGATGTTAACCTATCACTTGTTCAGATTCTTCCCAAGACTTCTGAAAACAGTTCATGGATTCTTCCCAAGTAACGGATGTTAATCTATCAGCTTGTTCAGATGCACCTTTGAATTCAGCTTACAGAAGCTTCCCAACAACGGATGATGCTCTATTACTGATTCAACTTCAAGACTTCTGAAAACAGTTCACGGTTTCTCCAAGTAAACAGATGTTAACCTGTCACTTGTTCAGTTTCTTCTTCCAGACTTCTGAAAGCGGTTCATGTAGGGATGTCAATGGGGCGGGGCGGGGCCGGGGGGACACTTCCCCATCTTTTTCCCCGCCATCAAATTCATTCCCCGTCCCCGTCCCCGATCTCCGTCACGGGGGAATTTCTATCCCTATCCCCGTTCTCCGCGGATCCCCGTTCCCCGCGGGGATCCCCATAGATCCTACATTTATTCATTAATATTTTATTTTTTTAAAATGTTTATATTTTCTATAAAAATAAAAAGCACAAAGAATTCACATATTTATTATGTTATTAAAAAATTCTAATATTTACATTTCTCTCTCTTAATAAATACATGAATATTTATTTATTTATTTTTATAAATAAACATAAAGGAAATGACTAAAAAACCTAATCTAAAATATATATATTAAATTAACTATATTAAAATAATAGGCGGGGAGGGGTCCCCGCGGGGCGGGGGGTGTATTCCCCGTCCCCGTCCCCGAAATGCTCTCGGGGGAATTTTTCTCCCCATCCCCGCCCCCACGGGGGAAAATTCCCCATCTTTGGGGCCCCGAACGGGGCGTTCCCCGCGGGGATCCCCATTAACAGGTCCAAACTGACATCCCTAGGTTCATGGATTCTTCCCAAGTAACGGATGTTAATCTATCAACTTACTTAGATGCGACTTCCTGAAAATAGCTTGCAGGTTCCTCCCAACAACGGATGTCAACCTATTGCTTGTTCAGACCCCCAGATCAGAAATGGTCCAAGGCTCGGACACTTTCCTAATGTTCCCTTCCAGATGGCATCTTTAAGCCCATCCCCGACAAGTTTCTGTCACTCTCCTAGATGGCATCGTTAAGCCCATCTCCAAATGGCATCTATAAGCCCATTCCCGCATCCAGTGCTTTGATGAGTGCAAATTTCCGGGCACTCTAGTGTCCAATCTTCTTTTACCTTCAAGTCGCGAAAGGCAAACTTGCCAATCTAACTCTTCAGGTCCAAGAAGATTGAACAGGGGCAACTGTTGTACCCCAAAATTTGCCCTCGCATTTTGCTACAAACAATCTCAGCTTCAGACATTTCCTGACTTTTCAAACTGGCGCAAGAATCGGACAAACGGACTTTTCTTGACAGTCAAGCGAAATTAGGGTTTTTACTGATGTTCAGAGCTCTGATTTGTCTCATACAGTTGGCTTAGGGTTGGGATGATTTTTGGTTCAATGTTGATCAGGCGAGCGTTATCTAGCATTTAATCAGAAATTAAGGTTTTATGGGCATATTCTCAGAAGAATTTAAATTCTACCGCACTTTGCAGTTTATTCCGAGATTCGGGTTAAAATTCGCGTTATCTTGAGTTAATCAGTAAATGAGGCAGTTGGTTGGAATTCACCAGTCAAAAGGGATGTGTGCAATGTGGAATTACAGTGCTTGGCAAAAGAATCAGTGAAAAAAAAAGGATTGCATCTGATTAAGTTTTTGTGTTCGACTGTGCGTTGCTTTGAATAATGGATACGTCGAATTCATTTATTTTGATCATTGAAGGTTTTGTTGATTATTTATGATTCTAAGAATTAAAATATTTGAAGTTTAAACCTTCATTTTATTTTATTTTAAGGAACTATAAATAACAAATGAACAATTAAAGAAAAGAATTGAAAGAAAATTAAATATCAAATGAATTTTTATTTCACATTTAATAATTGTTACAATTGTTATTATTTGGATACTAATATTTATTACAAAGTATTTAAATGATAATAATGTACAAGAATTAAACTGAAAATAAAAATTCTATCCTATTTCTAAATTCTTCATTCTCCACTTCATGCCGGTGCTCCATATTTTTTTTATCTGCAAAAAGAAAGAGGAAGTCAGAAAGCAGTTAATTAAAGACTGTTAAAAATTCACTCATCATTAGGGGCCACTGACTGGGATCAGTTGACCCTCTCTGCAAATCACGGGATTTCTCCCGGTTCACAGAGAGGGAAGATTTTTTTCGTTCATGAAATGCAAATGTCAAAAGTATAAATTCCAAAATTCAAGACTGCATAGCATCTCAATTTCAAATCCAAAGTTCAAACTGTATTAGTTCAAATCCAATTCCCACTTCCTATCAAATGCCAAAATATACTCAAAGATGCCACAAAGGAATCAAGGAAGTACAATTGCTGCAAAGTCAAAATCCCAAGATATCAAAGAAATGCAAAAAGTGTAGCAAAGCTGTCAAAAGCAGAATAAGAATGCAGAGAAGTATATGCAAGCAATTTGATCCTTTTCATCATTTCCCAGCATGAGAGGGGGCCCCTTCAGAACCATAGTACAATAATAATCATATAATAATTCTTTAACTGTACTTTAGGAGAGAAGAAAGAGAGATAGTAGAAGCATAGGCAGGTTAAGCTGAGGCAGCAGAAAAGATATACAAAAAAGAAGACACAATTCAGCATTGTTCAAAACTACACAGCATGGACAGTTACCAAAAATGGAAAAGATGCCAAGAAATTTTGTCAAACTACCCAGCAAGCGTGGATCAAAGAGAAGACCAAAGTTTGAAATAAGGTTGGGCGCCAAAGACCAATAGAAAAAAGACAAAATAACACAAGAAAACATACTGATTGAGCCAAGCACCAATATCACCTCTATAACTCAGAACCAAACCAATAAAGGCCATAAGCTCATACCGGTCTAAAAGACACAAGTTATAAAAAACCCCCAATCAAACCTCATACCAGTACCATAACCTGAAAATACAACCTCAAGCTTCAAAAACTGATAACCTGCTAATGCCTTAACCATACTGTCAAACACAAACCCATTAGCAATCAAACCTCATAACAACCATAACCTGCAAACTGTGAACCAGAACCAAGGGCAACTAAAGGAAAAACCTGCTAATACCTTAACCTGCTAGGCCATCAAAACACAGTACCTAAAAAAAAAACTGAAAACCTCACAAGTTATCAAACCCAACACAGGCTCAAAACTGCCAAAAGTCCCTGTCAAAAACATGTGAACTAAACCACTATACTGTCAAAACCAGCATAAGCAAAAGTCACAAAGCCAAGCTTCAAAGGGGGAACCTGCACTACCATAACCTGTTAATGCCTTAACCTTCCTGCATCATCCAAACACATACCCAAACCAACCTCTCAAGCATACCCAAACCAACCTCTCAAACATATCCAAACATACCCTCTCAAGCATGTCAAAACCTTCAAACCAACTCCAAAGCCTCAGAAAAGTGTTCATCATTGGCCATTTCAAATTAAGCAATCTAGAAAGAAGCTAATCAAAACAACACAGTTGTTTCAACCATAGCACATCCAGCAACAAATTTTCAAAGGTAACCTAGGCCCTCAGTACAAGCATCACTGGGCAATACAAACAAATAATACAGCGTTCAAGAAGAAGAGAGAAATTTCGTGCAGAAGCAAGCAACAATACATAAGAATCAGTGACATAGAAGAAGAAGAAAGAAGGGAAAGGGTTCTCAGTATACATCATCAAAACCCTAATATATCAAAAGAACGAAAATACCAAGAAAGCATCAAAAGCAAAGCAAGCTCAAAGCTCCATCACCGAATCTCCGGCCTCCTCAGCGCCTCCACTCTTCTCTCCTCCATCTCCAAAGAACGAAGGTAGCCAATCTTCTCCCTCTTATCTTCTCCTTCATCTCATAATGAAAAATAAGAATTAAGACCCAATTGAAAACAAAACACGCAAGTTCGTAAGAGAGACAAGAGCATAATACTGAAAACGAACCTTAAATCAAGAGGATGTGAAGCTTACGCCTTGGAGGGAAGAGAGGTCTGAGGGTAGCGTTGGTGGCCGGAGTTGATTTGCTCAGGAAGCTTGATCGGAGAAGACGAACGCACAGCGCCGCTGCTAACCCTACGTTTTCATCTCAACTGAACCAATTCCCTAACCCTAATTTCGTTTCAAGCTTGATGTGGGCCTGACCCGTTTTCTGATTACCCCAAAGCCCATTAAACACTAACCCTTTTCTTTCTTTTATTTCCTAAACAATGCTTACTTCTTTTTTTTATAAAACACTAACCCCCTTTTATTTTACAAACAATGTTTACTTTTTTATTTCTTTGTAAAACACTAATTTAATTAAAATACATCTTTTATCATATGATTAAAACATCTTTTTAGATAGATATTTGTACATAAAAATAACAAAATACTTTTATACACAATTAACTTAAAAACATTTTTAATACATATTGAAATACATTTGTATATATTATCTTTTCTTTTTTCATACATAATTAAAATTGAAATTCTTTTATTTAATATACATATTTGTACATAACAATATATACATTTCTCTAATATTAAATATGTGATTAAAATACTTTCTTTATGCATAATACAATTTAATTTTTGAACATACCATTTAATTAAAACATCTTTTTCTTTTGTGCATAATTAATATATAAATCAAAAATACAAGATTAAAACATATATCTAGGTCAAAACCCTAATACGTTTCAATTCCACAATTCGCACCTGTAAATAATTACACACGACTCATATACATATACACTTGTACACTTACACAATACATTGCCCTACACATATTTTATCTTATATTTGTACATTCGATATTTACATATTGATCGCACATTCGATTTGGTTGTAACTTATTGGGTACTATAAGTCTCATCCCCTTGTACATTTATACCCCCACTCCCGGACACTATTCTGTAATAGCGTAGATTTTACATTCCGCAATTTACAGTTTTCCAATTATACCATGGTTAGACCTAGGGTTTGTATGTACATAAAATCAAACGCTAGATAACCTAATACAAGACAAATACATGTAATCAACACACAATCACACTTGCACCCTCTAGGGTAATCCCACATGTTGCCTTCCAAAATGGGCCATGTTTGCACGTCGAGTATCTTTGGCAAAACAAAATCAAATGATCGTAAGTCCCTCAAAGTGTTGCCTAAATGGAATGATCATAGTCCCTTCAAAATAAATTGCCAAAGACATTTGGCACCATTGCATTCATGGTCCATACGATGACCCACGCCCGTCCCGAATAAACTTCCTAAATGCAAGATTGCCTACCAATTTCAATGGTAGAACAAAATTGTCAAAAGGGTTTAAAACATGACAAAAATCTTTGAGAAAGCTTTAGGGTAGATAAACTCTTAAGTACTTGTCAATTTGCAAAGAAAACACTTGCCTAATTTCAAAACCCACTTCACAAACACTTTCAAAAATCAAACTTTTCAAACCCTTGAAACATCTTTTTAAAAGATAAAACACCTTTTGTAAAACATTCGAGTAAAGAATTGTTACAAGGTTAGCCTAGCACAAGGCATCTTTTCAAAACATTTTCAAAAACAACACACAAAGCACCATTTCATACAAATGAAAAACCAAGGCAAGATTGATCTAAGCAAGTACCTAAGAGCCCATGGATAACCATGGATGAAAAGGGTGCTAACACCTTCCCTTTTCATAATCTACCCCCCGAACCCACGAAATATCTCAAAAGGTTTTTGCTGTGCTTTTTTAACCTTTCCTTTAGGATAAAATAAAAAGTCGGTGGCGACTCTTGCTCAACCGCACAAGTGCGAATGCGAACGCAAAACACTAGTCAGTTCTCCCACCGTATCACAATCATCAATGGATAAAAATTGGACCATGCTTTGGATTGAAACTATATCCAACATAGTGGGGCAAGCTTTCTCCAAGCCTTCTTTTGTGCCTTCGAAAGTAAGAAACAAGTGGAACACTTGTACAAGTTTTTTTTTTGTTGCAAATAAACACTTTTTCATTTCTCACATCTATAAAGAAGAAAACTCTTGTGTAATTTTTTTTTTGCTAATCCATTTGATCTCTCTAACCATTTTTAGTTCATTATTATAAGAATTAGGAAGGACTCTGTACAAAATAGACTAGACATGTCTTCTTTTTTTAACTTCTTTTTAATGGGTTGGTGACTTGACCTTCCCTCTCTTTTGTAATATCTTCCTTTCTCAATATATAAGGCCTTATTAAAAAAACTTAACTAAAAAAATTGAGAAAGAAGATTAAAATGAATGCTACTTGAGAAAAGAAGAAAGAAGAAGAAAATTGTTGGGAACTGCACCAAATTTATCGAGAATTCTGAATCAATCTTGATGAACAAGAATTAATCAACTGATCGATTCCCACTTGTTCTTCACTCTTTACTCAAGTGAATAAGCCAACTTTGATTGTAAGATGATTCTCGCTACAAAATTGTTAATGGAAGAAGAAAGAAAATTGAGGAAGAAAGATGAATTAGGGTTTGAACAAAATAGGGGAAGAAGAGAAGATTTTCTACAAAGTTTCTTTCTGCTCACAAATTGTGATTTTATTCTTTTGAAACTGTGATAAGTGCAAATTGTAGTTATTTTTGTATATATTTTTTGTTGCACTTATAGACTCTTTGTTGCTAATATTGGTTGAATAAATCCTACTTTTGTGTAAATACATTTAGTTTGTGTTTACTTGTGTTTTGTGTATGTAGTGTACCGTTTGATATTTTCCATTCTTTTATAGGTATTTGTTGCACATTTGGAGCATCGAGGAATAATGTGTCGACGACACAGCTCCAGATGCGCGTTTTCGGAATAAAAGACCAGTTTTGAGAAGTCTTGCCCTAGAGAGCACGCTTAGTGTGGTCTGCCCGCTAAGCGCGAGTACGCTCAGCGTATTTTGTAGTGCATTATGCGCGTTTTGAAGATTTGGCAGAACCATGGTTTTTGAGTCCGCTAAGCGCGAATATCCCACTTAGCGCAGTTTAAGGCAGTTTAGTGTGTAAATATCGCGCAGCCCGCTTAGCGTGGTCTGCTGAGATGAGTTTTATAAAAACAAATTTATTTCATTTTCTAGGTTATGTTTTTTGTGGTATTTGTTCTCAAACTCCATCACTTCATTCTTTTATATTTAAAGCTTAGAGAATAACATTTGTGGCTTGCAATTGGATGATTCAGGATCGGGAGCTTGATGGATTGTGTTTGACACCGCGAAATATTTGGTTTCTTCTCCTCTCCTTCTCTTTGTAACCATTATTTGTAGGATTTTATATGTAATTTTACCTTTATTATATGTATAGTTATTGCTCATGGTGTTGTATGAAATTTTCTTTACAAATCTTTATTGACGTTTATCCTTTTTAGCTTGCTAAGTGTTTGGATTTGAGTTGTTGTAGAAATGGACGATTCAAATCCGGACTTAGGATGAATATTTATTGGGCTTATATTCTAGAGATAGATTTAGGCTTAGTAATCACTTAAGTATCAACTCTTAATGCCTCTGTGTTATTTTGTGTTGCGCTGAGAGATCGCCGACATAAAATAATACAGTTGATATCTTACTTTGGGTTAGAGATGGCCTATGTGTGAGCGATACATGATGATATTGAAGAGTAGTTTAGGTTAAGTTCAATTGGGTAGTATGTTTAAGTATTTGATAGGGTAGACAAAATACAAACTCGAGAGTTCTTTACTATACGAAGAATGAAATTCTTTTTATGTTGATAACTTTTAACTCTCGCACCTTACAAACAAACCCATTCTATTCCCAAACTCATAAACGCGAGAAATTGTCGAACCGAAATTTAGTAGGACTAATCCCTGTAGAGACGATATGATATAACCTATAAAAATACTTATTTTTGCTTGTCACTTTATCGATTTAGCAAACTGTAAGTGATATAAGATATAATAATAGGGGTTACTCCCTATTTATAGTTTTAGGTTTGCTTTCTCCTTAAGCCAAAGCCCCAAACGAAGCCCAAAATACCTAATTATGCTAACACTAAAAATAGGTCTAAGTCAAAATCTTGTTGAGGCAACTCCTTCGACAATTCAACACACACAAATTCGACACATACGCACTAGGTTAATCTACACAACCTTATTTCTGTCGAGCAATCTGCTTCGACACAAGGAAATACAATCTCAACACATCACCTAATTCATTGTGTCAGCTATCTACATTCATCATAGATCTTAATTTCTTGAACACTTCGACCTGCACTCCTTTTGTCATGATGTCTGCATTATGATTCTTATTTTTGCAGTCTTCCAAGTTTAGCTTCCCATTTTTTACATGCTCTCGAAGATAATAGAACCTCATTTCGATGTTCTAGCCTCTTCCATATGCTATCAGATTCTTTTCCAGCTTGATAGTTGGCATTCTGACGATGTTCTTGGTAGTTGCTTTATGATTATTCTCTGTTATTTCTTCGACTAGATTCACCATCCATGTTGCTTGGAATTCACAAAGAGAAGCAATTATGTACTCTGCTTTACATGACGAAAGTGTCAATACTAGTTCTTTTCTCTAACTCCAAGCAACTATGCACCACCTAACATAAACACATAATCAACCGTGGATTTTTTTATCCTCGGCATCACTACACTTACTTGAGTTGGTGTATCCCACTAGTTTGCATTCTTTTCTTTCATCAGCTGCAGGAAACAGAATGCCATAGTCGAGAGTTCCTTTCAGATACCTTAGTATCCTCTCAGTCGTTGCTAGATATGATATATTTGGCTTTTGCATGAATCTACTTACCATACCTACATTGTATGCTAAGTCAGGCCTTGTGTAATAAAGATATCTTAATGACTCAATAAGTCTTCTATACTGTGTTGGGTCGACATCATCTTCATCTGAGTCTTTCGACAATTGCAATCTTGGTTCAGCAGGTGTCAAAGTTGAAATGCATTCTTTTGTCTCAAATCTCTTGAGTATTTCGCTTGCATATATTCTTTGATGTATCATCAATCCTCTACTAATATTGTAGAATTAGATGCCAATGAAGTATGAAATGGTTCCTATATTAGACATTTTGAACTCCTTGCTAAGATCACCTTTGAAGTTTTTGATTTCTTTCTTATAGCTACCTGTTATCAACAAGTCATCGACATAGAGACATAGTATAAGCAATTCACTCTTGCTTCTTCTTACATATACTCCATGCTTAGTTATGCACTTTACAAATTCCTCCCCCCTTAGGAAACTATCTATCTTCTTATTCCAAGCTCTCGGAGCTTGTTTAAGTCCATACATGGCTTTATGCAGCCTATACACTTTTCTTTTTTTGCCTTGTTTCACAAACCCAACTGGTTGTGCAACATAAACTTCTTCATCTAAGGGGGCATTCAGTAATGCACATTTCACATCCATCTAACATATGTGCCATTTTTTCATGTTTGCTGACCAACAACCAACCTGATTATTTTGATCCTAGCAACAAGTGCAAAAACTTCATCGAATTCGATTCCTTCTTTCCGAAGAAATCCTTTTGCCATAAGTCTTTCCTTATATCGGGTTACTTCTCCTTTGGGATTTAACTTCACCTTGTATACCCATTTCACATTGATTGCCTTCTTGCCTTGAGGAAATTCAATAAGTGACCGAGTGTTTTTGACTTCAATAGACTCCAATTTTTCGTTCATTACTTTTATCCACTTTGAATCCTTTAATGCCTCAGCTGCATTAACTTATTCGACATCTTCATAGAAAGTATAGTGTACCAGCTCACCTTTATTATCGACCACATCATCGGATGTAATCACATATTCCTACAATCCTATAGGCATGCGTCTTGTCCTTTGAGGTCTGCTTGGGCCTTCTTTGAAGGGAAATCATGATTCAAAACACAACGAAAATTAAAATTTTCCCCTTTAGTGATCCTTACAAATGAGCATGATTAGTGATAGAAATGGTTACCTCTTGTGGCGATTGAAACCTTTGATGCAGATCGAAGGAGTGCTCACTAGCGTTGAAGGATGAACAACGCCTCTACTCAGTCCATACGAACAAATTCCTTCAGTTTCAGTGCTAGCTGGTACGAATGAAGGCTTTGAGTGAGAGAGAAAGAAAATACGGTTAGGATTTCACAGATCGAATTTTCATCAAGTGAAAATTCTTCTGCACAAGGGTTCTATTTATAGAACCACTTGTGTGGGCTGCAAGCTAAAAAGCCTACTTAAGCCCATGTGCACCATACCTTGTGATGAACTGCATATCACTTAAGCGTGTGGTACCTTACCCCACTCTATATTCTACTTAAGTGCACCATACTTTATGGTGTTCTACAATTCACTTAAGTGCATCGTACCTTATAGTGTTCCTCATTTACTCTATCTCTCATTAATTTGTCCTTATGTGTGTGACCTTGTAGGTTCTCGCGACATTGGCAATTATATTAAATCACACATTTAACATAATAAATAGTGAGCATTATCTAGCAACACATCATTGCTACCCAATTCACAAGAATGTCACGTGTTATGACAAAAGCTTTTTGTGATAATACTTGTGTGTACAATTACCCTTTTGCCTTTTTGTCTATAGTGAACACAAAGAGTATACCGTGTCATCCTTGTCCAGTTTAATATTGAACCCTTATACATTTATCTTGTTACGTAGTATGGACAAATTCCATCTAAGTCACTCATATCCCTTAGCATGCTTTGTGAAGTACCCATCAATTGTCTTTATGGTCATCCAATTATGGATAATGCTTGATCAACAATAAAGCACTCAACTCTACATCTAGGGTCTATAGTGGTTTCAGGTCGAAGGGTGGTATACACCACTATCACTATGATAATAACTTATGACATTTTGCATAACATTCTATTAAATATTCTCATAGCGGGTCAATACAGTATAAATATTCCTCATGATATTCATACCTATTTTAAAACTTGATAACTCCTTATCCATGATCCGTGAGATGTGATCATCAGTCTATTTTCATAATAGACTCAATGCTTTAATGTTATTGCACTTCACAATAAAGCTAGACTACAAATACTTTAAGAATAATGTCCTTATGTTTAATGGAATCTCATGATTAAGTCATTAAACAAATTAGTTATTATAGGGACTTTATTATTTGGAAAAACAAACATAATAAATAAATGCCTTTTTTCTTAATAAACAATTCAATACAACTACCAAAAGTATTGACCTCTAGGGCTTACACTAACATGCTTGACCTCTGACTTCTTCTTGTCAAACATCTCTTTTAACTTCACTTGTTGGTTCTTCACATAATATTCTCACTGAATCCTTCTTGACATTTTCAATCCAATCTCATTTGCTAAGCTCATCTATGATCACATCCCTATTGATCACTACTTGCTTGTTCACTAGGTTGAACAACTTGTGTCCACCAGTCGAATGGTATCCTATTTGGGTCATTTAACTCGACTTGTCATCAACTTTCTTCTCAACTGATCTGACACATGTTTATGTGCTATAAATCCAAATAATTTCATATGAGTTAAGATAGGCATGACACCAACCAACATTCTTCTGGCATGATTCCTTCTAGCATTTTTGTCGGACATCTGTTCAAAATATATGTTGCAGTCCATACAGCTTCACCCCAAAATTCTTTAGGTAAATTCTTGCCTTTTAACATACTTCTCACCATGTTCATGATGAGTCTGCTATTCCTTTTTGTAGTTCCATTCTGCTATGGAGTGTAGTGTGACACTATTGTACCCAAAAATTCACCCTCTTTATTTTTAACCCCAATTGGCTTATAATTCATTATCATATGCATACATACATGTCATTAGGTCTATATTCATGAAATCGAGGAATTTTCTCTGTGAAAAGAACTGTGAAAGTTGACTGGTCAGTTAAACAACATTATGAAGCAAAACTCAAGGTTTTCGGACTTTTAATTCACTCCGTATGGTTTCTAAGCTATCTAATCAACAACTAAGCAAGTCATCCTCATATCCAACCTTTGTGCGTTCCCACAAGCTCTAAATTATGCATACATTCAAGCATTTTAATTGATTTGAGACGGTGCATACAAAAATTCAGTATTGTGCGTTTCAAGCTCCAAATTTCATAACTTAAGATCGGGAAATCGTTTAGGAATGTTTCTTCAGTCATTAAAACTGTCTTGAGATCTTCTTCATTTCATCTGTTTAGGTCGAAGTCTAGTTTTGTGAAGAAGATTTTCAAAAGCGCAAAATACCTAAAATGCGTTGTACAATGGATTTACCGCTTTCGCTGGTTTTCAATTGCTTAAAATTCGTAACTTCTGACCAAAAAATCATCTTTGAGTGCCTCTTGGAGCATTTAAACCTTCTTGTTAATCCCATCACTTTTCATGTTCGGCTCAGAAGCCAATTCATTGAGGAAGATCTTTGAATGTGCGAGTATTCAAAAGTTATACGGTGCAAAAACAGTGAAAATAGTGTGTTGAACCGCTTTTTTTCGGTGTTAAAAAATTCATAACTTTCTCCCGGTTCAATTTGTTCAGATGGTTCTTTGGGAGAAAAATCCTTCTTGATTTTATATTCAATCTGTATGTTCAGGTCTGGAGCTAATTCTTTGCAGAAGATATTCGAAAGTACCAATTACCAGAGAAAATTGCAAGCCAAAATGGATTTTTACGAGACTGTTTCTTGATATTATAAAAATCATAACTCTCTTCGACTTGACTGCAACTCTTTCAACCATTTTTTGTTCATGAGATTCAAGGGTGGCTTGAAGTTCTTCCTTTGTCAATATTGACAAATATTTTAACTCTTCAATGGCTACTACCACATGGTCGAACTTAGGAGTAAATGACCTCAAGATCTTTGCAACAACTGATCTTGTTTTCAACACTTCTCCATATACATTAATTTGATTCACCAATTTCATAACCCTAATGAAGAAATCAGTTATGCTTTCACTTTATTCCATCCGTAGCAATTCATAAGTTCTTTTGTGAGTTTGTAACTTCACCTCTTTCACCTTCTCAGCGCCTCCAAACGATTTTTCTAGAATTTCACATGCTTCTTTCGCTGATTCAACATCACTCAGCTTTTCAAAATTTTCTGGATCAACACATTGATGAATTATAAAGAGAGCTTTATAATTCTTCTTCATTTCTTTGTGTGCAACATTTTTTTAATCTATTGCATCTTCTGTAAGCGGTGTTATTCCTTCTTTCACAAGATCCAAAAGATCTTGATAACAGAAAATAATCTTAATCTATTTACACAAATTCTCATAATTCTGACCCTTCAGAATTGAGAGACTCGCCGGAAAATTCCTATTCGGAAGATTCATTGCCATCGAGTTTTGTTTCCCACGAATCACTCAGCCAGTTCTCTAGATACCATATGTTAGTAATTACACCAAACCCATGGAGAATTTTGAATCAATCTTGATGAACAAGAATCAATCAATCGATCAAATTCCCTCTTATTCTTCACTCTTTACTCAAGTAAATCAACCAACTTTGATTGCAACATGATTCTCGTTGCACAATTATTAATGGAAGAAGAAAGAAAGTTGAGGAAAAAAGATGAATTAGGGTTAGAACAAAATAGGGGAAGAAGAGAAAGCTCTACTCAAAAACTGTGATTTTATCCTTTTGCAACTGCAAGTGATATGTGATACAATAATAGGGGTTACTCCCTATTTGTATTTTTAGGTTTGCTTGCTCCCCAAGCCAAAGCTCAAAACAAAGCTCAAAATACCTAATTCTTCTAACACTAAAAAAATAGGTCTAAGTCAAAATCCTATCAAGACAACTCCTTCGACAATTTAACACACACAAATTTGACACATACACTAGGCTAATCGACACGACCTTATTTTTGTTGAGCAACCTACTTCGACACAAGGAATTATAATTTCAACAAAAATAAATTTAATAATATTTAGAAAAAGCAGATGAAAAGGGAAAAAAGAAGGGAAAATCGAAGTGTCTATTCAATTAAGCCTATGTTTAATAACAGGATGGATCACTGCCGCTGTTGTAGGTTTAAAATTAATTTTTTACTGCAATTTTGAAAGGTTAGAATATGTACCTCCCGTTCCATTGTGATTTTCCACCATAATTTTTATGTTTTCCAAAAACACACTAAGGTTATTGTTTGGGAGTTTAGAGAGAAAGGGAGAGAAGAGTTTTAAAAAAAGAGAAAGAATTAGTGGAAAGAATTGAAGAGTTTTAGTTCGGAGGGTTTTGAAGGATTTATTTTTATTTATAACACTAAAAATTCTCTAATTTGGGGAACTCAAAATTTGTATTGAAGGAGGATTTTGGAAGACTTACATAAATTTTCCAAATATATTTTAGGTTGTTATAATATTATAAAAATTAAAAATATAGTAACTATTAACATTATTTTATCATTCTATACAAAATCATTCTTTCAAAAATATCATATTTTTCTCTATCTTTTAAAAATTTGACTTCGGAAACATTTCTTCTCCCTTTCCTCCAAAGTAGAGGTGTTTGCAGTGCGGTTTGGGTAATTTTGATACTCAAAATCATCTGAACCTCGAGAGAAAAAACATGCGGTTCAGTTGACTTTTAGAAATAAAATCGAACCAAATCAAACTAAACTAATGCGGTTTGGATTGATTCGCTTAGTTTAATTTTTTTACAGAATTTTCACACGCACACGCGCACACACACACGCACACACACAAGAGAATATATTTTTGTGTTTAGTCAATCATACATTACTATTTATAGTTGTCAAATTAAATTTTATAATTTAATACATAAATATGAATTATATATTTCAATTTTATCTTAAATTAAAAAATATCTATGAAACTACATTCTTAAATAAATTTGATATACTATTAAAATTTTATATATAAAAGAATACAAAAGTAAGGTGAATTAAACTTTTTCTTTTAATCTTATCTTTATCAATATTAATAACTTTTTCTTTTAATCTTATCTTTATCAATATTAATAAATTAAAAATAAAAATAAATATATAATAATTTCATTCAAATAATAATAATAATAATAGTAGTTATAAGTAAATAATTTATTGATATATAAATGAAAATAAATATCATAAAAAGAATACAATATTTTTATGTGTATATTTTATCGATAAAATATACACATAATATTTATATAGTCTTTAAAGAATTAAACAATATATTATAGTTCGTAAGATTTTGTAACATAATATAGTTTTATTCAGTTTACAATATATAATTCACAAATCGACTTAACTGTTTTGTTATAAAATGATTCAAACACATCCGAATAAAATATAATTTTTTGTATTTTTCAATTTAGTTTGATTCAATTAACGATTTTTTATTGGATCAACTCAATTTTGAGCACCTTTACTCTAAAGTCCAAACTCCCACCTAAAACAATTTAAATATGTAGACTTAAGCAAATGAGTGATAAAAATTGTAATTGAAAGCAATACAAGGTAAGTTTTATACAACTTATGTCATTATGAGAATTTCATATTTAAACTCTCTTTGGTGAGATATTTTTTGCTTATAGTTTATAGTTTATAAGTTTATATGGTAAAAAAAAACTTATTTGATGACATTTTTTTCGTCATGAATTTATAATTGATTTTATTAGCTTATAATTTATTTTTTAGATGCAATTTCAAATAGTATTTTAGTTTATAACTTATAACTTATCATTTTTTCTTTTATTTTTATTCTTATTATTTTATGTAAAACCTATTACTATTTCTTATAATCTATTTTAATTTAAAATAAAACAAATATATATATATATATATATATATATATATATATATATATATATATATATATATATATATATATATATATATATATATATATATATATATATATATATATATATATATATATATATATATATATATATATATATATATATATATATATATATATATATATATATATATATATATATATATATATATATATATATATATATATATATATATATATATATATATATATATATATATATATATATATATATATATATATAATATTTTTTATATAATTTTAATTTATTAATTAATTAAATCGCTAATTTTATCAAACTATAAGTGATAAACCATCTCGCATCAACTATGAAATATCAATCTTCAACTATTATGAACTATAAATTATCCGTTAGCTTATCATTAAAATGCTATTTTTATCCAATGGAATCTTAGTCTATTTATTTTAGATATATTATATATATAACATTAAGTTCAATAAATAAATAAATAAATAGCATTAGAAAAAGGAGAAGCAAAGTGTAATAATAATTTTCTAATTTGAGCAATATTTTTTTGCGTAAAAGTAAAACTGTAAAAAAGAAAAACGCAAACACGACGTCGTATCTTCATTCACTGAAACAACCCATCATCGTCGTATCTTCATTCACTGAAACAACCCATCATCGTCGTCTTCATCCTTTCGAAACCCGAAGATTGCATTTCAATTTCTCAACCGCTCTGTTATCCTCTTCATTTCTTCAAACCCTAAATCCATTGCACGCTTCATTTCCATCTCCGCTTCCCAATTTCAGAACTCCATCAAAGACTCTGTAGCGAAACATGTCGAATTGGCTAAGATCTGCGGTCAACAAAGCCGTCGAGGCCAGCAACAAGAACAATCTCACCAATACCGTTAAGAAATACGCCGACACCGTCGTCCAACACGCCGGACAAGCCGTCGCTGAGGGCGCCAAAATTCTTCAGGATCGCATTGTAAAATCTTCGTTCCTGATTCCTTTTTCTAATATCAATTTCATATTTGCTTGAATTTTTTTTGCGTAATCGTTATCTAAATAATCTTAACTAAAATTTCCGCTTATAGTGTATCTGTAGTCAATATACCGAAACCAATGGCTGACGCAGTTTGTTGTCCGTTTGTATGCTATTTCTGATTATATTAATGAATTTGAAAATTACTGTTAAAAAAATTACCAATAATTTGGGCCTAGTTTTCTCATGTTGCAATTGGTTGAGAATTCAATTGAATTCTGGTTTATGTAGTTCCAATATTTAACTGTTTTGAAATGAGAACAATGAGAATAGAAAAGTTAGCATAAGTGCACATTGCAGGCAGCTAGGAATTATAGAAGTGTTGCACAGACAGTTAAAAGATTGGAAGAAGCTGCTATTTCGCATAGGGGACCTGAGAGAGTACAGTTGCTTAGAAGATGGCTTGTTGTCCTTAAAGAGATTGAGAATTTGTCTGGAGCATTGGCGGAAGGTAAAGAGAAGACTCTCGAGCAGGTCCTTGTCGTTGAAGAAATAAAGGAGAATCCACAAAGACCTTCTCTGGTTAGAAACTTTCCTTGCACGCAATCATCTTATCTTTGTTTGGTGTAATTATGAATTTTCAATTTACCAACGCTTTTTGGAGATTATTTGAAATTATGATTTATTGAATTTATTATCGTGCTTTTTAATTCTAGAGATTACAAATGCTTTCTCTGCTTTCCCATTAAATGCTGCACAGTCTTTCTTTGTTTTGGGTGATAATTGTTTTATTTAGTATTTGGCTTCTGCTTCAAGCACGCCGTCCTTTGGTTTTCATGTGTATTTTGAAATGGGTGTAATTTGTAAAAGATACAATACAAAGTAAGAGAAATATAAATAAATATATACGGTGTCACATATAGTGTCAGTTTTGATGTACAAATAACACAAATTCAAAATATTATGCGTATCACTGCATATAGCTGATACATAAAATTTTATTTTGTTAACACAGTCCTTAAATCGCGAATGAAAGGACATCCATTTTAATTAGCTGTTTGTTTTTATATTCTACCGGTTCTTTTCAGATTCTTTATTCTGATTCTGATGTTGGAGGAGAACCTCTAAATTTTCGCGATGTCTTTCTTCAAAGTCAGGCATTGGAGGGTATAACACTATCAATGGTATGTTTCAGTGATGTTAATTATTATGTACAGTTATGCTGAAAGCTAAATTTCCTATTGTATATTGGTATGCAAGCTTATGATTTATTCTGAGCATAGCCATATGGGTGGTGTTTATTTTCCTTAATTCTTCCCTCCCAGAGGAACCAACTTGTACCGATTTTTTAATTTTATATTCAGTGTATGTTCTATCTTTCAAATTCACTAAATATAAGACAAAACCCATATGGCATATTATTTTTACCTTTTTAACATGTATACCTATCACTACCGTAGTAATTCAAGAAGTCCTAGCAAAAATTGATTGTTGGGAAGGGGGTGAAATTAGTATATAATTTTCGTAGATATGTCCACTAAATAAATTTAGTCGAAAAATTGATTCAATCTCTTTATACTTTCCTAAGAGTTAATAACTTTTTTGTTTATATTCCATCAATGGTATTTGGATTAAGTTGGTTTTATCTTTTTGTTCCTTTATTTTTCTTTAATGTACAGTTATTGCAGCGTTGTGTTATGGTAGTATCCTCATAATGGTAAAAGAAGATCATTCTGGATTAGTATACTTTTCTTATAATCGCTGATAATGGAGGTTAACCGCAGGGTTAACTTTTTTCTATTCCTCAGATTATTGAAGCTCCAAACGAGGAAGAGGTTTCCCTTCTCCTGGAGATGTTTGGGTGAGTCTACTAGTTTTATACATTTTTCAAAGATCTCATGATGATTCGCAAGGTATAGGCATGACTCCTGGATTTTATGCATGCGACATTTGGGACTTGCGGCTCTTCTTGTATTTAAAATCTCTATATTTTTGTGTATGATTTATATGATTGGTGTTTTATAATTGTGGCTTTTGAAAATATTGTCTTCATATTGGAATTTTAGTTTCATTAAGAGTTATCAATCCCAGATAGTGGAGCGGCAGACCCCCAATAATGGGATAGCGGGATAGAGGATAGCGGAATGACCGCTATTTGACTATTTTTTGAATTATTTATATGAATAATCTATAAAACATATATTTAATGTAAAATTAAACAAATAACACAATACCCATTAAAGAAAAAAATAGAGGAGAAATAGAGTAAGTAGAAGTAAAAGAGGAATAAATTTATTAAAATACTATTACTTAAATAAAATAGAGGAGAAATAGCGTAAGTAAAAGAGGAAGAAGACTTTAAAAAAAAGAGGAAGAAGACTTTAAAAAAAAGAGGAAGAATACTTTAAAAAAAAGAGGAAGAATACTTAGAAAAAAGACAGTATGCAACGAAGAAGAGAACAAAGAAGAAAGTTAAGAAGAGAAAAAAAAGAAAAAGGAAAGAAGAGAAAAGAAAGAAGAGAAGAAAAGTTGAAAACTTAAGTGAAAGTGTATATGAGAAAAGACCAATTACTCTGTTGTGTTCTGAGTTAGGGCAAATCGGAAAAACTCCTCCATTGTTTCCTTTATTTTTCAAGGGTAATTCTGGGTTTTCGCTTTCAAAATTGATGAAATCCACTCGGGCCGGGAAGTGCTCCGCTCCCACTATCTGCTAAACCTCAAATAGCGGCAGCTATCTCAAATTGGGATGAGAACCGTTACTCCATAGCGAAGGGTCACCGCTCCGGGACACTATCCCGGGATAGCGCCGCTATCGATAACTCTTTCATCTGCATCCTTATGAGAAGTTTTTAATATTACAGTTGTGTCACAGATATGTCCAAATCATTTTTCTCCCACTTCATTCATACAGGCTTTGTCTTACTGGGGGAAAAGAAGTTCATGATGCCATAGTAAGCAGCTTACAAGATTTGGCAACAGCTTTTTCAAGCTACCAAGATGAAGTATTGGTAAGGATGATTGTGGCCTCACGTCTTTCAGTAGTTATATTAATATTCAGCACTAAATGTTTCCTATGTTTTCTCCTCCTTTGATTAGTTGTATTTTTTGTGTCAAACCGACTTCATGAAATCTTTGGAGGGTTGAACTTTGATGCTTTGGTAGTCAATATTTTCATTCACATTTATGGTTCAATTTTTAAAGTACACATTTTTAGTTCCTGGAGTTGTATTTTCTTTAGCTAACTTGTGAGTTTTAAGCTTAGAAAATATCTAAAATGTGTAAGCTAACTTAATGTTGTATGAAAGACTATTAGGACCAAAAAATAAATTATCAAAAAACTTTTTAAAAAAGTATATGCATATGATAGTGGGTGTGCTGAAAATCTGCCACCATTATAATACTAGTTCTACTAAAATTTTGTAGGTAGATATAGCTGTGGGGTTTTGTATGTTCATTCATGTATTTAATGATAAGTTCTTGTATGTTTACCTTGTTTTTCAGGTGAAGCGTGAGGAATTGCTTCAGTTTGCGCAACGTGCCATCACTGGGTTGAAAATCAATTCCGATCTTGCAAGGTCAGTATGAAACAAGGGCTTTAAATGTCATTTTCTTTATATCATTTTTGCTAGACACCTAGACTTTTTACGGATGAAAACCAGTTCCCAATCTACATTGTGAATATTTTTAAATGAATTTATACAGAAGATTTACATTGTTAAAATTTATCCACCTTGTCATATATAAATTAAAAGAATGTTTTTGATAAATGTTAAAACTAGTAAGATTGTTATGTTTTTCCAGAAAAAGGTCATACTTAATATGAATAAATATTGACTCTATTATTAGCTTAGTTAGACATGATACTTGTTTGGATGGCGGATATGTCAGTGTGGGGGTGGGGTGGTTGGACCCAGCTCTCATACTGCTATACCTCAGCTGGTATAAGTTCATAAGGTAAGGGAAGGGTTGTTTTGCTATCACACCCTCTTTTTGTTGGATAGTACTTTTGAGTTTTGCCAATCGGATCCATGGTTACTACTAAAATTTAATATAGGAAAAATGGTTTACAATCTAGTTCACTTTAGATCTTGATTTTCTTTCTGACTGCAGAATAGATGCTGAAGCCTCTAGTTTTAGAAAAAGTCTCATTGAGATATCAACTTCACAGGGGCTTGTAAGTAAAGGTGATTATAATGCTGCTGAGGAAAGGCAAGCAACCCTAGAGGTGTGTTTCTGTCGTAACTTCCTTCTGGTAGCTGTTTGTTTTGTCAGTAATGAATTTTTACAGTGCGACTAATATAATAATTTATGTGATTGGATATTAATGTCTGTAATTGGAACTAGGTTGTTTGCAAACTTATGTGGGTTAACCTCTCAACAATAAGCTCTAGAATAAGACTTTGTTAATTATCACGTTTTGTCCTGTTTGATTGTGCTTTTTTCTTTTGCTGTTAAAAGAAAAGCCCTTTTTAAGTAAAGGAAGGAAATGTTAAAAAAATTATAAGAAACATTTAAGTTCATGAAAACCTGAAAATAAACTTGTTTTCAGAAGCAAAAAATATAGCTTATAGAAAAAGAATCCCCAAAACCAAGTTGTATCAATATGCTTCTGCCTCTGACTCGTTTAATATACATGTCTATATTTAGTTATTTTGTTTATGTATCCCATTCCATGTTTTTATATTAAAAAAGGAGTGTAACCAGCCAACCGTTTTACAGGCCTTAAGAGTTGCACTAGGACAGATTAGAATTTGTTCCAAACTGGAAGGATTGTTGCTGAAGAAGAAAAATATAAGCAATGGAGACTCTCCTGAGGTTCATGCCCAAAAGGTACAGTTGTTTTCTTTCTGTAGGAGTTTCTTTTGGAAGGGTAGGAGAAAGAAAAACAAAATGTGCAAGTTGTACTATCTTGTATGAAAACCTAATTATAGGAAGGGTTGAATGAATCTAAAAAAGAATGGTTTACCTCGGGTCTAGTATCATCAAAAATTAATCTCTCTAAAATGAAAACTAAAATATAATGAAAAGGTACCTGTACCATTTATAATTTTCATAACTACCCTTCTTTAGCTGTCAATTTTCCTGTCAAAAAAAGTCGTCAACCTTACTAGCTTGTTATCACCGAGCATCCAAACAGGGTAAAAATTTGCCTATATTTTTTAATTTTCGTTCTAATCATTCCCTCCATATTTTGCTCCCGAGAAGTATGTAAACTGCAGAACAACGAAAATACCATGTGCCTTAAGGAGTGTCTACTAATAATCCCATTACTACATATCTCAACTATTGTAAGCAGGAGTGGGATCAATAGAACTTGCAATAGGGGTTATTTCATTTTTGGTATTATTGACAGAGTCATTCAATCGTATTTTTTGTAACTCAATCTAGTTAAGTAGAGTATCTTTCTATTATTTTCTATTTATAACACAACTGTCATGTTTATAAGTAGGTTGACAAGCTGAAAGTCTTAACGGAGTCTCTTGTTAATTCTGCTGCAAAAGCTGAAAAGCGTATATCTGACAACAGGTACACTGTTAAGACTACGAAATTTACATTTATAGTTTTCTCTCTTAACTCTGTTATCTGAATTCATTTTTATACTCAAGGAAGAAACAATATTTGTTGAAAGCCATGTATTTTGGCTTTGAAACTTCTTGTTTCTTCATTTTTTTATGGACGAGTTACTTCTATTTAAAACTTGGCCCAAATGCGAGTAAAGTATGCACACGCCTTTAAATATTGTAATGTTAGTGGCATCCCTCATAACTCTTTTAGACATTATCATCAATATTATACTTTTTAATATCTCTCGTTATTAATGCAAGAGTATAATACACTGTGCTCTCTCTTTCCTTTGTTAGAATGATCTTGAGTCATTAGATGAAAATGAAATCAATGATAACTAGTGAGAGACCGAAGGTTATATCATTAGTAGTCTACCTAATAATGATTAAAATAAATAAACCAGCTACTCGGAATTTGAAAACAAACACAAGTCCAATAGCTTAGACGAGTAAAGGATAAAGTTGACCAGCTAAAGGCCATATTTTTGAGAACTGTTATAAATGCCGAAAGTTTAAAAATTAAAAAGTGAAGAATATTCTATCTTCTGCTTATGCTTCTAGTACTTTGTCAGTTTATATAATTAGCTTCAGATGCCAAACACTAAATCATATCTTCTCCATCTCAAAACTTTGACAGACAACAAAAAGAGGAGGCATTAAAAGTTCGTGTGACTAAAAGTGGTGAAACTAGTGAAAAGGAGAAGGTAACGTGTTCAGCAAACCAGCATTACATTTACTGTGTCAATTATCGCTAGTCTATCACAGATGTGTTATATTTCAAATATTTGACAATTTACATGGCTAGGCTATTATTTGCTATGTTTGTCTAAAATGTCAATGTTATTGTTAGAGTATAGGAAATATCTTTTATAACTTGATATTATGTTAGCATATTTTAATTTATCTTGTACCAATGTTACGGCGATCTGTGCGTCTCATCAGACAGAGAGAGATGCATTTAACTTGGAATAACAAACTGATAGAACTCGTCCGGATTTTGAAAATTTGGTGACTCAAGACATATGTTGAACCAGCCAAGTTTGAAAAAAATAGAGAAGATGGGGGAGAAGCTGCCAATAGACGAAGAGCCATGGTAGAAAAAATTGAATGGTCAAAAAACGCAGAAGGACAAAAGAAAACAGCGGCTGTAGAATATCAAATGTGAAAGGATAGAATATCAAATGAAAGAGATTAGGGTTACACATGTTCGGTTTTTTTTGTCGACAAGTCATGGTATTGGGTTTGAGTCTTTATAAAGTAACATATTAACATATTAATAACTAATAAAGAAATTTGAGAAAAAAAAAAACAAAAGGAGGAGATGGTTGTCACTCAAGGCACTGCTTATTGATGTAGGCGGCAGGATCTAAACAAATATCAAAAAGTGTGAAAAATATACTATAGCATTCAAACCCATGATAAAAAGATATCTAGTGACAATACAAATACACCAAGCACCATTAATGAGTAATATTAAGCGCACATAAATATATATGTCTAGTAAAACTATAAATTAAGTATAGACCAGTTCCAGCGGTTCAAGTAGTGAAGCACTCTTCAACCATTGACCTAGTACCCCAGCTGTAAACCAAATTGATCATCGGTCTGGGTTTAGTAAAACTACTTATATGATTCAAAGCCATCAATATTTATCTTCTTTTATCCACCGGGTAATAAATATTGTATGGATAATATGAGTGTTTAATCAATGGAGGGTATTCTTGTTTGTTTGTTTGTTGAGATAAGTTACCGTGAAATGTAACTTTTCCTTTATTATTTCTACATATGTTTTGCTTTATCGTCTATGCGAGAAGGGTTTTTCCCATATGTGTTCACAACACACCCATCTGTAAGGGGTTCTTCTTCTTGTATTCCTCCTTTTTCATGCAATTATATAATATTAAAGGCGGAATTGCTTTGCAAGATTGATACCTTTATCGCTTTTAATTGGTTCAAATTTTTGGAGGGTGGGGGATGGGTTTATGTTTTGTGGTGAAGCATAAACATCTAGTGTATGAATACTAGATCTTCCATCTGTTCTAGAGGGACACTTGACTTTTCTTTTCTTCCCTTTTGTTTTCAGGAACTGACAGCTGAGATATCTGAACTCCAACAGAAAAAAGAAGATCTAGAAGCTGAATTGAAAAAGGTACCTGCCATATTCTTTATGTTGAAACTGTTGGCTTTTTATTATACTATTTTTAGAAAAAAAAATCAGGTTGTAAATATTTTGGTACTTTTTTTAGTGCTTTTCTGCAAGTTGAGCAAAATTTTGTCTACAGATCGACTAACCTCTAACCCTTCAGTATTTTCATCCACCCCCTTATGAAGCTAAACATGTTTTTCTTTTAAATAATTTCAGCTGAACTAATTGCTTCTCACCTATGATTCTGTTTCACTGTTTTTTTCCTTCTCTTTACATGTGCGCGGTGTTTATCAATAGTTTAAACAAGAGTAAATTTCCAATTTGTCCCCTGAAATTGTAGAGGCCATGCATTTACACCCTTGAACTTTGTGAATAGGCATAAAAGATCCCAAATTTGAATTATGTCAAACAATTTGGTCCTTATGTTAACTTGTAACTTGTAAGGACTAGTTTGACATTAGTGATCTAATTCAGGGATTAATTTGCTAGTAAGTGATATAATTGAGCGACTAGTTTGTTACCAAGTGATATAATCCAGGGACTAATTTGACTCTAAATTAGATACAAATTAGCATAAGGACCAAATTGCTCGACATAATTCAAAATCAGGATCTTTTTACCTATTCGCAAATTTTAGGGGTGTAATGTTCGACCTCTACAATTTTAAGGGACAAATTGGTGATTTACTCTTTATACAATTATAACCTTTTGTGTGATATATTTTACATCTCCACTCTACGTGCCAGTTTTACATTCTCATATGACTCTTTTTTTTGATAGCAGTAGCACGTGTTAAAGGAAATGTTTGCTTATCTTTTATTGATAGAATTATCAATGATGCACTGCTTCTTGCAACCTAGTGTTGCTACTTTTTTAGATCATTGTCAATGATGCATAGATGTTATTGGGAAACCTTGTATTGCATAGGTTTTAATTTTTCAGTTTATGTACAAATGAAATAAGATTTTGTTCTTTCAATTAACTCATAATATCAATAAAAATTAGTTTATCTTATTTTATAAAAATATTAAAATGATTCATTTTAATTGTCTATGGGTAACTCTTGGTGAAACCATTTTTAACTAGAATTATGAATCCTCCCAATACACGACTGCAGACATGTCTTGTTCTAAGAGAAACCAAAAAATTGTTATTGGAAAACACGATAGAACAGCAAATCACAATGTTTTGTCACTTTTAGTGAATCAAAGTTTCATAAGTAATTTAAGAATAACTAAAATTTGTATCGAGTTGTAGGTTAATACTTCTTTGGCTGCTGCTCAAGCACGGTTATGGAATGCGAGGGAAGAGAGGGACCAGTTCGAGGAAGCAAACAATCAGATAGTTGAACATCTGAAGATAAAGGTTCAAAATCTCCTTTTTTTGGCCAAGTATCATGTTAATCAATGTCGTTGAATACAGTTTTACTCTCACCATCCTGTTTGAATTTTTGATTTGAGCTTGATTGACAGGAAGATGAACTTTCAAAATCAATTAGCTCGTGTCGGGTTGAATCAGATGTCATCAAAACCTGGATTAACTTTCTGGAAGATACCTGGGTTCTCCAGCAGTCAAATATAGAAATTCATGAGAAGCAGGTCAAGTATGTAATTTAACATGCTGAACTTAAGTACTGACTGTTTTACTATCTATAAGAGGAGTGTTTTGCGAGTGAATATACTATATTCTTATTATACAGTGAGGTTTACTAGTATTTGTTACATAGGCATGGCCCACAGTTCACCTGATAGAACTAGTACAACAGAATGAGCATAAAAGTTATATAATGGATGTAAATTAAGAAAAGCATCGAACTTATTCACTGTTTCTTGTGCCGAAGTAGCAAGACTGTTAAAAGAGTTTAAGCTCTCAGGGTGTTGGAAAGGCTCTGATATCTTTTAGCTCCATTTCCAATGACTCCAAGACTATTTTCCTCTCATCTATATGCCCTCCTATATACTCAGTATTAGTCACGTATACTTCCGATATGTGAGCAATAGCCACAGTCACGTTATTACAATCACGTATACTCAGTCTCTACAAAAGTATCAGTCAACCATAAATCTGGAATAATTATTCTTCCATTGTGATCGAGACTTTAGCATTATGGGATGCCCAAGTCCCCGCATTGAGTAATATGGGATGCTCGGTGATGTATTTAGGTGTCTTGGTTCTTCCCCCTGGATAGCTAGCTTTTTAAGGGAGGGTTTGCCAAGTCCTTAGATACCTATCCCACTGTTCTTTATTTTATTATTATTCACTAATGCTTTTGTTTGTGAAGTGATGAATTGGATAAACATGAGGACTATTTTGTGAACTTGGTCATTCAACTTCTTACTACTTACCAGGTACTTAATTTCCTTTACAGATTCAGATAGTGGGTGGAAAGGACTCATTTCTGTTTCCTCATTTGTTCCCCTTGTGTAATATTTACCTGCTTTGTTGTCTGCAGAAAGAGTTAGAGCCTTGTATTAACCATATCCAAACATTTGTTGTGAACCTCAAGAATTTAAGTCAGAGGTAATATCTTTTTTTATTAAATCTTGTCTTACACGGGCACGTGTTTAGCTGGCAATTTCTTTGAATGTGCAAACTGTTCACAATTTCAATACAATTTTGCATTTATGCATATTTATATAAGTTATCAAATGGTATGTACTTTCATTTACGCTGAAATATTACACTTCATTTTAAAACCTTTGCATGTGTGTTGTCATGTAGTTATCTATCTATTTCCTTAATTTTTCTTGAGACAGGTTAGAAATGACGGCCAGTGCAGATACTGAGGAGTCAAAGTTATTAAGTCCGAGGAGAAATCTTGAGGAGGAATATTTGACATATGAAGCCAAGGTAATATGCAACTTCGTGTTATTTTGAATTGCTGGCTTGTTCATCTGCACCTTTTTATATTATTTCCTCCCTAGCAGAGAAAATGCATCTTTATCCTGGATTATTACTTAGCATACCCAACCCTTGATATCTGTTATACGCTATATGCTTCGTTGTCCATGATTGTCCATGTTTTCTTCTTTCAGATTATTACCACTTTCAGTGTAGTGGATAACATGAAACAACAGTTTTATGCTCAACAGGGGAATATTACCAGGTTTTGGATTTTCTTTCTAAGTAACTTTGTTGGTTTTCTTTGCTAAATATAGCTTTATATAATTAAAGATATGTGAAATGATTAAGTACTCGATAAATCTAATGTGTTAAATTGGAACTTTTTCTTAATGGTCGTGATCTAATAATACCTGTTGTCGCCTCTCTTATACACTACAATATTTCAGTTCACCTTCACTTATCGGGTTCACAATACAGGAAAGATGAAGAGAGAGTCAAAGAGCTTTTCGATGCCATTGAAAAGTTACGAATTAAATTTGAGTCTATAGAGAGACCAATTCTCGAAATAGAAAGCCCACCTGTAAAGACTGAAACATTACCATCTGAGAAAAAGTCAGATGGTACACCTTCACCTTCTGCTTCAGTTCAAGGTACTGAGTTTTCAAAGACAGAGACAGATGAACAACCAAAATCCCCTTCAGTTAAATCAGATCAGGTATTGGACCATGAAGCTGAATTAGCCAAGCTGGAATCTGAGTTTGGAAAGGTTAGTACTCAAGATTACTCAACCGAGGAAATTAATGATTGGGAATTCGATGAGCTTGAAAGAGAATTTGTATCTGGTAGCACCAAGTGATTACTTCCATCTCTTTTCTTAGACATAAATGCTTGCTGCTGTAATTTTATAATGAAGCAAGTGCACTAATCATATAAATTTGTAAGCTATAGGTTGGCCATTGATGAAGTTTGCAAGATCACACGGCCTTTGAATTTGTAAAGATTAATGATCGTAATTTATTAATTTATCTGTAAAACACCTAATTTGTAACCCGTAGACGGAATATCAAATGATTTGAAATGTTTAGCACAGCTGTAAATTTAAGCTTGGTGAATAGATGAATGTTATGTTATTTATGATGCAAAGGGAATATGCAATTTCAATTAGTTCCGACAGGGATAGAAAGTAGTAGTAGCATAACTAGGGTCGATGACTGAAAAAGAATGAACCAGTAAGCACTAAACAGCTGTTCATGATTTTTCAGAATGCGTGCTTAACTCATCTCAAACAAACAATACATATTGGGAGAAAAAGAAGGAAAAGATAGGACCTTGCTGCTTCCCTTTGAAAAAAATAAGAGAAGTGGTAAAATCCTAAAGTAGGTAGGAATGTGTTAAAGAAATACTAATAACATACCTAAGTCTTGAGCTTTGCAGGCCTCAGTCTACTCCCTCCACCATTATTTGTCGGGACATATCTCAAGTCAATTTCATTCAGTGTGTTCATTTACTATACTTTATTCACTTACAATAGGACTTGAAATATTTAAAATTATAATTATCAATCAGAAAAGCAAATAAGTTAGCAGCAATAAACTCAGACAGAATAATTAGAAAAAACATGAAAAAGAATCCCATGTTTTGTTTCTGTCTACACAAAAAGGTTTTAGCAGAGCCTTACCTTACCCGTGTGCTAGTTACACTAAACCAGGAATTCAGTAAAAAGTGTAAAGTATGTAATCCTTGGAAGTTGATTAGCTCTATGATTATTATTTAATCATCAAATGCAGCCAACTGATATTTCCCTTTTTTCTGATAATATTACTTTTAATGCATTGAACTATACTATAATGATAGATTCTAGTGAATTCAGAATTGCATGCCATAAAAAATATAGTAAAATTGGCAATGCTAATGAGAATCAAAAACCACAAAGTTTATTATGTCTTGTGGGTCAGTGCTTCCCCCCACAAGAAAATCAATCAGGTTTTAATTTTACATTTGGATGCTTGCAGTGCAGACAAACTCCTTCAATAATGAAAAGATAAGAAATTAAATATTAGAATACCACTAAGTCTAGTATACTACTTTTTAAAAGCATTAAAATTAGAATAATCTTTCATTTTTCCATAATAAAAGCTCAGCTACCTTAGTTAGAATTCTCAAAATACTTGAAAAGATTAAAATGTTAGCTTCAAAAACATTCTTAGCATGTGACCCTTCAGATGATGATTACATTGACATGGAAGTTAGTTCATATTCCAACTTCTTCAATCATCATTCTGAAAAGTCTAGAGAATTTGAGTTCCAAATGTCCTCCATTGTTCAAGAGAAGGAGCGGACAACTTCTCCGGCTGACGAGCTTTTCTACAAAGGAAAACTTCTCCCTCTTCACCTTCCGCCTCGGTTACAAATGGTCGAAAAACTTCTTCAAAACCCTCACAAAACTTTTGAAGAAGAAAAGTACATCTTTGAAGAGTACTATAGTACTCCATTGGCAACTACTGCTTTTACAACACCAGTTACCGGTACGCCATTTGAGTCATGTAATATCTCACCGTCTGACTCTTGTCAAGTTAGTCGAGAACTAAGTGCTGAAGAGTATTATAATCTCGACTACGAACCAACAGATATAGGCGGATTTGTTATCGAAAACCAGAAGAAGTCATGGACAAAGAAACTGAAACAGTCTTCTTTAGGTTCAAAGTTGAAGGCTTCAAGAGCTTATCTTAAGTCTTTGTTTGGAAAATCTGGTTGTTCATATGAAAACTATGTAACATCATCAACAAAAGTTGCTGATGAAGGTTCAGTTTCAAAAGCAAGGGAAATTATGAATAAGCATGTTCAAGGAGCAAATAAAAATCCATATGGCCAAATTCAGAGGCATAGATATCAGTCTTCAATTTCTGTTATGAGAGAATTCAAAGAAAAGAGCAGTGAGGATGGAAGTAATCATCACAGAAGGTCATTTTCTGTTGGAATCAAGCTTCTTTCAGGAAACAAATCATCATCGAGTTCGTCGTCATTTTCAGTTTCAAACAAAGCATATGGATGTCATCAAACTCACCAGCTTCTCAAAAGATGCAGCAGTACAAGTTCTGAGATAGAGAATTCGATCCAAGGAGCAATTGCATACTGCAAAAAGTCTCAGCAAATGTTATCTTGAAAAGTAGCTTTGTTTTTGTTGATTTTTCATACATTGTCTTTCCAATTAGAAAGTAACCTTGTGATGAAAGATAACTCAAATTTTCACTAATACAAATTTTCTTAAACGTTCATGCTTTTTAGTATCTAATGGAAGTTTGATTGGACCTATTTGAATTTTCACTTTTACTGAGATAATTCTGTTTTGCCACTATTTGAAATTTTATTGGGATAATTCCGTTTTCCCCCAAAGAAGGTAAACTAAAGGAGGGCAAGGCAAGCCAGTTGGTGGTGAGCACCTCTCGCTATCCAAAGTTAAGGTTATAGGCTCCCACGGATCACAATACACACTCATTGGTTGTAACATTCACCCTTTGATCGTATCATTCACTCTCTGTTGGGTTTGGGTAAAAATCACCAATTGTCCACTCACGAAAGATGGGGATTGACGTGTCTTTGGATACTAACGGTATGAAAGCTCAGTTAAAGGGAAAAACACATTCCTGAAAAATAGGAAAAATAACAGTTCTACGCTCTTAAGAGAAGCAAAATAACTACCCCATGGGTCCAAAGATTCAGGTCCAATTGACCTTTATAGATACCTCGTTCGTGGAGTTGAGAGAGACATCTAATTCACTCAGAAACTACATAGATACCTAGCTTCTCACATCACTATGTGAGCTTACTCAATACCAACAACAACTCTCAAACAACCCTACTGTTGGAGATTGCCACTCATTGTACGTTTAACAAGTATAATTGACATCCATTATGGTGTCTAATAAAATTAATTTGCACCACACTCATTACTACTTATCAGTCACATTAGTCACCTTTTCCATGAGGATAACAATACGAAGCTCAAATATCGCCATCAACTCCATTGCAGGAGGTTTTGTCAGTTGTAGAGGATCCAATTCTTTTTGCAAAAAATATGCCAGGAAGATCTTGGTAGCAAACATTGTACATGTGAATCCTGAAATAAACTTAGAGAAAGAGACAAAATTCATAATCACATTTTCCAACGGATACGCCATTGACATCCTCCATCATAACAATGATTCCATAATCATCACGATATAGCATGACAATTGGGATATAAAGCAAGTTCTGATTGACCCTTGAAGCATCTGTTTTGTTCTAGAGCGCCTTTGAGGGGCTCCGTCTTGATCCAGACAACATAAGGACGTTCCATGGCTCCTTAGTTGGTCTCTCGGGCGAACATACGCAAGTGAAACACCACATAACACTTGAAACGATGTTTGGTTTAGAGGCGAGTTCCAAGACAATCGAAATGAAATATGTTGTAGACGCCTTGTCCCCATACAACGCCATCATGAAATATTTTATACGGGAACTAAAACTAAATCAATTATTCCTTTACAAGACCTCGTGCTTGAGGGACCTCATGTACTGTGATGATTGTGTTTTGTTCCAAATAAGATAAACCAAAGGATGAAAAGGAAAGTCAGTTGGGGCGAGCATTTGGCTAGCACCTATCTCTACCAAAAGTTGAGGTTATAGGCGCCCACGGATCTTAACACGCACCCATTGGTTGCAACATTCTCCCTTTGATCGTATCATTCACCTTCTGTTGGGCTTAGGATAAAAGCCACCTGTTGCCCACTCACTAAACATGGGAATTGATGTGTCCTTGGACACTAAGGTTATGAAAACTTAGTCAAAGAAAAAAAATCATGTTTTCTTGAAGAATAGGGAAAATAACAGTTTCACGCTCCTAAGAGGGGCAAAATAACCACCCATGAGTCCAAAGATCTAGGCTCAATAGACCTTTATAATTACCTCATTCGCGGGGTTGAGGGAGACATCTAATTCACTCAGAAATCACGTAGACACAGAGTTTCTCACCATCCATGTGTGAGCTCTCTCTAACACTAACAACAACGCTAAATCCCCAAACAACTCTACACCACGTTAGAGATTGTCACTCGTTATACTTTTAACAAGATATCACTTGAACAGATCCATATATCAATTGAATATCTCTCTCTCCCCGTATCTCTGCCTTCAAACGTTGTTAGGGATGACTATCGAACACCTTTCCCGTCTCCAATAAGGGAATCGAGTTGGACTTAATTTGTTGCCATGTCTAGGTAGAATAATGTGAACATCATAATTTAAATTTAAATTGTTGAATTGGAAAGTATAATATCTTACTATTAAATGGAAAACATACATATTATAATTATAAATATCTTTTAAAAAGGAAAATTCAATTTGTAAGAAAGAAGAAAACATTATCTAAAATGAGGGAAACCAGATTCCATAAATTAATCTACTGAGTTCTTCCGTGTTCAAATGGTGGCAAGCAAGAAATAAAGGGTTTTCATTGAGCGTGCAATGGAAATTTTGATTGCTTACCTGTCAAGTATGATGATCCAATTTTCCATTAACAATCACTTCTTAATGAATATGTAATTGCCATTTGCCATGCACTCTCTATTTTGAATAAATAAGTATTTTTTAAAGTACAAAGTTTGTTAGGTCCCTGGATTTATCAAATAGCTAGATTAGCAATATGATCATGATTGTGAAAACCCACATGTTTTCATTTCTTGGCAACTAGCAAGACATTTGCTTTAAATCCAATGAGGAAAGTTCATGAATAATTAAAGCAAGTTTAAAGATGTTGTATTTTAAATAACCACACTTGAAATATAAAAAAATCCTTTAATGGAGATAAAGTGAGAAACGACTTTTTTTCAGGTAGTTTTTTTTTAAAGGTATTTAGTCTTCAAGTACTCTAATTTAATTTAATATTTAATGTTCTACTTTAATCTCTTAACTAAAAAATGTTATAAATCAGTTGTTTAATTTTACTGGTTATCTTATCTGGTCCCTTCTATCAATTTTTGGCAAAAAAATATTAAATTCTGGTGACGTGGATGTACAACAAGGTTTCAAGTTCAAATGTGACTAAGTATTTGTATTATAAAGTAGGGTTTTCACTTAAGTAGGTGCCATAAAGATGGTCACAATAAGATTATATTAAGTGGAAATTCTACTTTATAATACAAATCACTACGCCAAAACCGTTTTTAGGCAGCGCACCTTAGACAACGCTTTTGAACCAAAGCGCTGCTAAATGTCTCGATAAAATTTTAATTTTAAAAAAATATATATTAGACATTGCTTTATAAAAAAATGTTGCCTAAAGTTAAGAAAAAACGATGTTTAGGTTCACTAAAGAAAGCGTTGTTAGAGGCTTAATAGTATAAAATTTTAAATTTGAAAACAATATACACTAGACAGCGCTTTATAATAAAGCGCTGCCTAAAGTTTAAAAAAACGTTGTCTTAGATTCACTAAAGAAAGCGCTGTTATAGGCCCAACAATATAAAATTTTAAAATTTAAATTTTAAAACAATATACATTAGACAACGCTTTATAAAAAGCGTTGCCTAAAGTTAAGAAAAAGCGCTGTCTTAGGTTCACTAAAGAAAGCACTGCTATAGGTCACACAGTAGAAAGTTATGTCATAGGCCCAAAGCGCACTATAGACAACACTTTCTTAGAAAGCGCTGCTATAACTTTAAAAGAAATTTGAGAATAAGCGTTGTTAAAGGCTTACTTTAAAAAGCACTTGTAAGAAGTGCTGCTTAAGGCCATACATACCCACAAAGCGCTGTTAAAGGATGTGTTTAGAAAGCGCTTCATATAAGCGCTGTTATAGGGCATACATCAGAAATCACTTTTTAATGAAAAAGCGCTGCTAAAGGTAATACATCAGAAAGCGCTTTCTACGAAGCGCTACCTAAGGTCATTAATTTCTTATTTCTAAATTAAAAAAATGAAAACCCTAAAACTCAGAGGTTTTTGTTATTCTCTCAAAACATATTTCTCTGCAACGGGAATCTCTATTTCACATATTTCTCTATAACTCGCTTAACTTTATCGCATTACAACCGTCAACCATCGTCTTACTCTCTCCATCACGGTTCAACTCCTCTGTCAACCGCCGTCTTACTCTCTCTGTCACGCTTCAACAAGAGAAAACCAAAGATACGAATCCCTCGGTGACTGTTGAGACGAATATGCTAAGAAAACAAGAGAAAACAAAACAAGTATGTGATTACATTCTTTCTTCTACTTCCTCTTATGCTTATACTCCATTTCTGTTACTGTTAGCAATTATTTATGCAAAAAATCAGACTCAATTTTGTGTTGGTTTATCTTGAATACATCTGGATTTTCTTTTAAGAACAAAAACCTCCGTTTTCGATTTCTTTGATTCACGATTCAAGAACAAAAACCTCCGTTTCAGATTTCCGCGCTGATTCTGTTTTCGTTATGATTCTTTTCAACTGTGATCCTTTCTATTAGTTCCGTCAGAAAAATGATTTTGATCCGATTTATATCCACGAGTGTTGATGCGGTGCACGTGGTTATGTGTAGCTGTGGTGTTGATTGTTATTGTAAAAATATATAGGTTGAAGTTTTTACATGGAGGAGGATTCATATTTTATTTTGGCAGCATAACTCTATATATTTCCTCCCCTCCTTCTGTTGTGAACATGTTTCATTTTATAGAAGATGAAACTGAAATTTGAGGGGGGAAGATTTGAGTGATGAAAATTGGTTTTGGAGGCAGATTTGGAGTAGGATCCGTGTGAAGTAGTTTTGTGAAATTAGGAATGTTGATTAATTTGAATGAGTGGTCATGTGATTTTTTATTGGTATAGTAATTTGTTTGGATGAATGAATGAATTGGTTTGGAATTTTGAGTTGAAATAAACTGATGTTTATTTCGTTAGTGACATGTGATTTTCTATTGGTATAGTAATTTGTTTTATAAAATTTACTCTTAAAAATAAATATTATTTTCTCATATATTATTTAAACTGATTCATATAATGGCATTTAATCAATATTATTTGTTTGGCTGATTTTTGTGTAGTTGCTGCCTGATTTCATAGCTGCTGCTGCATCTCCGATTTCTCTTGTGAAGAGTGAAATTCTGATTGTTCCAAGAATCTTACAGTGTGTGGTTCCAGAAGTTGTTGACTTCTCTACAGGTAATTAATTGTTCTTTTGTTATAGCTGCATGATTAATTATAGTGTTTTTGTTTAGCTTACTTAGTAGTAAAACCATGGATAAAAAATGGATGTTTTCCAATCGATTGTCAAAAGAGTACGAGAATGGGGTATTAGAATTCGTTAAGTTTGCTATTAAACATGCCGAAAACCCCAGTCGGATGAAATATCCTTGCTTGGGTTGTTGTTATGGGGGTCGGGTTGACGCAGTTGGGTTGGAATTGCATTTACTGAGGAATGAAATTGATCGAAGTTATAGATGTAGGATATTTCATGGTGAGAAAAGTAACGAGAATGTTGAACCGAGGATAGTACGATAAATGCTTCAGATGATAATGACACATATACATACAATTGTGATCGTGTCGAAGAGATTACAAAATCACTTGAAGAAGATCTTCAGGATTGTCCCAAAATGTTTGAGAGGTTGGTAAGTGATGCAAAGAAACCATTGTATAAAGGTTGCAATAAATTCACAAGACTGTCTACGGTATTAAAGTTGTACAACTTAAAGGCGGGAAATGGATGGTCGGATAAAATTTTCACAGAGTTATTAGTCCTTATGAAAGATATGCTTCTGGAGGACAATGTTCTTCCTAATCGAACTTATGAGGCCAAAAAAATATTGTGCTCTATTGGCATGAGCTATGATAAGATACATGCTTGTCCAAATAATTGCATTTTGTTTCAAAACGAATATGCATCGTTAAATGAGTGTCATAAATGCGGTTTATCTCGATATAAGAAAAAATTGTCTCCAACAAAAGTCTTATGGTATTTTCCTATGATTCCGAGATTTAGACGCATGTTTCATAGTGAAACCGATGCAAGACACTTGACTTGGCATGCAAATGAAATAATTATTAATAGAAAGTTTTGACATCCGACAGATTCACCACAATGGTCGAATATTGATAATGATTATCCTGATTTTGGAGGAGAAGTAAGAAACCTTCGCTTGACATTATCTACTGATAGAATGAATCCGCATGGTATTCAAAGTATCTCACATACCGTCTGTGATTATTATGATTTATAACCTACCTCCATGGCTATGTATGAAGTGCAAGTACATGATGTTATCTATGTTAATTTCTGAATCTAAACAACCAGGGAATGACATAGACGTATACTTGACACCTTTAATCAAAGATTTAATGATTTTATGGGAGAACAGTGTGAAGGTTTATGATGGATATAGGAAAGAAAGTTTCAATTTGAGGGCGATGTTGTTTGGCACAATTAATGATTTTTCGGCATACGAAAATCTATCAGGATATAGCATTAAAGATCAAAAAACTTGTCCTATTTGTGAAGAAAACACTAATTGGAAGCGATTGGAATTTTGTCAAAAAAATGTGTTTCTCGATCATCGTAGATTCTTAAATTCAAATCACCACTACCGTGGGTGGAGAAAGGCATTCAATGGACATCCAGAACATGATAGAGCTCTACCTACATTGAAAGGTGACCAAATTTTTGAAAAGAAAGATATGAGTACTCAGTTTGGCAAGCCTTTTTCACATATGCTTGTCAAAGGTGTGTCGAAGAAGATGTCAATTTTTTTGAATTTCTATATTGGAAGTCGCTGTATGTAAGACATTTTCTTGATGTTATGCATATTGAAAAAAATTATTTGAAAGTGTTATTGGTACGTTACTCAATATACAAGGAAAGTCTAAGGATGACCTTAAAGCAAGAAAGGACTTGATACAGGTGGGAATAAGAACTGAATTAGGACCCATGAAGAAAGAAACACAAACATATCTACCTCATGCTGCTTATACTTTATCTAGAAAGGAGAAAAATATTGTGTAAGTTTCTAAGTGAAGTTAAAGTTCCAAAAGGTTACTCTTCAGATATTAGAAAACTTGTGTCTATAAAAGACCTCAAGTTAAATAGTTTAAAGACACATGATTTCCATATTATAATGGAGCATTTTCTACCAATAGGTATATGTTCTATTTTGTCAGAAATAGTAAGAAGCTCCATAACTAAATTGTGTTTTTCTTCAGGTCAATTTATAGTAAGGTGATCGATCTTGGGATCTTACTAATATTGCAAAAAGAAATAGTTATTACTTTGTGTGAGCTTGAAATGTATTTTCCTTCCTCATTTTTTGACATTACTTTGCAGGAGTAGTTCGAACAAATGAAGCAACTTGAGCAGTAGGATTGTAAGCTTCCGGCATGAAATTCTCAGGAATTCCCTACGGGTAACTGCGAGGCATATGGTACTAAGTAGCAGTAAATGGAGTAACAAAGATGAGAACTGATAGGACCTCTAAAATAACAGTTGTCTGTTGTGGTTGAGTAGCATGAGGAGACGGAAGAGGTGGCTGATTTTGAGCAGCCACCAACGATTCTACCAAAGCAGTCAGATTAGCCATATCGACTCTCAAAGCAGTAACTTCTTCGCGCAACTCACGATTCTCTTGTTCAAGGTTTTCTATCTTCATTCTAGAATTAGCCCGAGCATTGTAACAATGAGACATCTTGCCGACTGAACGAAGCAAAGAAACAAGTAAGACACATGTGAAAGATAGAAACGCAAAAAAATATGTGTTAAATGACGTATGATATGCAATGCACATGTTTTATTTTGTTTATTCAAGGAACTCAAAGAATCATAAGCAATTTCAAATATTAAAGTACTAACACATTTGGAAAATCTCATTTTAGTAACAACTTTGGAATGGGTTACAACTTTTAGTACAAGTTTCAATAATCCTAAGTGCAAGAGAGTAAAGATAGAATTTTAAAAAAATCCTAAGGAGTCAAAGCTGATGAAGATCTCTCCATACACTGACGCTTTTCCTTAAGTCTTGCAATCTAAGCCTTCAATTGCTTGTTCTCTTCTGCATACTTGTCGGATACTTTTTTCCATCCACTAGAACCAAAAAATGGGTGACTGGGACCGGGCTGAACTCTAGAGGAAAATAAATCCTCTTGCTTCTTCATCATCTCTATAATATGACTCTCAATAATCTCAATCAAGTCATTCTTCTCTTTCAATTCTGCTGAGTAGGACACCTCCAAAGTCTGGTACTTGTTCTTCCATACTTCCTTTTCTTGCTGCATTCTAACTAAGGCAAGCTGAAGTTCTTCCATATCTTCTAAGTGAGGATGAGTAGTCCTCATAAACATATCCGATATAGGTTCTTCACGAGAATAAGGCATCTTCAATTGAATTTCCCTTGCTTGTACCCAACGGAGATGGGGCTCTAAGGAAACAACTCCTCTTGATCCCAAATCTTTTCTACCTTTTCTATGAATATGGTGCCAAGATAGAGCTTAAGTCTCAATGAAGCTTGTTGAAGAAGGCATTGAAATAAACACATGAACCTATGAGTCTTCTTGATGAATACCACCGCCAATATTGAGGAAAACTTGACCCTAATAAAGTGAGAGAGCTCTTTGAACCAAAAACTTTGATATCATAGACATATTCTTGAAACTTGAGCTCTTACCATCCATTGGAGAATCATTTGACTGAGGACCGACCCTTAAACCCTAGGTTAGATAGTGAGATGGATGCAATTGTGTCATCACCTACAATATGAACATTCAAAGAAGCATATATATTTGATTTTAGTTAAAAGTTAATCCAACTAAAAAACACATGTATAAGATATACAATTCAAGGTGCTTGGTGATCCTTCAAGAGCAAACTTAAAGATAGGATGAAGTAGAAAGGAGAACCAACTCTAATGTGTGATCTTGATGTATTGATAATATGAAATGATGAGAGATCTTAGGGAAAAAATTGGGGTATAAAACTAAATGCAATAGAGGCATCGAGCTAATGATGTAAAACAAGCATGTTGTATTGTTTTTAGTTGTTGTAATATAGGTAGTGTGGTGAAATTTTCCGAACAAGTTGAAATCAAACCAACTTTGAAATTCTCAATCTTCACATTTCAACTTGTTCATCCATTTTCACCTATTCTTTTAGTATGTTTATAGTAGTTATTTTAATGTGTTATTTTTATGTTTGTCCAAGAGCTTGTTTTGAGTAGCTTGAGGAAATTTGAGTTGATTTTTCCAAGTTTGATCGTTTCAACTTGTGAATGCATGGTAATGATATTGTGTAAAGTTTGGTACATTTCTAAGGTATATGTTTATCGCTTTCTAGACTATGACATGTACATGAAACTTAAGCTCTTTACAAATTTCATGTCATTCATTCTTTTGTACTACTTGTTCATGATTTGAATCAATTTAGTTCCTACCCCATTGCAAGGAAGCTTTCCATTGTTTACCATAAGCGTGGAGTACCAACATTCTTGTTTTAACTGGATTTCATTATGTTTAATCTTTAATTTGTATTAATTGTATGAAAGCATGAAAAAGATCAAGGTACTTGGTCTCATTTTGAGCATAACTACCTATCCAAATAGTCAATTTTCCCTGTGAGTGTGTGATCATTTGTAATCCCTTTTGAGTCTTTTTTATCATTATCCATGTTGTTTGAACTTAATGCTTGTCTATGAGAATTTAGTTCACTTTTTATATGGATGTTGATTGTTGTTTTTTTCTTGAACCCTCAACTTTGTATTGTTGTATGGATTTTTACCTTGCCTTAGAAAGTAGGGAGTATTCACACATTAATGTTGGTTGAATTCAAGTTGGGGAGAGAACAATTGTTCTCTTACTAGTTTTTTGTTATGAGGTGTTGAAAGAAGAAGAAAAAATGTGAAAAAGAAAAGGAAAGAAAAGAGAGAAAAAATGAAAAAGTTTTGAAAAAGAAACAAAAAGAGTTCAAATAATTGTGCAAATAAGTATGGTGTTTTGGTGTGAAAATTTAGGAATGTGGAAGAAGCGTGATTGAAATTTTGGTGCTTGAGCCTTTGTGAATTGATCACTCCCTTAGGATTAGACAAGTTTTTGTTTTAATTACCTTTAGAAATTTTCTATTGTTTGTTAACCAAGCCACATTACAACCATAAAAGCCCTTGTGATTCTTGCCTCTGTATTTTCAATGTGAATTTTTGGATAAATACATAATTTAGTCTCTTATTTACAATGTTGTTAGATGAGTGACAAGATCCTTACTTTTGTGTGTTTTTTATCAACCGATAAATTTTGCTAGGTGTGATTCATGATTGAACTCGTATTATTTTAGAATGTTTGGCATGATTTTTGCATTTAGCATTTGTTTCATGCTTATGTTGTCGTTTTAGTTTAGTGGTAAGTATGTTATCTTGTGTGTACTGTTTTTGTTTGAACCATGCATTTATTTTTCATTTTCAAAACTTGTTGATTCTTGGATATCGTCTTTTATTTCTTTAAGTTGTTTGACTTTGTTTAAGGACAAACAATGTTTTAAGTTGGGGAGAGTTTGATGAGTGCTAAATTGTTGTGAATTTGAGTGTGAATAATTAACACTCATCAACTTAATTTGTTTGCTTTTCGTCAATAAACCTTAACTTTAGTGTATATTTGGTATAGTTTATGTTATAGTGTATATATTGTGTTATTGTGTAAATATCATTGAGTTTAATTGTTTTTATCTCATTTTTTAGGTATTGAATCAATGATATTTATACATTATAAAATAGAGCATTGAATAAGCTTTCCAATGCTTCTGACTGTGTGTAAATCAGAGTTACGGTTCTCAAGTTATAGCAGAAATAATGTTGATTTTTCTAATTTGCTGTCAGGCTCGCCCAGAGCTCGCCGGGCGAGACATAGGCGAGGCAGAAGCGTGGAAATGTACCCAGAATCATGAAAAATGTTGTTTTTAGCTCCAGGCTCACCCGACGAGACGGTCTGGGCAGAATCTCATTATAAAGGGGTAAAAATAACATTTTTAGGTTATGGATTGAGTAGTTTTTGATCCCAAACCATCAAAGATAATTTTTTGGTAGGAGAAGCTAGAAAACAATAATAAAACTAGCATATGGATGATCCAATGTTATATTTCTCAAAAATTGGCACTGACAACCTGGGAGATTTGTGCTTTTCCTCTCTTTCTCTCTATGTATTTCTCTTTTGTTGGGTTTGTTTGTATATATATATATATATATATATATATATATACTTTGAACATATGTATATTTGTTGATCATGGTGTTGTATAAAGCTTGCTTTACAATTCATTATTGATGTCTTCCTTAATCTTTTTGTTTTATGTTTGGATTTGGGTTGTTATAAACACATTCCTTACAAATCTTGATTAGGGATAAACATCTATTAGTTTCTACATTCTATAGATATATTTAGAGCTAATAATCATTGTGGATATCAGAGCTTAATGCCCCTGTGTTGTGCTGAGAGATCATCAATGCGAGTAATACAGTTGTCTCCAACTTTGCGTTAGACATAACCTATGTTGTTGAAAATTTCGAGAGATACTTGATAATTTTGACGAGTATTATAGTTTGAGTGCAACTGATCAATAGGTTTAAGTTTGTTTTGAGTTGTGTAAATTCATGCTTGATAAGTTTTTTTCTCCAACAAATGTTTTCTTCTTCTTGCTTATATGTTTAAATTCCCTCATTTACTTTAAATCCATTCAAACCCAAACTCATAAATGCGAGACTTGTCGAACAACAATTCAGTAGCACTAATCCTTATGGAGACGATATGATAAAACTAAATACTTACTTTTGCTTACCACTTTACCGCTTCATCAATAATAGAAGTTACCTCACCACCTATGTTGAACCTATAGGAAACAGAGGTCATATCTATCATGATCCATCATTTGAACCTGTTAAGAATGCCAATTTTTTGAAGAATATTTTCCAACGCCTGCCAGACCAAGGTTTCATAGGCCTTATGAATATCAAGTTGAAGGATACACCTTGGGGTGCCATTCTTCCTACTATATCCTCTAATTAATTCATAAGCAAGCATTATATGGTCATGTGTTTTTTTGCCAGAAACAGAAGCAGTTTGGCTAGGGTTTATGATGTTACTCATGATGCAGCCTAATCTTCTAGTCAGAATCTTAGATATCAATTTATAAATCGTAGTATATCAAGAAATAGGCCGGTAGTCTTTTATGGTTTTAACAGTATTACCTTTAGGGACTAAGGTCACCAAAGTGCAGTTTATAGCCCCATACTCCCTCTGTAACGATTTATAAGCAAAATTTTCTTTTTAAATTCATTGGATAATTAATTTATCAGGTCTATATATAGACCAAATACATTAATTATTCAATGAATCTAAAAAGTAAAATTTGCTTATAAATTGTTACGAAGGGAGTACATCTTACTCTGCACAAAAAGCTTAACAACAGTCGCAACAACATCCTGTTTAATAATGCTCCAAGAAGACTTACAAAACTTAGCTCCAAACCCATCAATTCCAGGTGCTCTAAGGTCATCTATGCCTTTCAAAGCTTCTTTAATATTTATCTCTGTCACACGGGTCTCAAGGATAATCCTTTGATCATTAGAAACCTGAGGGGCACCCCTCATAGCTGAAATATCAATACCAATAAGGTTGTTCTCAACTTTCCACATCAAATTCCCATAAAGCTCCATCACTTTATTTTCAATATCAGCTTGAGAAGTAAGGAGAGTTCCATCATCTTTATACAATCTTATCACCCAACTTGATTTTGTTTAGACTTCACATAAGCATGAAAGAATATATTGTTTCCATCTCAGTCTTAGCCAACTTATCTCAGCCCTTTGTTTAAGAATTTGCTCTTCAGTTTCACTACACTTTGTAACCACCTCAGTACACTGCTTCACTGCCATAATATACTGAGGATTCATTCTATCCTATAAAAGCATCTTTTGGGCCTCCAGTAAATCCTCCCTAACCTTCCTGAGGTTGTCGTGTATACCAAGCAGAGGCTTGCTCAGCTGGATGATAAAATGCTGCAATCTTTGGAGCTTTTTCCACAAGATAAAAATGGATCTCCCACTAATAGGCTCCTGCCAGTTGTTTGCAACACGTGCAACATAACCTTCCAAATTCACCATATTATTAAGGAACTTAAACATGTGCTTCATTTTGTAACTTTTATGTTGGTGAGGTTCCAAGCAAAGTAAGGCATGATCAGATATGTCAATAGGCATGATGTGCAAAATTGTAGACATGTGCATTTAGAACCAATCAACATTAGCTAACACCCTGTCAATCCTAGAGTAGACGACTCCATCAACATGTTTGTTAGACTAGGTGTAGTTATCACCTAAATCATCCATATCATCCAGACATGTTTCCTTCATCATATTAACCAAATCCACATATTCCTTCTCATTCACCATACTACCCCCAATCTTGTCACTAGTCTTAACCATATTATTGAAATCCCTAATCAAACACGAAGGTCCTTGTTGGTTTTTGTAAATCTAAGTAATATCTCTCCAAAGGCTCTTTCTTTGTTCCAATTTATTCATAACATATATAGCAGAAAACCAGTGCATAAACTTTCCACTAAGGTCATAAGTTCTACCATGAACCATTTGCATAATACTTTTTATATGCCTAAATTCCACTCTATTATTATCCCATAACAACCACGGTCTACCATTATTGTGCTAAGAGTAATTATATATGTACCTACCTTTGAGGTGAAGTTTCTCTCTCATCTTCTGAGCTTTCTCCTTCTTGACTCCAGTCTCAATAATCACAACAATCCTGCAGTTTATACTGTAAAGGAAAGAGCTCACCTCTTTAGTCTTCACTATTTTATTCAGCGCCCTCACGTTCCATGATAAAATCATTGGACTATTTTGAGACTAACTAAAGGATCATTCAAAATCTCTAGAAGTCCAAAACCATTCTGACATTGTAATGGATTTGATGTTAAAGCTTCCCAAATCACTCCTTTACCTCTTTCTCTTTTATTAGCAGTGATATGAGTCCAGTCTTCCTACTTCTTACCTTTGTCTTCTTTAGAATCCTCAGCTTGCTTTTCCATCTCTGTGGCATTCTCTTGAGGTGCTATCTTCAGTTTTCATTCTTTAGGGGGTTTCTTTTTATTCATACAATCATGGCCAAACTGTTGGCATTTCCCACAATAAACATGCCTCCATTCATACTCAACAGCTTGCTTCATGATGTTTCCTTCAGTATCTTTGATGGTAGCCTCCTTGACTAGCTCCTAAGTAATATCAACCTCTACAAGAATACATGCATAAGATACTCGCAACTTATTACCAGTGCATTTGTCAATGACTAACATAGTTCCCAACGCACTCCCAATCTTCCACAAGCTGCTTGCTCCCCATAATTAAGGGGTAGTTAAGGAAATTTCACCCAAATGAGGACTGTGCGCAACATGTCACATTTCAAATTGAAAATATGTTTCCAGTCACTCAATAGCATTGGCATATTGTGTATGGCGTAAGGACCTTTCATAAGAACTTCATCCTTATCTCCGAGCGTCTTAAATTTGTGGATGAAGTACCCTTCATCGTTGTAAAACATGTCCGACAACGTCACGAAATTTCAGAATCTTATCATGTATTGCTTAACAACATTCATGCTTAAATCTCCACCTAGCACATACATGATGAACGCAGATTCCCATAATTTCACTTCCGGTTCAACATCTGATTCTTCAATCTCTACAACTATTTCACCATTAATTATCTTCAAAACTACAAACGATATTGCCATACCTTTTGCTGGGTTCTGATTATCATTGATAACATCCACCCAAAGCTTTTTACCCTCCTTTCTTTCTTCATCAGACTTGTTTTCTTCCACTAGGATTTCTAGCCCCTTTCCTTTTTCCTCACTAGAAAACGTCTTCTTTATCTTGTCATCAACAAATTCTTCTTCCTCCTCTCTGAGTGTCTCAGAATTCCAGTAAAAAACAATAACAAAAACCGGTGTCACTAGCGGTAAAGACACCTTTCTGCATGACACCCTCTCCCTTTGACCCCATTTCTTCTAAAACAAATCAATTAATTTAACATAATATTAATTTTACTAAAATTTAAATATTATAATATAATAAAATTAAACAATATATCTTTCTATATCAAAATAATAATAGGTCAAATCACTTATAAGAATGTGATATTTTTTATCACAAATTTAATAACATATGAATGAGCATATAATAAATATTTAAATATTAAACTATAAAATATTAATAGATATAAAATTTGTGTTTAAAAAGTAAAATTAAAATGGTTATTAAGGGATAGAATAATTAATTTTAAAATTTGGGGAAATTATTTTATAAATTATTATGAGGGAATTAGTGTTAAAAAGTGGATGGAAAAGAATGATATTTGAATGGTGGAATGATATTGTAGGTCAAATTTTATTTTAATTATAAAAGTATTATATATTTTCAATTCTTAAATACTCACAAAACATCATTGATTTACCGGGAGAGAAGATCTTTCTTTTTTCATAGTGCAGCAGTGATTGTAAAAACTGACTCATGCCGCCGCTGGGACGATGTTGCACAATTGTATTAATTTTCAAGAAATTATATATATGTAAGTCCACCATCTAAATTTCTGAGGTCTATTTTTTTTTTAAGTTCTGGGTTATGGGCCTAGTTGCTCTAGTCCAAGACCGATCTTTATTAATATTAAATACAGTTAGTTTTAAGATATGCATCTTTAGACGTAATTATTTTCTATAAAATTGAACATAAATGAGTAAGTTATTTTATTATAATTAATTTTGAAAATACATATCTGGATTAATCTTATTTTTTACGGAAAAAATATTTTCGGATATGCATATTCGTAAGGTGTCTTGTTATGTTTTTTGTTTTTAAAAATTTAATATTAAGTATTTTCGGATAGACAGACCTAATATTCATACATAAGCAATGCAACAAATATATATATATATATATATATATACCAACAACGTTCTTATAAAGAAAAACAATTGGAAAATAGAAAATTAATTAAAATAAAATTATAAAAATATGAATATACAACTACAAATCAAATAGAATCAAATTAAGAGTCTATAATTTTTTTTTCTTTTAAAAAATATGAAATTAGAAAATAAATCAAACAAAATAGAAAAATAAAGAATTTAGGATTTTTAGGGTGGTACAAAACAGAATGTAATGATATAATTCCAATAATTTTAATATTGGTTAAAATTGACAGAGAATCTCCAACAACGACACTAATTTCAATAAAAACGTATAATAAAAAGGGTCAAGAGTATTTTCGAAAATACATCTCCAAATTTAACTTACAAATTTTTAGAGATATATCTCAGAACTAATTTTTAACAAAAACATAATAAAAATACATTTAAAAATGCATTTAAAAAAATTTCTAAAAACAATTTCAAATTTTCAAAATTGTAAAAGTTGAAATTTTTTTTGCCTAACATTATTGTACATTGCCTCGTTTATACATTGATTCTTAGAACATGTCGTGTGTGTAAATGAATATATATATATATATATATATATATATATATATATATATATATATATATATATATATATATATATATATATATATATATATATATATATATATATATATATATATATATATATATATATATATATATATATATATATATATATATATATATATATATATATATATATATATATATAGTTAAGTGAAAATAATATGTTCATCCTCATTAGATGGGTTTTTTTGCTATACACTAGGAGACGAATAAACTAGAATAATCATGACAATCTTTATGGAGTTAATACTATAGTTGTCAAAACGGGGTATTTGGTTCTAAATGAGTCGGTCTTGTTGGGTTTCAGATTTTTAGAATTGAGCTAAAAAACTTAGGCTTAAATGTAATTTTGGTCTCCCTAGTTTGGAGTTTTTAAAGAAGTAGTCCCCCTATTAAAAAATCAGCAAATTTTGTCCCTTTATTTAGCATGTCTTGGCATCTATTTAATCCCCCATCCATTTTAGATGATGTGTCATATATTTTAATGAGGTAGCATTATAACACTCAATCCATGTCATCATTACTGTATATTTTATGAATTAATCCAATAGTTTAATTAAAATCACGTTCTTAATTGAAAACAACATTATTCTAATTGAAGTTTCCTTTGTGAACCTTAATCCCATTTCATTCGCCCCTGTGCCCTAATCTTTGTTTCCACCCACCTTCACCCTCAAGTTCAGAAGTTTCCTTTGCAAACTGAAACGTGATCCAACAAAGATGACGACCAATAATGTTAAGTATTGTGTGAGGTATGTTTTTCTGTCTCCTTTGCTATTACCAGTGGTCCCCTTTTATTTTTGGCGTGTTTATTTGTTTGTGGTGTCGACTGATAGAGTATTGTTTATGCATTGATATGGCCCCGTGTGTTTGTTTGTGTTTATTTATGTTTCTTTGTGTTGTTTGCGTGAATTTGAATTTCTTTTTGTTGAATATTTATCAAGCCTGTTAAGACAACTAAAGTTAGATTGAGGATACACCATAGGAGAAAACTAGTTCATCAACCTGTTAAGTGGTATGTCAATGGACAAGTTACTGAGATGGAATGGGCTTGGGATGTAAACTACATGTCATACATGGAAATTGAAGGTATGATCAAGAGTGAGGGTTATGCAAATATTAAGTGCATGTGGTATTGGAACTCTGCATATAGTTTCGCCTATGGTCTTACACCATTAAACAATGATTCAGATGTTTTGTAATTCTCAAAATATGTGGTAGGATATGATGTGGTTGACATATATGTGGAGCATTAAGTTGAAACTCCTGAAATTATTGATGAGAGTGAGTTAGATGCTATCAATGAGGATGATGATGATGCACAATGCACTGGTTTCAAAAATGCAAATAGTGATGATGCTAACATTGAGGCTGGAGTAGGTAATGATGTCGAAGAAGATAACATTGATGATGCTAACATTGCTAAGAATGTTTAGGCTAGATTAAGTAATGATGTTGAAGAAGATAACGTTGATGAGGATTATGTTGCAAATGAGATTAGTTTTGAGGATAGTGGGTTCCAATTTAGTGAAGAATCTGATGTGAGTGAGATGAATTGGACAAAGGTTCTTCCTCAAGAGACATTTGGTGAAGTTTCTAGCTCCCAAAACTTGAAAGTTCAGACTGAGATGGTACATGAAGAAAGTGAGGACTTAAACCATTTATACACACCCCCTGGGAGTGATGATAAGTATGAGGAAGGGATGAAGTATCCTACTTATAAAACAGTCGAGGGGATGAAATTTCAAATAGGTATGATGTTTATTAACAAAGATGTGATTAAGGATGCAATGAAGGACTATGGTATGGAAAATTAAAAGAATGTATACATTATGAAAAATGATCCCAAAAGGTTTGTGGTGAAATGCACTGACGGCTGTAAGTTCTACATGAGGTTCAGTAAGAGAATTGGTCACCAGTTTTGGCAAGTTGTGAGTTTGGTTGATGAACATTCATGCCATAGGACTACTGCTAACAGGAGTGCAAAGATAAAGTGGTTTGCCAAAAGATTTGCCACAACTCTTAGACATAGTCCCTAGATGAAACCTGCAGGCCTTATAGCTGAAGCTATTGAGAGATGGGGAGTTAAACTATCTCGTGACCAGGCATATAGAGCCAAGAGGCTGGTAGGGAGGGATGGTAATAACAAGGGTTGAGTCCTACATGGCATGGTGATGATGACTTGTCCATATTTGGTGTGAAAAATGGCAATGACACTTACTGCATTGATCTTAAGAAGGAAACTTGCTCATGTAGGGTGTGGGAATTGACTAGCATACCTTGAAGCCATGTAATTGCATGCATTTGGAACATCAAGAAAAAGCTCGAGGATTATGTTGCTGGATGTTATAGGTTTGACTGTTAACTGCATTTTATAGCGTGTCAACTGCATTTTATGGTGTGTTAACTGTTAATTGTTGATTGTTATTGTGTGTAATAGGAAATCAAGTTTTATAGAGACACGTCTCATATTGTGTATCCAACTAATGGACCACAATTGTGGCCTGTGGATGACCAGAATAAAGTGGAACCACCAGTTATGAGAAGATAAATAGGAAGTCCAAAAAAACAGAGGAACAAAACAAATGACAAACCTAGGAATCCACACATACTACCAAGGAGGTTTTCCATTGTCACTTGTGCAAAATATAGTGCTATAGGACATAACAAGATGAGTTGTAAAGATAAAAGTGCTGCAGATAGGACAATTCCAAAGGGTGGAAATAAAGATAAGAAGGTGGCTAAGTCTAAGAAAGTTACCCATGAGAAGCAAGTAGAAATTGGTCAAAGTTCACAAGCTCCTCAGCTCATTTAAGAGTAGTGTAATTTAGGTCTAAGTATATTTTGACTCAAGTTGTGTCTTGAGTGTTATTTTGGTTGTACTAGGTATATGAAAACAAGTGTATGAAAACAAGTCTTATTTTAGTTTTACTCTATTAATGACTTATGATAATATGGTTGTACTCTATTTTGATTGTCACATTACAAGTCAAAAATAATTCCTGTATTAATCTGGTTGTACTATATTAATGTGTTATGATATTATGGTATGAATAATGGTGTTATTATATTGGTTATAATATTCTGTTATAAGGCTAAATACTGGTGTTATTATATTGATTATAATATTCTGTTATAAGGCAAATTGCTGACAAAGTGGAGTCAAGTTACAAATACACAAATTGTGTCAAATAGGAGTCAAATTATAAGGCACATTATTGTCAAAAGACCTAACCATTACACCATGACACATTAACAGACCTAACCATTACACCATTACACAACAACATACCTAACAATTACACCATTACACAACAACAGACATAACCATTACACCATTATACAAAATAAAACCTACTGGAATATACCCTATTTCATCAATGTTGTTCCAACAAATACAAACAACATGACAAAAAGCAATATCCAATTAATCTTCAATTTCTTCTTCATGATCTTAACCTTCATCTTCAGTTCATCCTCCTTTGCTTTGTAGGTGTTGACCATCTCCTTTTCCTCATTCAAGTTCTTTAATAGTGTAGATATTAACTCTTTTTCCCCAGGATTCATCTCCTCATCCAACCAAGCAAAATGTGTACATTTTTGTATCCTTGTATTTGTTCAGACCAACGAAGACAAAGATGAATGAATATCCAGACCAATTACAAGGGAAGAATAACAAAATGATTCATACCTTATACATGCCACATCCATAGAAATGGCGACCTGGGTTCGCATCCGTCTATGCCGTCATTAATAGAGCATCGAGACCACACTTGCAGACATACTGCAAACGACTTGAAGATCTGTTGTCATGGATGAAGTCAGACTGATGCAACATACGAGGATGTAGGATTCATGAGAAAGACGGTGAACATTGGCTTCGATTGAGAGGAAGACGATGAACAAGATTATTCGTTTCTCTCTAATACTTTTATTAATTCTAATTCAATTAAAATAATATTGTTTGCAATTAGAATAACATTGTTTTCAATTAATAACATGATTTTAATTAAACTATTAGATTAATTCATAAAATATACAATAATAGTGACATGGATTGAGTGTTATAATGCAACCTCATTAAAATATATGACACATCATTTAAAATGGATGGAGTATCAAGTAAAGGTCAAGACATGCTAAATAAAGGGACAAAATTTGCTGATTTTTTAATAGGGGGACTACTTCTTTAAATATTAGGCAATTTTTTTCACACTTATACCTTCTCACAAATCCTTGGTGAAAATCTAAAAATACCCTTAGTTTTAAGATATGCATCTTCAGACGCATTTATTTTCTATAAAATTGAACACAAACGATTGAGTCACTCTATTATAATTAATTTTGAATATGCATATTCGGATAAACTTATTTTTTACGAAAAAAATGTTTTCCGATATGCATATCCGTAAAGTGTCTTGTTGTGTTTTTTTAAATTTAATATTAGGTGTTTTTGGATAGACATACCTAGTATTCATACTCAGCAATGCAACAAATATGTATATACCAACTGTTGGTGCAAGGTAATGGAAGGAGAGATAAAGAATGAATAATGAATGATAACAAAGAAGACTACTTCTTATATTCAAATAGAGGAATGAATTTGGGATACAATATTGATAGCCTAGGTAGCATATTTATACTAGAAACTGAAAATGCCAAAAGGCCCTAATAAAGAGTAAGTATTGGGAATTGTGGACATTAAATAAATTACATTTTCAATACCATCCCTTAATTTAGATAATCTATCAGAAGCTAACAACACCAATTTCATCTCTTAAGCAAAGAAATTGATCTGTTTTAACTGCCTTCGTCAGAAGATCTGCAAGCTGTTTCTGAGTGCTACAGTGCAGAACTTCTAACACTCCTTTCTGAACTTGATTTCTGAGAAAGTGATACTTCGTCTCAATGTGCTTGCTTCTTCCATGTAGCACTGAATTCTTGGCAAGATCAATTGCAGACTTATTATCAATCATCAGCTTCAAAGGTTCCTCAACCTCAACCTTTAAATCATGCAGGAGATTCAGAAGCCAAACTGCTTGACAAGCAGCTACAACACCTGCGATATACTCAGCTTCACATGTTGACAGAGCTACAACAGGCTGTTTCTTGGAACTCCAGGAAATGGGACCTCCTAGAAATTTAAACAAGTATCCAGAGGTACTTCTCCTGTCCACTCTGTCTCCGCACCAGTCAGAATCAGAATAACTTACTAACTCTGACTTTGTCTTTCTTTCAGAAGGAAACAACACTCCATATTTCAGAGTTCCCTTAATATATCTCAGAATTCTGACAGCAGCTTGGAAATGAGACCACTTGGGATTACTCATGAATCTGCTGACCAATCCAACTGCATAACAAATGTCAGGTCTAGTATTACATAAATACCTTAGAGAGCCAACCAGCTGTTTGAAGGTTATAGAATCAACAGAATCACCATCAGAGTCAGAATCCAATTTTTGATTGGTTTCTGATGGTGTCACAGCAACTTTGCAGTTCTGCAGCTTAAATCTCTTCAGAAGTTCTTGTTCATATTTTAACTGGTGCAGAATGATACCCTTCTTCGAGTACATAATCTCCATTCCTAGGAAATATGTCATTTTTCCTAGATCTGTCATCTCGAACTCATTCATCAGAACTTCCTTGAACTTCTTTATATCTTCTGGGCAACTACCTGTTAGTAAGATGTCATCAACATAGAGACACACCAGAATCATATTGCTATCAGAGTGTTGTACATAAACTCCATATTCAATCTCACACTTCTGAAACCTCTGCTTCTTGAAAAATGAATCAATTTTCAGATTCCAAGCTCTAGGCACTTGCTTCAGTCCATACAGAGCCTTATTTAACCTGTATACCATCCCTTCCCGATTCTTTTTCACAAATCCAGGAGGTTGTGACACGTAAACTTCTTCCTGTAATGGACCGTTCAGAAAAGCTGACTTCACATCCAGGTGCATTAAAGGCCAGTTTCTGTTTGCAGCTAAGGCAATCACCAGTCTGATTGTTTCATGCCTAGCTACAGGTGCAAACACCTCAAAATAATCTAGCCCAGGTTTCTGAAGAAAACCTCTAGCTACTAGTCTAGCTTTGTGCTTTCCAATGGAACCATCTGGCTTAAGTTTCAACTTAAAAACCCATCTGACGCTGATGGCTTTTTTCTTATCTGGAAGTTTAGTCAATTTCCAAGTTTTGTTCCTTTCTATTGCCTCAAGTTCTTCTTTCATGGCATTAAGCCATTCTTTCTTCTTGAGAGCTTCTTCAATGCCCACTGGTTCAGAATCTACTAACATGGCACACTGAACGAATTCTCCTTCAGAGTCAACGTCATTATCCTGCAGCATGTCAAAATCTGCAAACCTTCTGGGTTTTTGTCTGATTCTCTGTGGTCTTTGAGCTTGTTCTGAAGCTGCACCAGAACTACTACTTTCAGAGTTTTCCCTTCCAGAACTATGATTACCACCAGATTCTGGATCATCATCAGTATCTGGATCATCTTCTTCTAACTCATCTTCATAATCTTCAGGATCTTCAGAATCAGATTCATCTTCTGATCTTTCTAAAACATCTTCAGAGGATAACTCTGGTGTTGGCACTACACCAGAATCAGATTGAGATTTGTTCCAATCCCATGCTTTAGACTCTTTCACCACAACGTCTCTGCTGACTTCAACTTTATTAGTTTCTGGACAATAAAGCTTATACGCACCTGTACTGTGGTACCCCACCAGCAACATTATTTTGCTTCTATCATCCAGTTTTTGTCTTCTAGCTTCTGGAACGTGTTTGTAACAGACAGAGCCAAACACCTTCAGATGACTGATACTATGCTTATCTCCAGTCCATTTCTCTAAAGGAACAACTTCCTTCAGTTTCTTCGTTGGACACCTGTTCAGAATGTATGCTGATGTGGCAACAACTTCTCCCCATAGCACGTGAGGTAGCTTTTTTTCTTTCAGCATGCTTCTGGTCATATCAAGCAGAGTTCTGTTTCTTCTTTCAGCAAGACCGTTGTGCTGAGGAGTATATGGAGCAGTAACCTCATGTTCTATTCCACTTTCCTCACAAAACTTCTGAAATACTGTAGAGTTATACCCACCTCCACCATCTGCTCTGATACCAATTTATTGGTGCAAGGTAATGGAAGGAGAGATAAAGAATGAACAATGAATGATAACAAAGAGGACTACTTCTTATATTCAAATAGAGGAATGAATTTGGGATACAATATTGATAGCCTAGGTAACATATTTATACTAGAAACTGAAAATGCCAAAATGCCCTAATAAAGAGTAAGTATTGGGAATTGTGGACATTAAATAAATTACATTTCCAATACCAACAACGTCCCTATTGAGAAAAACAATTGGAAAATAGAAAAACGATTAAAATAAAATTGTAAAAATCTAAATATATAACTAGAAATCAAATAGAATCAAATTAAGAGTCTACAATTTTTTAATTATTTTTTCAAAAATATGAAAATAGAAAATAAATCAAACAAAATAGAAAAACAAAGAATTTAGGGGTTTTAGGGTGCTGTCCCACAACCCTTATTTTTTTTGATGAAATGGCATGGTAAAATTTCAATTCAGAATCAATTTTTTAGAAAATCAATTTTTTTACGCCATACCGCGTAAAAGCCAGAAACACAAGAACGCATAGGCCAGAATGCAATGATATAATTCCAATAACTTTATTGGCTAAAATTGACAGAGAATCTCCAACAACGACACCGATTTCAATGAAAAATGTATAATAAAAAGTCTCAAGAGTATTTTCGAAAATGCATCTCTAAGTTTAACCTAAATTTTTTTAGAAATATATCTCTGAACTAATTTTTAACAAAAACAGAATAAAATACATTTGAAAATGCATCTCAAAAAATTTCTAAAAACAATTTCAAATTTTCAAAATTATAAAAGTTGAAATTTTTTTTGCCTAACATTATTGTACATTGTCTTGTTCATACATTGAATCTTAGAACATATCGTGTGTGCAAATGAATATACATAGTTAAGTGAGAATAATATGTTCATCCTCATTAGATGTGTTTTTTTTGCTATACACTAGGAGACGAATAGACTAGAATAATCATGACAATCTTTATGGAGTTAATATTATAGCGGTCAAAACGGAATATTAGGTTTTAAATGAGTCGGTCTTGTTGGACCAAATTTTTAGATTTGAACTAAAAAAATTTATTGTAATATAAACTTAAAAATTACTATCTGAAAATCTGGTCCTGTATGAGCTCTAGATTATCCGACTTAAAATAAACTTTTCTTTAATTATTATTTATACCAAAATTAAAATTAAAATCACATAATATTTATTATAATAAAATAAAAATTATATTATTTTAAACATAATAAATTTTTAAATACTATATTATTTTTTATAAATATTATAATATATTTTTAAATTCGATACATATCTAAATTGTATATAATAATAATCAAATAATTAAAATAGGAGAAATAATTGAATATATGATAAAATTGTAAATTAAATACAAATCAGTTGAATATTAATTTAATTATATTAATATATATTATTTAAAAAAGAAATATTGAATAGGATAGAGATAAAATTTAATGAGGTGAGAAAAATTAATATATCATTTTGTAGTGAGACAATATAGAGATAAAATTTAATGAGGTGAGAAAAATTAATATATTATTTTGTAGTGAGACAATATAAAAATTATTACAGTTTTTAAAATTTTTAGTTATACGGATCTAACAGACAACTCGCAACTCATACGGGTTAATCCTAATAAACAGTAGATTTTTTAAAGTCGAACTAAAAAATCCCTGAAAATAGATCCAAAATTTTAAAGATCAAATCATAATTTTTGTTTTAATTTGACAAATTAACTATATGAGATAGTCTATTTTAACAACTCTAATTAATAAGCACTTGCTTAATAATTTAGGTCCTTAAATTTTTTTTAACTTTATTTTTAATTTAAAGATTAATTTTGATATTCAGTAAAATTAAAATACATTATTAAAAATTAAAATATAGTTAAAATAATATAATATTTTTTTTAAATATATATTTTAAAATGATTTTTATAAAATATTATTTAAAATAATTTTAAATTAAATAAATTTTTTAAATTTTAATATTCAAAAATAAGTTATTGTAAAAAAAGTAACATATTTAAAATAATATTTTAAAAAAATATTTAAAATACTTTATTATTTAAACATTTTTTACAAATTTTTTATAATTTTTAAATAAATATATAATATTATAAAAAAGTTTTAAAAAAACTGAAACAAACTGCAGATAAAGAATTATTCTCTATTTGTTACTCTATTATTATTATGTTGATGTTTCTTGTATAAAAAAATTTCAACGAGATATTATATATTTATTATTTTACATTTTTTAAAAAAATTATTGATTTATAAATATTAATAATTTATTTAAATTAATATATAAATATTAAAAAATATTACTAGTGATTAAACTTTAAACCAGGATTTCAGACTGACTTAATTAGAGTTACTCAACTCATTTCATTTATCACCCTATATTGTTTAAATTGTTCATAGGAAAAGCTAATAATAGTATAGTATCTCAAAGAAGTTTTGGAAGTATTTATTTAGACTTTAGATATTTTGTTGTATTTTGAATTTACAATGGAATTATTTACGTGTATTCACTTATGCAACTCTGACTAAGTGCCTGTTTATTGGTGTGTTTCCAAAGAAAAATATGCACATTTTAATGATCCTACAATTTCTAGCTTCAATTTATCCACGTTATAAAAGTCTTGGAATATTATTTAAAGGTCCAAATCGCTCTTCCAAACATATACTAAGACATTCTAGAAACCATCATTGATTATTGAGAGAGAAAATAAAGAGAATAGTATACTATGTTTATTTTCAAACTTTATGGAAGTGTCTTGCTAACAAATGCTCTAAAAGTATAAGGAAATTTATTTTAGAAATATAAATCAAATTAATATTTGTCAAACAGAAATGCATTTAGGAAAAACATTTTTTACTTAAACAATGCTTTATGGTGGTAAAAAGAGACGGCCTATATACTAGTGGTGTTAGGTGAGATTGAAATACTCTTGTCTTTTATAGTGAATACTTCGTCAATCTTTAATTTAGTTGAATATCGATAACAAGAGTGTTGATTTGTGGATCGATTCCATGAGAATTTCACTCTTCACTTCACGACTCAAAAAGGAAATCTATAACAATGACCTCCTTCAGTGAAATTACACAAAAGAAAAAAGAGAACTTACAATCAATATATCAATCGCTTCACACAAGTGGTCATGAAAGTGAGAATTAATCTTATATTAAAAAAGAATATAGTGATTTGAGCATTTATAAGTGTGAAAATTCACTCACCTATCACCTTAAGATTTAGATAGATAAGTGATGTGTCTCCCACAAAAATATATTACTCAAACAAAACGTCCCTAAAATAAGAATGTTCCTCACTCAACTCTTCCCGATTATTGCGCTAACAACAAGAACTTCAAATATTGAATTTTTTAGAATGATTTGAAGCAGGATAGCTCCTTTAAGAAAAAGTTAAAGTGCAGTGAAGTCCACAATCTAAATGAGCTCTTGAATATGATATATCTCTTTATTAATCTAGAAGAAAAATTGATCACTCGAGGAGACAACCAAGTGACTGTAAATGCAAGTAACTGACCACTTGGAAATGAATCCAACAAAAGAAGAATTTGATCGCGGGCGGGAGTCACAAATGGCATGACAAATATACTTTTCTGAATACCTTCGTGAAAAAACTCTTTTTCGATTAGAAGATGCTCCAAGACACAAAAGACAATATTCTCGTTTCCAAAAAATCACAACCATACTAAGAATGACTACATCCAACTAAAAAATGTGATCAAAGATATGATAATCAAGTCTCTTATCTAGAAAAAAAAATTATCGTAAAAATATATCTAAAATTATTTATTATTTAAAAATCATTTTCAAACAAAATTTATAACTTTTCAAACAAAATATGTAACACTATACAAATAACTTTTTTTTTTTAAATTTTATGTTGATATTTTCTTGTATAAGAAAACAACGATATATTATATATTTATCACCTATATTAATAATTTATTTAAATTAATATATAAATAAAAAATATTGTTAGTGATTGAACTTTAGACTATATTTTAGACAAATTTAACTGAAATAACACACATCACTTGAGTTACTCAACACATTTTATTTATCACCCTATATTGTAGAAATTGTCTATAGGAAAAGACCTAATAGTATAGTATCTCAAAGAAGTTTGGAAGTATTTATTTAGACTTTAGATATTTTGTTGTATTTTGAACTTATAATGGAATTACATACGTGTGTATTCACTCCTGCAACTTTGACTAAGTGCCTGTTTATTTGTACGTTTCCAAAGAAAAATATGCACATTTTAGTGTTCCTACAATTTCTAGCTTCAATTTTCCCACGTTATAATAGTCTTGGAATGTGATTTAAAGCTCCAAATCGCTCTTCCAAACATATACTAAGACATTCTACAAACCATCATTGATATATTGTTTGGATTTTAATAAATAATTTAATTCTCATGAGAGAGAAAATTAAGAGAATAGTATTGATATTCATTTTCAAACTTTATGGAAGAGTCTTGCTAACAAATGCTTTAAAAGTATAACAAAATTTATTTTAGAAATACAAATCAAATCAATATTTGTCAAAAAGTAAAATGCATTTAGGAAAAATATTTTTTATTTAAACAATGCTTTATGGTGGTAAAAAGAGACGGCCTATATATCAGTGGTGTTAGGTAAGATTGAAATACACGTGTTTTGGTGCAAGCATCTAGTGAAGAAAATTAAGGAGAATGGAGTGAGGGTTAACTGTTGGAATAATATATTAAGTGTAAGTAAGTGATAAATTAGTCTCATATTGGATAGGAATATGGAGACTTAAATATATATAAGTGGGAGAACCCACTCATCTATAATTTTAAATTTTTTAGATATATAAGTGGTGTGTCTCACAAAGATGTTTGTTTCTTAAGATAAGTGTATGAAATGAAAAAAAAAAAATATAAACGTTAATATATAATTGATATATTATGTTTATGGATGGACCTACATATGAGTTTACTGATGTTATAGCGACACTAAATTATATATATAATTTTTTCCTCTTTCTCATATTTAAAAAAATAAATCAATCATCAAATCAATGAGGACGAATTAGTGGTTTATTGATCGAATTATTATATTATTGATTGAATCTTATGATTAAATTAGATTAAATCGAATAAATCGATTGAATAAATTAAATAATTTAATTGAATAGACCAATCTCTATAATAAAATATTTATTTATTAAAAACTAATAAAATTAGATAGTTCGATCTCTATAAAAATTACGACACCTAAGAAATTTTAAAATATCATAATTTTATGATATCAGATATAATCTCAAATATTAAGTGTTCAAATTGTAAAAAATAGTAAAGGTAATAAAGCTCCACCAATTATTATGACAACCAAGTCATCAAAGTCAAATATTCTTGGAGAATAAAATTTCATTGAATGAATAACATTAATTCAAGGAATATTGCTTGATTAGTTTCCCTTATTTGTAATATGACTGTTTACTTATTCTAGCTATATATATATGTACCATATCAATTCATGAACAAAGATACAACAGTGAAATATATTTTTAAATTTCAATATGGTTGGAGTTTGGAAGTGTTGGCTGACAAGGTTAATTACATGAGTAATGTATAGTCTAGTAAAGGTGAGATATTGGAGAGAGCCACGTATGCGGCGATATTCAGTAGGATCCATATGGTTATTGTCATCAGCCAATTCCATTGGTTTTGGAGTAATGGGAGTGTTGATCTTTGAGGCTTCGAGCATGTTGGTTTTTGCTAGAAGATCTCGTGAATATTTTATTTGGGAAAATGTAAGACCTTCAGAGAAGTATTTGGCTTCAAGACCAAGAAAGTAACTAAGTTTTTCAATGTCTTTGAGAGAAAATTTGTCATTGGATTATTTGATGAGACCTGCTATAAAAGTTGGAGTGTTTCCTGTAATGATAACATCATCTACATAGAAAAGTTACAATAGTGTTATGACGATAAATGAACAGTGAAGAATCTGTTTTACTACATATAAAACCAATAGAAATAAGACAGGTGGAAAATTTTACAAACCATGCACGAGGCGCTTGTTTGAGACCATAGATTGATTTATGAAGAAGACAAACATAATCGGAAAATTGTGTATGCACAAAGCCTGGCGGTTTTTCCATGTAGACATGTTCCTTTAGTTTGCCATGTAAGAACACATTTTTGACCTCTAATTGTCTAAGAGGTCACTGTAAACGCATAACTAAAGAGATGATAACACGAATGGTTGGAGCTTTAACAACTGGACTGAAATTTTCTCCAAAATCAATTCCAGAAATTTATGTATATCCTTTGACTACCAAATGAGCTTTAAACCCGTCGATAGTTCCATCTTCTTTAAATTTAGTTTGAAAGATCCATTTGGAACCTACTACATTTGAATTAGGTGGCCGAGGGACAAGGGACCAAGTGTGGTTATGATGGAGGGCATCAATTTCATCTTGCACGACTATTTTCTAATTTGTGTATTTGAGAGCAATTTTGTAGCTTTTTGGCTCGTCATTGGACACAATAAGGGCATCATGAGAGTGTGAAGGTTTCTTAATAGTTGGATAATATAATGTGATAAGTAGGATGATGGTCGTTTGTCTCTAATATGTTTATGAGTTATGGTGGGAATAAGTGTACCATTAATAGAGTTGTGATGTAAATAAGGTACAATGTCAAATGGATGCATATCATCCATTGATTGAGGTGAATGAGTGGTTTCTAAATATGTATTTACTTCAGATTCATATGTAACTGGTTCTATATTTGTATAAGGAATGAGGTCTAGATTATTAATTGTTGATTAGGGAAGTGGAATTGGAAGGGGAGGTTTCAATGGGATCTACAACTGTAAATCTTAAAGGGATAATATCTTTCATCTTGTTATGGAGTATCATTTATGTTCCCTGCAATCCATTCACCAGAGTTATGAAATATAGTAATAGACGAATCATAAGTTTGTGAGTGTGTGGAATTTGTGTGAGACACAAAAGGGAAGTATTTTTCATTAAAAACCACGTGACAAGAAATATAAACATGATTAGTACCAGGATCAAGACAACGATACCCTTTATGAAGAGGACTATATCCTATAAAATGCAAGAAGTTGATTTTCTAGAAAATTTATGTAATCCAAGTGTTTTCAAATATGGAAAGCATTGACAACCAAAAATTCATAGTCTTGAATAATTTGGATTCTTACCAAAGAGTTTAAAGTATGCATTTTTCTTACCAATAGATGAAAGAGGCAATCAATTAACAAGATAGATAGATATTAGAAAGGCATTGACCCAAAATTTTAAAGGAACATTTGCATGAAAGAGTAAAGTTAAGCTTGTTTTAACAACATGACAGTGTTTGTGTTCTGCAAGGCCGTTTTGCTCCGGTGTGTGAGGACATGATAGTTGTTGAGAAATGCAATTATAAGCCAAATGATTCATAAATTCATTTGAAGTGAATCTCCACCACCATCACTTTGAAAAAAATTGATCTTCTTGTTGTTGCTGCTGTAGAGCGACAAGCAAAACGTAAGTTATTAATTTATCGGATGATATTTAGGTTATATCGTATCGTGTCCATAGAGATTGGTTATTGATTTTCCGTTTAATAAATTTCTTGTTAATGAGTTTGAGGATAAACGGGTTGAAAGGAAAAGTATCAACAAAAAATAAATGTATAAAAAGGAATATGAAATAACTTATCAAACATGCATATATACTACTTCTCACAGACTTAAACCTATCAACCTGTTATACTGAACCTACAATATTCATCAATGTCATCACATGTCACTCACAACCTAAGTCATTTCTAACCCAAATTGAGAGGCCGACTGCATCACCTCGGTAGCAATCTCTCAACCACCTCAACAACACAAAAGTCAACCGTGCTTGCTTGCGTTGACGATCTCTCAGAGCGACACAAATAACACAGAGACATTAATCTCACACACCCTAAGTGAATAACAACACTAAATCTATTTCTAGAATTCATACACTATCAAATAATCATCCTAAATAAGAATCTAAGCAGTATATGTCTATAACAACTCAAATCCCTAGCACAGAGCAAAAATCAAGGATAACAATCGACAAATATTTGTAAAGCAAGTTTTATATAATGCCAAGGGCGACAAATATACACGAGTTCAAAGAAAATATACATACATACCCAACCAATAGAGAATACACAAATAAAAATAGAAATGAACCGCAAATCTACCGGTTTATCAGTGCCAATCGAAGAGTAATCCATCCCAGATCATCCGTATGCAAGCTCCATAGTTGTTATCTAAGCTAATCCTAACAAAATTACCGGTTGGTGGAGTTGGGAGCAAAAATTTCCCCAAAACCATAACCTAAAAAATGAATGAAATGAAGTTATAAAATAAATCTCAATAGACCGTGCTAAGCGCGACTTCCTTATTTTACACATCAAACCGACCTAAACCGCGTTAAGCGTGCTATCTGAATTAAGCGGGCTTCAAAACATTGATTCTACCAAATTGTCAAACACAAGCAGCACACTAAAAAATGCACTGAGCGGTACTCACGCTTAGCGGTACTCACGCTTAATGTCCTAAAATTGGTCTTTTATTCCGAAAACACGCATCCAGAGTCGTGCCTTCGACACCTTATTCCTCGATGCTCCAAAATGCAACAAATACCTACAAACTGAATGGAAAACATCAAACAGTACACTATATACACAAAACACAAATAAACACAAACCAAACATATTTATACAAAAGTTGGGTTTATTCAACGATATTAACAACAAAAAGTCGATAAGTGCAACAAAAAGTATATACAAAAATAGCTACAGTTTGCATTTATCAAACTCTCCCCAACTTGAATTTGTTTATCCTCAAACAAAGCCAACTAACTCAAAGAACCAAAAGTAATCAACCAAAATATCATGAATCAACAAGTTTTCAAAATAGAAAACAAATTCAATGATTCAAATGAAAAACGATACACATGAAGAAACATACTTACCACTAAACTACAACGATAACATAAACATGAAACGAATGCTAAATACAAAGAACATGTCAAACATTCTAAAACAACACTAGTTCATAAATGAATCACACCTAGCAAAAACAATCATCGGTAGATGAAAAACACACAAAATAAGGTATTTTCCCTCATCCACAATCTTGTAAACAAAAGACTAAATTATGCATTCATTCAAAAACTCACATTGAAAATAAAAAGGCAAGAATCTTAAGGGCTTTTCAAGGTTGTAATGTGGCTTGGTTAACAAACAAGGGATAAATCTTAAAGCTAATCGAAACAAAAACTTGCTTAAACCTAAGGGAGTGATCAACTCACAAAGTCTCAAGCAAAATAATTTCAATCAAACTTCTTCTTCATTCCAAATTTTAAACCAACACACATCACTTATTAGCACAATTATTCCATACTATTTTTGTTTTTGTTTTTCAAAACTTTTCTCTCTTTTTTTTATTTCTTTCTTTTTTTTCTCTTTCTTTTTCACATTTTTTTCCTTTTCTTTTCTTTTCATAACCTCGTAGCAATCACAACATAAGTACACAATCATTTTTCTCCCCAACTTGAATTCAACCATACATTAAAGTGAATACTCTTTACTTTCTAAGGCAAGGTAAAAATTCAAACCAAAACAATGGTTGAGGGTTCAGGAAAATAACGAATCAACATCCATGCAAAAAGGGAAACTAAACACTCATAGACAAACATTTAGCAAATACAACATGGATATCGACAAAAAACTCAAAGGGGTTACTAATGATCACACATTCACAAGGTGAATTGACTATTTGGCCAAGGTAGTTGTGCTCAAAATGAAACAAAAAATGTTTGATCATGTTCAAGATTTCATACAATCAACACAAACAAAATATTAAACATAATAAAATCCAGTTCAAACAAGAATTGTGGTCTCCAATATATTTGAACAAGGGAAAGTTGTCTCACAAAAAAAGGTAGGAACTAAAGTGATTCACAAATGAACTAGTATACAAAAGAATGAATGACATAAACATTGTAAAAAATCTAAATATCATGAATATGCTAAAGTATAGAAAGCGATAAAACATACCTCGAAAGTGTACAAAACTTTAACACAATTATTACCATGCATTCGCAAGTTGAAATATTCAAACTTGGAAAATCACCAAAAGCGACTTCAAGCTATCGAACCAAAATTGAGTCCAAACAACAACAAAAGAATTAATTATACTAATATTATTTACTATTTAAAGCCTTGGTGGAAGTGGAAAAAAGGAAAATCAAACGAAAAATTATAAAGAATTCACTGGCTCTACACAGCAGGGCGCACTAAGTGACACAGAGCGCGCTAAGCGCGCTACACCAGTTGCAGAAAAACAGGACATCAACTGGTGCAGCTGCTATACAAGCTCCACTTACACCTACACAACCTCAATGTACATAATATTTACAACATACAAACTTCCTCAAGCTAAACACGACAAACTTGCAGAAAAACACAAATTGACATAACGAAACAAACAGGTAAAAGTGAATTAACAAGTTGAAAAGTGAAAATTTGAGAATTTAAAATAGGTCCTATTTCAACTTGTTAAAACACAAGTTAACACATACATAAACGAATACAAACAAAACATGCTTGTTTTACGTCGTAAGCTCGACACCTTTATTGTGCGAGTTAGTAACCTCCTCTCATCATGCCATAGTATTGTCACACCGCAAAAATCTAAAGAAAGTGTCCTAACGTCCACACAACAAACATTACAAAAACGAGATAATTCACAATAATACGTGAAAACAAAGAAAACCACATATATGCACAAGTATGGAAAGTAAACACAAAACATGTACAAGTAAAAATAGACAAGCTTATGTACATATTCTATACAACATATACATTAATTACAAAACTCAAAAACAAAGAAACTTATTGCAATGCGAAAACAATAAACACCAATTCCCGGCAATGGTGCCATTTTGTTGCTGCTGTAGAGCGGCAAGCAAAAAGTAAGTTATTAATTTACCGGTTGATATTTATGTTATATCGTATCGTGTCCACAAAGATTGGTTATTGATTCGCCGTTCGAAAAATTTCTTGTTATTGAGTTTGGGGATAAATGGGTTGAAAGGAAAAGTATCAACAGAAAAATAAATGTATAAAAAGGAAAAGGGGATAACTTATCAAGCATACATATATACTACTTCTCACAGACTTAAACCTATCGACCTGTTATACTAAACCTACAATATTCATTAATGTCATCACATGTCACTCACAACCTAAGTCATTTCTAACCCAAATTGAGAGACCGACTGCATCACCTCGGTAGCGATCTCTCAACCACCTCAACAACACAGAAGTCAACCGTGTTCACTTACGTCGACGATCTCTCAGAGTGACACAAACAACACATAGACATTAGTCTCAGACACCCTAAGTGAATAACATCGCTAAATTTATCTCCAGAATTCAGACACTATCAAATAATCATCCTATATAAGAATCTAAGCAGTATATGTCTATAACAACTCAAATGCCTAGTACAAAGCAAAAATCAAGGATAACAATCGAAAAAGATTTGTAAAGCAAGTTTTATATAACACCAAGGGCGACAAATATACATGAGTTCAAAGAAATGTACATACAAACCCAACCAATAGAGAATATATAAAGAAAAAGATAAATGAACTGCAAATCTACCGGTTTGTCAGTGTCGATCGAAGAGTAATCCATCCCAGATCATCCGTATGCAAGCTCCATAATTGTTATCTAAGCTAATCCTAACAAAATTACAGGTCGATGGAGTTGGGAGCAAAAACTTCTCCAAAATCATAACCTAAAAAATGAATGAAATGAAGTTATAAAACAAATCTCAACAGACCGCACTAAGCGCGACTTCCTTATTTTACACATCAAACCGACCTAAACTGCGCTATCTGCGCTAAACGGGCTTAAAAATATTGGTTCTACCAAATTGTCAAATGCAAGCAGTGCGCTACAAAATGCGCTGAGCGATACTCGCGCTTAGCGGGCTCTCCTGGACAAAATGTCTCAAAATTGGTCTTTTATTCTGAAAACGTGCATCCGGAGCCGTGCCTTCGACACCTTATTCCTCGATACTCTAAAATGCAACAAATACCTATAAAATGAATGGAAAAACATCAAACGGTACACTATATACACAAAATCACAAATAAACACAAACTAAACATATTTACACAAAAATTGGGTTTATTCAACGATATTAACAACAAAAACTCGATAAGTGCAACAAAAAATATATACAAAAATAATTACAATTTGCACTTATCACCTGTGAAAATATTTCTCAACAAAAACTTGAAATTTAAGAAAGCATGTATAAAAATTATATTTTTTCTTTAACGGATATAACCATGTGTATCGGGTAAAATCGTCTATAAAAATTACATAGCATTGAAACTTTTGAGAAGGAAGAAAGGGAGAAGGTTTCCATAAATCACTATGATTTTTTCTAAGAGAACTTGAAAAAGAACTGGATTTATTGAAAGGAAGCTTGCATTGTTTTCCAAATTGACAACTATTACATAAAGTATTTTTTGTTAGCCAATGGCTTGTTTATTTTCTAAAGTGAGCAGGAAATTTAAATTTGGATGTCCCAGACGAGCATGCCATGTCTTCCATGATTCTTCTTTAGTGGCAGCTAGAGCTTCAATTTTTTCTCCATTAAGAGCATAAAGGTTTCCTTGTTTATGTCCTTTGGCCAAGGTTCTTTGTTTCGGATCCTTAATAATAAAACCATTGGATTTAAATTAAAAAATGCAATGATTATCATTAATAAGTAGACTCACCCATATCAAATTATTTGAGTTTAGGTACTACTAAAATGTTGTTTAGGTGAAGCTTACCTTGTGTGATTTTTAGCAAAGCTTTACCTTTATGGGTACTGGGTAAAGCTTGTCCACATCTGATAGTTGTTTGCCAATTGCTGCAAGTTTGTCACATATTTCCTTGAATTTTCGTAATCCAAGGACAAAGTTCCCTTTGATAGGCCGTATAAGTTGTTTTTCAACTGAGATTCAACAACTGGTCATGAAATATACTTCTAAATTTCAGTACAAATAACATCCCTCTCTTTTAATTAAAGTTAAGACTCAAGATTTGATTTGTTTTAAAGGTGGCGCATGGTGAAGACTCACAATCCTTTGGTAATCAACTCAAGGAGGAGACTAACAAATTACATGCAAGTGTATTGCCAACCAACCTAAAAGAGACTGCCTTTTTTGGAGGCATGATATCCTCTTGTTAGATTTTACATAGGGTCAGTTGGTTGAATTGATATAGTAGTATAAAGATTTTTTTATATGGAATTATCATGAGATGTTTAACTTAATCAAAGAACTACTCGAACATAGATTCTTTATTAGAGAATGATATTAATCACACAAACAACTTTTAAGAAGATTTAACCATCGATTAATACAGGGGTGTAATCGGTTTAATTTGGATCGTTTTTTGGTAAAAAAAAATTATTTGACTAAATTAACCGATTTGATCCGGTTTAGTTTGGTTTGGTTGATCAGTTTTCAATATTTTTTTTTAAATATTATATTCATCCGTGTATTATTTGCTATCATGTTTTTCGGTATATTTTACGCTATTATTTTTTCAAATAATATATTTCATATAATATATTTCATATTATACTTTTCAAACAACTTACAAGTTGCTCTTCATCCATATGAAGTGTTGACATAATTTTCATACGTCATGAAATAAGTTCACTATCGAATGCATAAGTTGGCACTTGGCATGAAAAAATTGAGAAGAAATTTGAAAGTTTAACAAATAAAACACAATAATAAAAATAAAAGGTTTCAATACACATAAATTAACATATTTCTCACCTTAAACACACATCAAAACTATTTTGTAACAAGACTAGAAGAAAATTCGTTGAAGAAGAAACACAAAAGATAATAAAAAAGATGAAAATTAACGAAGAGAACTTGAACACGAATAAGACAACTATAACCTATAAGAATGACGGTGGCGAGAGAAACAGTGGTGGTAGACAGCTAGAGTAGCAGTTTGGCAAGAGCAAGGTTTATGGTTTATAATTTCTATTTTTTATGTTTGGAGTTTGATTTTGCCTACATATTTTGTTCAAAGAAAGGAAGTGTAACAAAAGACGGAGATACAAAATTTGGATTTAATAATGAACTAAATAAAATATTAAGTATGTATTTGTAGTCATCGATTCGGTTCACTGGTTTGGCGGTTCTTAAAAACTAAAACCGAGAACTAAACCAAATCATATCGATTTTAATTGGTTTGGTTTGGTTTTTGAACCAAATAAAAAACACTCGATTTTTTTTTCCAGTTTAGTTTTGGTTTGGATTTTCGGTTTAATTGGTTTTTTCTGATCCGCTCACACTCCTAAGTTGATGCCTCAAATTAAATTTAAAATAGGGTTAAATATGTTTGTGGTCCCTGTAAATAACCTAAAATCTGAATTTAGTCCCTACAAAATTTTTCTCGGTGAGTCGAGAGAGACTTTAGTCTGGATAGAGCATCAGCCAAAGTATGGTATAAGTACGTCAATAAAAGTTTCCCCGGTGATATTTTTTTACCTTCATGGATTTGAATGGCCAAAGGGACAAAGTCTTTGGCTACTTGTAGAGATCTTGGGCAAAACATAAAGTAAGAAAGCTAGAGGGTGAGGAAGGCTATGTGCTCCTCGTTAGAAACCTCCTGATCATCGCTGATATGATGATCAGATATATAGTGTGTGAGGCTTTGGCACTCGAAGTTAAAGGAATTTTAAGTCAGAGAAGTCGGGTCGAAAGTTTCACCCAAAGGAGAGAGGCCAATGATAGCGGCCAAATCGAACAAAATAGGTGTTAACATCCCCCAGGGGAATTGGAAAGTATTGGTAGTACCTTCCCAGAAGAAAATTGACGCTAGGATCGGATTTGGATTAATCGTGTGTGCATTTCTCGACAACTGGATAACGTCGAAAATACCAGTATTCTACCATTGCTGTCATTTTTTGCATTGAACTTTGTCGAACCAAGCAATATTAATTTTGTTACCTGGAGTGGACATCGATCGAAAAACCCTAGACCCTATGAATTTGGCGTCAATTGGCGAATCATGGTCAAAAGCTAAAGGTTTCTCCGGTGTAAAGCAAGGAAAACACTCTTGAACTTTCTTTGGGTGATTCCGGTGAATGGGGAGTGGGTTGTGGAACGTGTGGAGTTTTCTCGAAACAACGAATGGGATAAGCATTTGTTGCTGCCATCTTTTCACTTTATGTTCATGTTTAGATGGTGGTTGAGGAATCACCATAAAATTTTCTTCTTCAAGAAGAGTGAAGGCTAAGGGGTTGTTACTAGTGTTCATCAAGGTAGCGGAAGAACCAACCATCGTGATAAAGAAGAAGGAACAAGGAACGGTGGTTGTTTTGGAGCAAAAGGTTGTAGGAAATGATTGACTGTTTAGCAAAGATTGTAGAGAAAATGAGTACAAGATAGAAGAAAAAGAAACAATAAAGCGTAAGAGGGTATTTATAGACTCAATCAAAGGCGGTCAATAATGGACAAGTGGTGCTTATTTGCACAAAATTATGATTGTACCTAAACCTAGAAGTGGAAAAGTTAATAGGATTTATTGAAATCCCATATCCTTGAAACTAGGAGCCATTATGAGAAATAATGAATTGACATGGGGAATAATGGTGCAGAAAGTGGTAATCATGACCTGTGATGTCATTTGAGAAGACATGTGGTCGAAAATTCAAAAGTTAAAAACGCAAAAGTTCTCAGTCGATAAGATCCCTGTCGAAGCTTGGCCTTTTGGGGGGAAATTTATTGACAAATAATTTTTGACTTAAGTATTAGGTCACATGTCAGATGACATCCTTTGTCAAAGAGAAGTATCAATAAGGAGCTATGGGCATGTCGATAGGATTCTATGAATTACATTCAAGTTGATCGACAAGATAGTATCAAGAGCAAAGCAAAGTTGGCGAAGACCATGCATGTCGAGAGAAAAAGCAGATGGCAGTAAAAATGGGTTATCAACTACGAGCATTAGCGAGACGTGGGAGTTTTAAAGTAGTATCACACGAACCCTCAACATGAGTGGTTCAAGTAACTGTCGACGATTACATTTTCAGCATCTATTTAAGCAAATTATTGCATTCATTTTAGATGTCACGTTTTGTAACATTGTAAGAGAGCACTCAAAGTACCAGCACATAGAGAAACGAATGAGTTCTGAGAAATGTACGATTGCGTCTACCTTTAAATTTAAAATATTCTTTTTATCTTTATAAGTCTTGTTTATCATTCCAGTCTTACAATTTATCTACCATTTACATGTCTTTGTTTCTCGCACTTTAATCTTTTCAAGTACCTAAATACCGTCAAACTTAACACGAAAGTCTAGGACTCTTATAACCGATGCTATAAATACATTTAATTAAGAGGTTAGAGATTGTTCGCGAGAAACTTTTATAATTTTCTTGTTTTGTATCATAGTTAAAAAATATTGGAGTATTATTTTATCAAGTGTTAGAAGTATTTTTAGTAGTATATAATGACCATTGATCAGAGCTCTGTCATTGGCGAGTTGATCGACAAGAATTTTGACACAATTGAATTATGAATTTGTGGTCGAAGAACCAACATAATATTTTGGTATAAATTCCTTATTATGATACATATCCTTTGAATTTTGTTTTGAAATAGATCAACAAAAAGGTGAGAGGTAGTTTAATTAGGTTTGAGCTAGATGAATTTAAGTTGTTGGTTTATGGTTTAATTTCTAACTCAACAATATATTGTTATATTTTTCATTATATATTAATACAAAAAAGTTGTTGATTCATATGTTAATTTTGGAATAAACTCATAGTATTCATCATATTATGGAATGTACATAACAGTATTATATATACTGTTAAAGTAACAAACTGTTTAGTAACAGACTTGTTTATAGGTTTTTGGTTCTGTTAAAGAGCTTATGGATAGACAAAATAATTTCTGATCAGGACTACATTGGCTATAAGATAATACAGAAGAGAGAGGGTAGATAGAGGAACCTGTGTCAGATGCTGGCAGCATGGGGGATAGCAAATTGCAGTGATAATCAGATAGATAAGCTGGAGGTTTAGTATTTCGATTGGATTTTCTGGTTGGCACAGGAGGGGAAGGGCAAGGGGAGTTGTTAGAGTCATTTGAGGAAGAAGAGAGGTTATTGGGAGAATCTGGTTGGGGGACATAGGTAGGAGAGGAAGGTTCATTTGATTGTGAAGGTAAGTTGGGTGGAATGTTGGTGAAAATATCAGGTGAATCAAGGGAAGGAGGGTCAGGAGTAGGGATTATAGGATTAGGTGCAGGTGGGATGGATGCAAAAGGGAACGCAGTTTCATAAAAGAATACATTCCTTGAAATGTAAAATTCATGTGTGATAGGATCATAGAGAAGGTAGCCTTTTGTGCCTTCCCTGTAGCCAAGAAAAATAGATTTTCTTGCTCTTGGTTCGAATTTGGTGCGATGGTTAAGCAAGGTCGAAGAGTAGGCAAGACAACCAAAGACTCTCATATGGTTAAGGCTGGGAGGAGTAGAATGGAGTTTTTGGTAAGGAGAGTGGTTGTTTAAAAGAGGAGTGGGAAGACGGTTTATAATATGAATGGCCTGTTGTATAGAAAGGTGCCAAAGGTTGTGAGGGAGGTGAGAGTGGAAAGAGAGGGCACGGGAAACATTCAAAATATGCTGATGTTTTCTTTCCATGATATCGTTCTGTTGAGGCGTTTCCACACAAGACCTTTGATGAATGATTCCTTTCGAAAGGTAGAAAGTGGTCATGAGAAACTCAGGGCCATTATCACTACGAATGCACTTGAGTTTCTTGTTAAATTGGGTTTCGATAAAGGATATGAAGTGAATTAAATGGTTTTTGGTTTCACTTTTGTTGGCCATAAAAATTGTCCAAGTAAACCTGCTGTAATCGTCTACGAGGGTTAAAAAATACTTGTGGCCACATATGGAAGGTGTGGAAAGAGGGCCCCAAATATCAACATGAAGTAAATCGAAGATGGCAACAGACTTAGTATTACTGTGAGTAAAAGGCAAATGTTTTTGCTTAGCCAAATGGCAAGTATTACAGGGCTTATGATTGTCATTGTAGGTGACAAAAGGAAATTGAGAGGAAATACATTTGTGTATGTAGGGACTTAAGTGTCCAAGCCTAAGATGCCAAATAGTAGCAGGATAATGTTTAGCAGGTTCGAATTGGGGAGAAGAGGAGGTGTTGACAGAGCCAGGTGTGGGAGAGATGGCCTTAGGCCGGGTGGCATCAAGAACATACAATTTGCCAATCCTCCTAGCTGTAAATCCAGTCATCTTGGATTGGGGCAACTGTATAATTTGACAGCAATTAGGAGAAAATTTCACATCATATAAAGTGGAATCAAAAAGAGTGGTGACAGAGATGATATTGACATGAAATGAAGGAAAGTAATAAACATTGTGAAGGACAAGTGAACCACATAGTAAAACTGAACCAGCAATGTTTGTAGTGACAGAGTCACCATTAGGCATTGTCATGGATTTAGGTGCAATGTGGTATGTGGAAAGGAAACTGGCAAAGGTATGGGTGATGTGATAAGTAGCACTTGTGTCAATGATCCACCAGTTATGACAAGGAAGATTTGAGGAATTCTTACCAGAGGAATTATGAGGAGAGGTATGGGACACAGAATTAGCAGTATAAACTGAATTAATCGAGGGAAGTGAAGGAGATTGCAAATTAGATTATTGGAGGAGCTGCAGAATCTGAGTGTATTGTTCTTGAATTGTAGACAAATCATTTGGACTGGTGTTTGATGTGGAAGCAGCATCTTGAATCGAGTTCACTGTAGAATTAGTAGAATTCCCCACAGATGTAGTAGGCTTGCGTTGTTGAAATCCAGGGGGATAGCCATGTTTCAAGAAGCAAGTCTCAATGGTGTGATTGGTGCGGTTGTAATGAGTACAGAGTCGGTTTCCACGGCCACCACGACCACGACCACGACCACGAGAAGGTGCTTGAGAAAGGTGATTCACAGACGATTGAGACTCAATTAAAGAAGTAGAAGGTGAAAGAAGGTTGAATTGATGTTCTTGTTGAAGAACCAGATTAAACACATTATCAAGAGTTGGCAGTGGTTTCATCAACATAATCTGTGAGCGAACATGAGCGTATTGGTCATCAAGGCCCTTCACGAACTTGATAACTTTATCTTGTTATTTGAATTTGCGTAAGTCTGAAGCAGCACCACAGGAGCACGGAATAGCGCAAGTACAATCACGAATTGGCCGGAAGTTCTCGATTTCTTCCCAAAGCATCATCAGTTTCGTGAAGAACGAAGAGATATCGAGAGTTCTTTGTTGAAGACGAGCAACATTTTCTTGAATGTCAGCAATGCGAAAAATATCTCCCTGAGAAAAACGATTTTCCAAACTTTTCCATACAAGAGAAGCACGATCATACCAGAGAAGGGATTTTGCAATTTCTTCAGAAATCGAGCGTTGAAGCCATGAGAGGACGAGATTGTTGCATCGTAGCTGTTCTGGACTGGGCCCGACAGGCCCAAAAGCATTGTTGAGGCCCAGTCCAAAGGGACTTACTGAGGACCACGCCGAGCAAAGGGGTCACATCCATGCCCGACATCCTGATGTCCAGCTCGACATCCCACTGTCCAACTCCGAGTGATGATGTCCAGCTCCACCTCTTGACGTCCAGCTCGACATCCTGCCGTTCAGTTCCACGTCCTGACGTCCAGCTCGACACCCCACTGTCTAGCTCGACGTTCTGACGTCCAGCTCGACACCCTACTGTCCAGCTCGACGTTGTCTTGAGCATCCCAACTAGGGCAGACTCAGTCCACCGTTCCCCAACGATACTCCGGAAAGACCGCGTCTTCGTCCGCCCACACTTCACGCAGCACATCCAGGAAGGGGACCACGTGCGGGTCCCCACTACCCACGTAGAACCTGGCAGTTCCTCCATTGGGCCAAATCCGCCCGGCCCAATGAAGGGACCTTGGCCCAACGCTGGGGGCTATAAATACCCTCTGTTTCCAGAGGGTCAGGTATTCATCATTCTAACCTCAACTTACTATTATCTGCTCGTACTCCTACTTACTTCAGCATCGGAGTGTCTTGCAGGTACCCCCCCCACCTCGTTCAAAAAAGCTTTCTGCTCGGAGCCAGCCGTGACGGTCCATTTCTGATCAGGTCAGATCAGTGGCGCCGTCTGTGGGAAACAGCTTCCCCGTCTAACGAACAATTCTAAGGACCAAAGCTCAATTCAATTACCTGTCATGGCTGACCCAGCTCACGACGAGCAGCCCGTCCGTGTCGCCGACACTAATAACGGCCCCGCGGACAAGAACGGACACCTCGACAATCCCGGTGATCCCGGCCACAATGCCATCCCTGTGACAACCGCCCCTGGACCTTCCTCCCGCAGGGACGGGAACACTGCGTCATCCTCGACGACCCCTCCAGCACTCGAGGACGACCCGGTAGCTCTCGCCCATCACAGAGCTGCCCGGTTCTATGAAGTCCCAGTACCTCCCGGGGCAGATGCCACGACTCAGGCACTGTTCGCGGCCATCAACCAGACAAATTATCTCATATTCGCCCAAGGAGAAAGATTAAGGGCACTTGAAAATGATCGATGACCCCCGAGGAGGCATCAGAGGCCACCTTCTCCACCTCCTCGGGTCGAAGAAGTTCGACACCCTTCTCCCCCGCGGAGACACTACAGGGAGAACTCCAGGAGCCCCTCTCCCCGACCAAAGCAGAGGCGGCCCCAGTACGAGAGACAACCCGCTATTCTAGCCGGGGAACCCAGTCGCGACCCATCAAGGCACGACAAGAGGCACCCCGGAGACGGGCGTGTGACCTTCAACCACCGAGCGTCACGCTCGAGGGAATCTAAGCACGATCATCGTGCCAGACACAACTACAGGACCCCTTCTCTTTCTCCGGAGAGGAGCGACGAGGACGACCCCCGCGGTCCCCTGTCGCAGGCCATCATGGATGCACCTATCCCCCCGGGCATGGAGAAGCCCCCACATCTGAAGGAGTATGATGGAGTAGCAGACCCGGTCGACCACATTGACGGGTTCGAAGCCATGCTTCACTATCATAATGTCGGGGGGCCCATCAAGTGCCGTCTCTTCCCCACAACTCTCAGGAAGGCGGCCATGGACTGGTATAAAGGACTCGCCCCGGGCTCAATTACCTCGTGGCGGAACCTAAAGAACCAGTTCATCAGTTCCTTCACAGCTTCTCGGCGCCACCCGAAGACCGAGGCAGCCCTCGAGGCCATCATCCAAAGGCAGGATGAAACCTTGAGGGAATTCATCAACCGCTTCAACCGGGAAGCAATACAGGTCCCCTGCGCGGACCATATGAAAAGATACTTGCTGGAGAGGGGCCTCCTCCCCGGCACAGAATTCAGAAAAGCTGTGGGTATTGAGCCACCTGCAACTTTTGACGCTCTCCTCGACAAAGCCCGAGCTTACATGGACTACGAGGAGAGAGAAGCTGCCAACAGGGCACGAGACTCCAGGGCTCGCGCTCCCAACCATGGCAGCAGCTCGCGACAAGACCCTCCTCCCCGACGTACGGGGGAGAAAAGGAAAGAAGATCGACCCCGGGAAGTTCGGGAACAAAGGGGCCCCTCGGTCCGTTTCACTGAGTACACTCCGCTCACGGCTTCCCGCGAGCGTATTTTGGCGGAGTGTGCTAGCACAGATTTCAGAGACGGTGGCGTCAAGCGTCCCCGACCTGCTCCCGCCAAGCCAGGGGCAGACAAAAATAAATACTGTCAATACCATAGGAGTCATGGTCATTTGACAGAGGACTGCGTCCACCTCAAGGACGCCATTGAAACCCTCATCAAGGGAGGGAGGCTCGCACAGTACAGGCGAAACGACGCTCCCCATCGTGACGCCCACGAAGCTAAGGAGCCCGAAGAGGATGCACGACCATCAGACGAGTCGGTGCCAATCCAGACTGCCTTCTCGGTAACCAGGCCCGAGGATTTTGAAATTCCCGAGCTCCTGCAGGAGCCCCTGACAACACACAGCAGGTGGGAATACTTCCCCTCCGCCATGGTCATCAGCGGGGGCGGGTTCAACGACCTCACCATCAATTCAGCCAAGAGGAAGTTGGACGAACTGGTCGACACAGCTCCTCCTCAAACTGTGACGTTCGAAAGGGTGAAGGGCAGGTCAGAACCCATCACCTTCTACTTAGAAGAGCTCCCCGGCGGAGCCCCGAACGCAGTCATCCCCTTGCTGATAAGGGCAAAGATGGCCAATTTTGACGTGCATCGCATCCTGGTCGACGAAGGGAGTTCCGTCGACGTGATGTACAGCCAGCTGTTCCGGACCTTGCAACTGGACGACTCACACCTCTCTCCGTATGTGGGTTCAGACCTTCAAGGCTTCAACGGCTCGACTTCCAAACCTTGGGGTTATGTCGAGCTCCTGGTGACGTTCGGGGAAGGAACGGCTACAAGACAGGTCAAGGTCCGCTTCCTCGTCATTGACTGCCCTTCCCTATACAATTGCATCTTGGGGAGGCCGACATTGGCGGAGCTGACAGCGGTGCCCTCAACTGTCCATTTAAAAATGAAGTTCTATACCAAAAGGGCAAGGGTAGCCACCATCCAGGGAGACCTCGCCGCTGCCCGCAGGTGCTTCAACGCCGCTTCCAAGGGACGGGATACCGTCGACGTGGGGACCAGACCCACCAAGAAGACAAAGCAAGAGCCCGACAGAGCATCCCCCGAGGTAGAAGTTCAGAAGGCTCCACCAAAGGTCGACTCCATAGCCCTCGACGCCCGCTTCGACCAAGACGAGCCATCCAGCAGCGAGCAAATCCCACTCCGACCTATTCCGGACGGCGATTTTAAACTCGTTCCCCTCGGAGCAGACCCGACCAAGGGAGTGAAGATTGGCAAAGACCTCCCCGACTTGGCCAGGAAGCAAATCAAGGCCTGTCTGCGCGAGAATGCTGATCTCTTCGCCTGGAGCGCCGCAGAGATGCCCGGACTCGACCCTGAGGTCGCCTGTCATCACCTCGCCATTGATCCAGCCGCCAAGGCCGTAGTACAACGTAGGCGTAGGCAGTCTCCAGAAAAAACGGAGGCTGCTGAAAAAGCTGTAAAAGACCTCCTAGAGGCAAATTTTATTTCTGAAGCCCGGTATTCCACCTGGCTGTCAAATGTTGTACTTGTTAAAAAGAATAATGGAAAATGGAGAATGTGTGTTGACTATACCGACCTCAACCGGGCTTGCCCGAATGATGCTTTTCCTCTACCTAACATCGACATGCTGGTCGACAATTCGACCGGCTACAAGACTTTGTCATTCATGGACGCCTACTCGGGATGCAATCAAATCCCAATGGCTCTGGGCGACAAACGCTGCACGGCGTTCATGACCAGCTCGGGCAACTATTACTACAACGTAATGCCCTTCGGACTGAAGAACGCCGGTGCAACTTACCAACGCATGATGAACAAAGTGTTCAACAAACAAATTGGCGACATGCTCGAGGTATATATGGACGACATGATCGTCAAATCCCGAGCAGACACCGATCACGCCGCTCATCTCAAGACAGTCTTCGCCCAGGCAAGACAGTGCAAAATGAGGTTCAACCTCGAGAAGTGCACGTTCGGGGTTAAGGCAGGAAAATTCCTAGGATTCTATCTAACAGAACGAGGGATTGAAGCCAACCCCGACAAATGTCGAGCGTTCTCCGATCTACCGACACCGACGTCGAAGAAGTCGATACAAATCATGAACGGCATGTTGACGTCACTATCCCGCTTCGTCGCGAAGTCCGCTCAGCACGCCCTCCCCTTCTTCAAGCTCCTCCGAAAGGAAGCAGCATTCGAATGGAACGAGGAATGTGAGCACGCACTTCGCCATCTGAAGCAGAGCCTATCTCAACCGCCCGTGCTGTCTCGACCAGACGATGGAGAACCATTGTACTTATACTTGGCCGTTTCGAACGAAGCCATCAGCGCAGCCCTTGTCCGCGAAACCCCTGACGGGCAGAAACCTGTCTATTTCACGAGCAAAGCCTTACAAGGCCCCGAAAGCAGATATCAACAGATAGAAAAGGTTGCTCTGGCCCTCGTCAACGCTGCGAGGAGGCTCAGACACTACTTTCTAGCCCACACCATCATCGTGCGAACCGATCAGCCGGTGAGGCAACTCCTGGGTCGGCCAGATATGGCGGGCAGAATGCTGAAGTGGTTCTTGGAACTCTCCGAATTCGACATTCAATACGAGAGCAGGAAGGCCCTGAAAGCACAAGCCCTGGCCGACTTCGTCGCGGAGATGACCACTCACGACCTTCCCCCGGGGAAGGAACACAAGTGGACCATCTTCGTCGACGGAGCCTCCAGCTCGTCCGGAAGCGGCGCAGGGATCCTCCTGGAAAACGAAGAAGGTGTAGTAATCGAGCACTCCTTGGTTCTCTCCTTCCCGACGTCAAATAACCAGGCAGAATACGAAGCCCTGCTCGCGGGACTGAGATTAGCCGAGGACCTAGGAGCCCTCGAAATTCAAATTTACACCGACTCCCAGCTCGTCGCCTCTCAAGTACAGGGAAGCTACCAGGCCAAAAATGACAACCTCATTGAGTACTTGAACTTAGTCAAAAAACAAATGACAAAGTTCGTACGTGCAGAAATTTCTCATGTTCCCCGCGAGCAAAACACGAGGGCGGACATATTGTCCAAACTTGCGAGCACACGAAAGAAGGGCGGGAATAAATCCGTCATCCAGGAATCTCTGGCACGACCGAGCATCGAACCATCTTCGATTACGGTCGAGATCCACGCCATCGGGGATGCCACGTCCTGGATGACCCCGGTTTATAATTTCCTGACAAAGGGAGAACTCCCGTCGAACCAGGCCGAAGCGGCCATAATCAAGCGACGAGCATGTTCCTACGTTGTTCTCGAGTAGAAACTGTACCGAAGAGGATTCTCCATTCCCCTCCTGAAATGCATCGACGAGTCCGCCATCCCCGACGTACTGCGGGAGATACACGAAGGGATTAACGCCCAACACATGGGCGGTAAATCCTTGGCAAGGAAAGCCCTCCGAGCAGGATATTACTGGCCGACGATGCAACAGGACGCCAAGGAACACGTGAAAAAATGTGACAAGTGCCAGAAGCACGGGGATATGCACCTCGCCCCCCCGCACGAGCTGAACACATTGTCGTCCCCATGGCCGTTCGCCTGGTGGGGCATGGACATCCTCGGGCCCTTCGTGCAAGGAACCTACCAGAACAAATTTCTAATCGTCGCCGTGGATTACTTCACGAAATGGATCGAGGCCGAGGCACTCGCAAAAATCACCTCACACAATATCCTCCGTTTCTACAAAAGGAACGTCCTCGCCAGATTCGGAATTCCGCAGGCCCTGGTGACCGACAATGGTACCCAGTTCACCGACCACGGGTTCCGAGACTTCGTCACCAAACTGGGGACCAAACAACATTTCACGTCGGTCGAACACCCTCAGACCAACGGGCAAGCCGAAGCCGCGAACAGAGTCATCCTCCGAGGGCTCAAGCGTCGACTTGGCGAAGCCAAAAGAGGATGGGTCGAGGAGCTCCACAGCGTCCTGTGGGCATACCGCACCACACCCCACTCAACGACTGGGGAAACACCATTCCGACTGACCTACGGCACCGAAGCTGTCATCCCGGTCGAAATCATGGAACCATCCCGTCGAACGGAGGAACCCCTCGACGAAGAAATGAATGACGAAGCACTAAGGGATGAACTCGACCTAGTCGAGGAAATCCGATCGGGGGCTGCCCTGCACGAAGCCACCCTAAAACAACGAGTGGCTCTACGCCACAACGACACGGTCATCAAGCGCGAGTTCGAAATAGGCAGCCTGGTACTACGCAGGAACCAGAAAGACTCCCGCGAAGGGAAGTTGGCCGCGAACTGGGAAGGACCTTACCGCGTCCACGGCACCACGGGTACCGGGGCGTACTACCTCGAGCAGTTAGACGGAGAGCCATTATCAAGACCCTGGAATGCTGCTAAGCTAAAGCAGTACTACAGTTAGAAACTATCAACACCTGGGACCCTCGACCAGCAGCACCCGCGCTCGGTCAACGAGGAGAAACGTCCAACTTCGTATAAGGCTAAGGTACAAGCCCGACATACGACCAAAATGGCACAGCATCGCGCGGTAAACGATGACGATCGATAGTGCCCGACGTGGACAGCTATACCGAGCCCCACCGTCGTCGTACTCATAAGGCAGAACACCCAGCTCGCGATGGGCAGTTCACGCCAAGGGCGAACCGTCCCTAACGGGCTCCACGCCCGACTGAGCAACTTCGCTCCGAAAAGCCCGACATTTCATCAAGGATAACGGGCCATCTACAAGGGTCAAAAGAAAATCTCTCCCCTCGAGCACACCACTTAGATGATTCTGGCCAATCGAAATAGGGCCGAGAACGCATACAATCGGAGGCGGGCAGACTCGCTCGCCAAATCAGAGCCACTTACGGGCACTCCTCGGGCCCGTGACTTAGGCTAAAAATTCATGCAAATGTACGATTCCAAACAAGGGCAAAAAACCCAAAATGTAAAACAACATTGATATAAATGCCCGAAGGCGACAAAACAATAGTAAACCGACCAAGAAGGCCGGCGATGTTCATAACATACAATAAACGGGCACGCAGGCCCAAAGAATACAAATATCAAGGGCACGCAGGCCCACTATCCTACTCAGACTTCCACGGAATCATCATTGTCGGCGTTAGGAGAGTCGGGCGGAGGCACGATCACGCCATCTACAATCCGGTGTGTGTGACCGATACCCTCAGTGACCAGGCCAGGGTTTAGCAAGGAGAGTTGACCGACCGCAGAATTGAACCCGTCCTCCAGGGCACCGACGCAGTCCACCTCGAGGAGCCGGATGTGGGCGACCAGCTCCACCCGACTCTTCAAAGCTACTATGTCCTCGGGCTCATCTTCGGCAGGTTGCAGGGCAACATTCATTTCCTCGACCTGTTTACCCAAGCGTTCGACTTCGGCCGCCAGGCGATCCCTGTCTGCCCGAAGAAGCTCCCCTTCCTCAGTCAACTTCCCCGACTTCTCCTTCTCCAGGGTCAACATCTCCCTCTCAGCATCGAGCATCGCGGTCTGCTCTCGGAACATCCCCTCGGAGCGTTCCAGAGCGACCTTCAACTTCCGTGAGCTCGCGGTCAGTGCCGCCTTCTCCTGCTCGAGTTCTTCAACACGGGCAGCATCCCCTCCATCCTCAGATAGCACCAAAGCCATTTCGGCCATTTTTACCAGCCCATCCACGCTGGCGGCCAGATACGCCTTTCGTTCCTCTTTACTCATCTTTTTTATGGCGGCAGCCTCATGGGCAACCACTGTCGGAGGAAATCGCTCGAAAAAGCCCGCCTCCTCGAAGCAAGGGGGGAAGGCGAAAGATTTAACAGCACCAGCGTCCTCACCGACAGTCGGACCACCTTCCACACGGGTCCTCTTCCGCTGCATCAAAACGGCACTGGGGTCGATCTCCTCGACTTCTGGATCCGACGCGGGCCTCGAGCTCGACGGCGATTCCACCCTCGCCGACTGAGGAGCGTTTGGACTTTGTGACGGGCCCATTCTCGTCGCCTGTGGGGGCTTCACGACCCTCCTGCCTCGCCTCTGGTCGCAGGATAATTTCAGGAGCCTTTCATGTCGGCTAGCCATCGTACCTGCACGAAATAAAGGAGAAGTCAGTATCGAGCAAACTTCACGAGTAAATGACGAATAAAGAATGTCAAGCAACAAACAACCTAACAGGCGAACAGCCTGCCTGTATGTCGGGCACTCCACCAGCGCCTTGGTGTCAATCGGACGGGACTCGAACGTCGGGTAACCGTCTTTGTCCAGGATATCATCCCCTTCCCGCGTAACCCATTGGGCGGGATGGAAACTGTCGACAAACCGACAAAGAGTGTCGTACGCCCGCTCGTCTTCCGAGCACATGTCCCCGGCGGCGGTATGGTAATAACCGGTCCCATGCTCGTAATGCCGGGACATCCAGTATACCGGGACTTTAGCCCTACGACCCAACACGGGGCTCCCATCGTCGCCCATCATCGTTTCCCCATCATCGTCGCTCACCGGCCCCTCCTCCTCGAAAAAGGAATTTAAAGCAGCGTCGGTAACTGGCCGTACCACGTACCACTTGTCTTTAAACCCCCTCACGGAGTCCATATACATCTTAAAAAGCCTCCTCGACTGCTTCAGGGAGACCCAGCTATGTTTCCCTCCTCGGGACTGACGCTGCAGGTGAAATATCCGGAAGAAAAGCGGGATGGTCGCCCCGATCCTCAGGTATCGACACGTCAACTCAAACGCCCGGATGAAGGCGAGAGAGTTTGGGTGTAGCTGGGACGGGGCCAGCTCCAAGTGCATAAAGACCCCGACCTGGAAATCAGTGAATGGCAGCCGCAGCCCTAGGTCTTTGAACGCGATCTCATACATCGCGAGGCTGTAATTTGGATAAACCGAGCAAATCCTTGCACGGGTTGACGGAAGCATAACTACGAAGTTTTGTTGGAAGCCGGGCTGGTCTTGACCCTCTTCAATGACAGCGAATGGATGTCGGTCGTCCCGACTATATACCGACGCTATCCCCCGCGGCTCGACGCCCACCCATTCCAGCAATGGGTCGGTCACGGTATCAATCAGGGTGACCGACTCGTCGGCACTCTGTTCTTCGCGGTCGCGGCGTCCGGAGGAGCTCGGCTCGTCCGCCATGGTTACCTGCAGAGCACGGGAAACCAGTCAGTTGAGCACGAAGTCCTACGCTCGACAAAATCACGTCGTCCCATACACGACTACATAAGTCCATTTCCACAAATGGCTGCCTCCCCGACGTCCTGAACCCGGTGTTCTTCCTCAAACCAACTGCGCGACCACTCTCCAAGCATGTCGACCCGAGGTATGAGCATGGCGAGCCGCACCATGAAGCCCACGGCCAAGACCATGAACATACCGGGCGCGATCATGAATCAGGCGCCCTGGATCATGAAGACTACGGGCAGCCCTGAAGTTTATCACCTAAACTATGAATGTGCCGGCCACAAACATGCGTTTGCCGGTCCTAGACATGAATGTGTCGGGCTGAGCACGAGTTTACCGGGCTAATCCCACGCGCACGGTCCTAAAACATCTACAAACGCCGGATATCATGCATTCTAAACAGAAAAATGAAGAAGATAGACCACTTACTTGGATCAAAGAGTGAAATTTGGCTACGAAATGGAAGAATCTGTAACGGAAAGTCACAACGGGAGAAAGTCTGGGAGAGCAGCAGCAGAGAGAGCACAGAGAGCAGAAAACGTATTATGGGGCCCAAGGTTCCTATTTATAGTGATGACGTGGAATACCAAACGTCACCTCGGGCAACCACGGACTACATCTCCTCGACGCGCTGCTCCCAACGCAATGATGACCCTACCCCCATAGGGTGGCGGCACAGTTCCCGAAAGATACCTCGTGTGCTCGACCGACGCGCCCGGTAAGGATCCTCCGCGTATCCACCACCGAGGAAGTCTCCGAGCACGACACGGGGAGGCCCCTCGAGGGACCACACCTCTATCCCCGGCACGAGACCTCAACGAGGGAATAACTTGGGCTCAAGTCATGGCTCCTCGCAAAGGAACCACGACTTGGGGGGCTCCTGTTCTGGACTGGGCCCGACAGGCCCAAAAGCATTGCTAAGGCCCAGTCCAGAGGGACTTACTGAGGACCACGCCGAGCAAAGGGGTCACATCCATGCCCGACATCCTGATGTCCAGCTCGACATCCCACTGTCCAACTCCGAGTGATGATGTCCAGCTCCACCTCTTGACGTCCAGCTCGACATCCTGCCGTTCAGTTCCACGTCCTGACGTCCAGCTCGACACCCCGCTGTCTAGCTCGACGTTCTGACGTCCAGCTCGACACCCTACTGTCCAGCTCGACGTTGTCTCGAGCATCCCAACTAGGGCAGACTCAGTCCACCGTTCCCCAACGATACTCCGGAAAGACCGCGTCTTCGTCCGCCCGCACTTCACGCAGCACATCCAGGAAGGGGACCACGTGCGGGTCCCCACTACCCACGTAGAACCTGGCAGTTCCTCCATTGGGCCAAATCCGCCCGGCCCAATGAAGGGACCTTGGCCCAGCGCTGGGGGCTATAAATACCCTATGTTTCCAGAGGGTCAGGTATTCATCATTCTAACCTCAACTTACTATTATCTGCTCGTACTCCTACTTACTTCAGCATCGGAGTGTCTTGCAGGTACCCCCTCCACCTCGTTCAAAAAAGCTTTCTGCTCGGAGCCAGCCGTGACGGTCTATTTCTGATCAGGTCAGATCAGTAGCCAAGGTTCGTATAGAGTGTCGGAGATAGGTGGAGGAGAAAGAGTGCCATCAACGAACTTGATCTTGTTCTTGGAGATAAGAACCACTTTCATTGATCTGGACCAGATCTGATAGTTCTTGGTATCAAGAACAGGTTGAACAAGAACAAGAGAGGGATTCTCATTAGGGTGCATGTAGTAAGGATTGGAAGGATTGGTAGCAAAATCAGAGTAAGGAAGCGCCATAACAAGCTGATGCAGCAAAGGAAGGAGAAGGCGCGAAGGTGCGAAGAAGAAAGGCGCGGAAAAGAGAATTCAAACTGATACCATGTTAATTTTAGAATAAACTCATAGTATTCATCATATTATGGAATGTACATAACAGTATTATATATACTGTTAAAGTAATAAACTATTTAGTAACAAACTAAATAGAATTGTAACCAACTGTAACAAACTAAACTAACTGTTTAGTAACAAATTAAAACAGAATTATTTTCATCATATAATATCATATAAATCAATCTTTCATTTAAAGAAAAACAGCAGAAACACTTTAATTGCAAGAGATCATGACGTAAATCCAGTCTAAGACCACTCCATCGAGCCATTTCCAGAGAGCAAAGATTGTCAACTTTTGTCTTCTCATGCAAAACTTTCTCCTTTCTTCCTTAGGAAGGATGATATCATCAAATACGTCATAAACTCTTCTTGAACTTTGAATATGGCTGCACATGAATAGCATATTGTCCTAATTCAAAAAGGGTTAGGGAAGCCATAAAATACGATACATCGGTGATACATAAAAGAATTTAATTTCTTGCTTTGTTTATTCCATGATCAACAAATATTTACAAAATACCTATACACTACATCTTAAGTAACTAATCATACACAATCAATACAAAATAATAAACATTAATATACAAAATATATATAATCAATTGCAAATTCAAAAATCTTAATGGTTATTCCTTAAGCTATTATATATCTGATTGATACAAAATTATAATTATTCTTTTCGTTTCAAATGGTTTAATATTTTATACAGAAATTAATTTTATTAATATATTAGAAGTAGTATAAAAAATAAAAAAATAAATAATATAATTGAAAAAATAATAATTATTACTATGTTAAAAAGTGAAAATGAAAATCAATCTAAAATAAAATTTATTTATTAAAACGATAATTATTTATTAAAACGATAATTATTTTAAAACAAAATAGTATTTGATGTCAGAAGTAAAATTGATCTTTGAATTAATTAAATATTTGGATTTTAATAGAAAATGAAATTCCATTAAAGATGAACATTTGAGTACTATTCTAATTTAATTTTCGATGGAAATAAAGTTTGGTAAGTCAATTGCCTCTTTGAAATATGAAAATAGATTAGTAGATATGAGATGAATATGATAGAAAAAAATTCAGTAGTATTTTTTTTCCAAAATATAACATAAAAGAATAGAATTGGTCAAATAAAATACAAAACTAAACGCCGCCTGTGACTAACAGCTTTCTATATAACACAAACACAGCCACCCTTCTTTCTCACACAATAAGATGTCGGCAGCATCATCCATCACCGCAATCCACGTGGAGAACATCGAGTTCCCAGCGGTGGTTACCTCTCCGGTCACCGAGAAATCATATTTCCTCGGCGGTGCCGGTGAGAGAGGGTTAACTATCAATGGAACTTTCATCAAGTTCACTTGCATTGGAGTATATTTGGAGGACAAAGCAGTAGAATCTCTTGCCACTAAATGGAAGGGTAAAACCTCCGAAGAGTTGCTTGATACTCTTGACTTCTACAGAGACATCATTTCAGGTATGTATAACATCAGCATCTCTACCATCTATCTACACCTCTGAACAAAGTCGTGTCAGGTGTCTGTATTTGTTAAACACAACTCAATTATTACGTGTCATGTGTCTATGTCAGTGTCTGCGTCTGTCTGTGTTTCTTTTCTTATCATATTCACTAGAAGTATATAGTGGCAAGTTGATTGATGAAATGGTGATATTTTTTAGGTCCGTTTGAAAAGTTGATTAGAGGATCAAAGATAAAGGAACTGAGTGGTCCTGAGTACTCAAAGAAGGTTATGGAGAACTGTGTAGCACATTTGAAATCTGTTGGAACATATGGAGATGCAGAAGTTGAAGCTATGCAAAAATTCGCTGAAGCTTTCAAGACTGTTAATTTTCCACCTGGTGCTTCTGTTTTTTACAGGCAATCATCTCATGGAATATTAGGGGTTAGTAATACTACCCGTCTTATTTATAAGAAAAAATTTACTTTTACTTTTACAGATTAATTAAGCTTTGTAATTAGTTTTTAATTACTATTTAACTAACTAATCATTGAGTATTGAAAACATTGGTTGCAGCTAAGTTTCTCAAAAGATATAAGTATACCAGAAAAGGAGGATGCAATTATAGAGAACAAAGCAGTGTCATCTGCAGTGTTGGAAACTATGATTGGTGAGCATGCTGTTTCTCCTGATTTGAAGCGCTGTTTGGCTGCAAGATTACCTGCATTGTTGAATGAGGGTAATTTCAAGATTGGAAATTGATGACTTTTTACATCTTCAAAACTGTTGCAACACATGCTTCAGAGCATGTACTTTTTTTTTTTTAATTTCTACACTTGTTTTTATTTTTTATTTTTATATTCATCAATAATATGAAAGATCTCATTTTTTATTAGTATTGATGTGATGGATAGTTTTAACTAGTATTTTAATCAATAAAAGTGTTTTGTTTTGTTCATCAATAATATCTTAACTAGTATTTTTATATTCATCAATAATATGAAACATCTCAAATAGAGTTACTTAAAAGAGTAATAAAGGTAATTTGAGGGTATGTGTGAGATTCTTAATGATCCCTCACTCTTAGGAATAGACTTTTTGAGCAAAATTGTCTACACTTGTGAGTTTAGGTAGACTCGTGAAAGGTCTAGAGATTTGATTTGTAAATTCATAAATTTGATTTTATAAAAGCTTATGAGTGAACTGGATACATAATAGACCACTATATCTATGAAAAATAAAATGATGATTCTATAAAAACTTGTGAGTGAATTGTATACATGATAAATCACTATTTCAAACTTTATAATAGAGTTGTTACCGAAACAATTCCATAATAAATATAAAAAAGATAGAAAATTTTCTCGACACTAGGCAACAAAAAGACAAAAACTATTAAAAAGAACGACGTTATTTAAAGAAAAGTTTAAAAGCAAAAAAATTATACATGAAAAATACAGGATGAAGTCTTTCCAAATAAATCAGAAATATATGAAATAATTTCTAAAGAATATCTTTCATACATCATACATTATTGTTATGTATTATATCGGAGACTAAGATTAGTCACTGCATAAACACTTCTATTAACTTCTATAAAAATATGATGAACTCTAATCTCTCAATCTCTATCTTTCTATCTCTACTGAGCATCAATATAATATTGAGAGAGGTCTTGTCTGACTGGATGATAGATACATTTTCATTGATAGCTTTTATACACCATATTATTGTCAATTTCGAGGACAATCCTCTGATGCCCTCGATTATAAGCCAACTGAAGACCAAGATGAATAGCTTTCAATTATACTTCAATAATAGAGGTAGATCCCATATTATGGGAAAATATGTCACACTAAGACCTTAGTTGTCCTTTAAAACTCTTCCACAATCTGCATACAAGTTTCTCTTGACTGCTCCATCAGAATTAAGAGCAAACCAATCATCATTTGGAGGAGATAAGCTAATGCGATTAGTGACTTCCCTCTTTTTATGGACCTTCTGCATAAGATTTGTGCTATCTTTGTAGATATTTATTTTTCTTCTAATTTCAGTTACCATATTTGGAGGCATTAATGTAGTCTTCATTATGTTTCCTTTGATTTCTCCAATACCACGACATGTGACATGAAGTAAGTAAGCCCATGTGTTGCCCCAGTCATGATCCTTTATGTCATTTAGATTGAAATCAATCCTCTCTTGCAAACCACAACCAAAGAACTTTTTCCTATTTGTCTTATCTGTAACGTCTCGATATTTAATTAAATATTTTTTTGAATATTTTATATTAATTCGAATTTATATCGTCGAAGTCAAAATTATTTTATTTAGTGGCATGATAAATAATCAGATTTAATTTGGTGGAAATAAGTTGAGGTATAATTTTTATTATTAAGCTTAAATATGATATTGGGCTTAATTTACGGTGTTGTGAAGTAATAAAGGGGTATGTCACTTAGGCTCATTTAGATTTATTAAGAGAGTAAGTAAAATAATACTATTATAGTAAAAATAGAATTAGAGGAGAAAGAGAGTATATTGTTATCAAGAAAAAAAAAGAAGAGAAAGAGGAATAGGGGTTTTGAGAGGAGAAGAAGAACAAGAGGAAGTTGCTACTAGTGCCAAATTTCCAGAAATTTCATTGAAGTTTTTTAGAGTTGCACTCAATCCAAGGTAAGGGTGGGGTTCTTGCTAAATAAATGGGAGTATGATGAATTTTAATTGGGGTTTAGGGTATTAGTTTCACTACTATATTGTGTTGAAAATTGGTTGTGTTGTTATTGAAATTAACAATTGATTTGAGCTGTGTTGTTAATTATTGTATTTGAACTGTGTTGGGTTAATGCTAAGCTAGGATAATTGGTAAATTGAAACAAAGAATGAACAAGAACAATGCACATGTGTGAAGGGTGGCAAACTGGGTTTTTAAGCTTCAGGCTTCCTGACACAGGTCGTGTCAGCTGACACGGGCATCCGTGTCAGCCTTTGCGCTCCACGCCTTCCCCTTTCTTCTCCTGACATGGCCGTGTCAGACAATACGGTCACCCGTGTCAGAGCTGCTGTAGCAAATCCTCCAAAACTTGGACTTATGCATTTTTTTTTCCGCCCCGATTCGTCCTGTTTTATTCTTCTGCACCTAAAAGCACTAAAACAATAAACCAAAGCATAAAATAGGATAACAAGAAATAAAACATCAATTAGTTGAACGAAACAATAACTAAGTAACTACTAAATTCCTGTGTAAAAATCACTGATCAGTAGCCGAATTAGGCGGTATAATTAGTTGTCCGAAATTTAACGAAATTTGACCGGGTAACTAAGTTTAATTAGTAGGTAAATGTGGATATGTCTTTTGTTGAAATTATGTTGATTACGCCGACTTTCTGGTACAGCTGGTTAAGTCGTTTCGTACGGTTTATGGACATTGTTGATTATAGGTCTTATGACCAATGTTGTATTATTTTGTGTTGATCGATGAATGTGTTGTTGTTGCGAGATATCATTGAGTATATGTGGAATTCGCTATTGATAATGTGATTATGAATTATTTTTGTGGGTAGCCTTATGGTGTGAATCCTAGTGAATATATAATGAATATGTTGTTGCCATTAATTGTTGTTGATGACGTTGTAGGACAATGGCCAGTGAAGTAGTGATATAGGTGTATGCCTCGTGAAGTGTTTAATGATGTTGTTGTATGTGTTGTGCATTCATACATTTGCATTTGTGAAGGCCTGTATTGTCGAATATTGTGAAGGCCTGTATTGGCGAATTTTTTGAAGGCCTGTATTGGCAAAATGATTTGTGAAGAAGGCTTATGTCTTGTGCCTCGAGATTACTGGAAAATGTTTATGTTGGGAGTTTTACTCTGATGGTACCACATGAATTTGCATAGTTCCGAGTTACATATTTGAGTCGGATATGTTGAATTGTGGTGTTGATGATTTGTGAAGTGTTGAGTTATTGTTGTATGAAGGGGCAATTCTTTTTATTCTTTACCTAATATATTGTTTATCATAACCCTATTTATATAGTTTGATATCGCACCCCTTCTATTTGAATGTTGTCCTTTGTTGGTAACGTGCAGGTAACCAAGATGAGCAGTCGATATCATTTTTAGTTCGAGTTCGGTATCATTTTCTCTGATACGTAGCACTCGGGGGAAATGAACGCTTGTCTTATTTTGTTGTTTACTTATTGAACCTTACGTTGTTATTCGATGAGTTTATTTTATTGATGTTGTTTTATGATTCAAAAGATGCTATATCTTATTCAGAAAACTATTATGAATCTGTTGCGTGATTAATCAAAGTTTGGTTTATGTTATGAAGATTATATTCATGAGTTATGTTCATTCCGCTTCTTTAAGTGTTATGTATGTATATATTCTAAAAGCATGTCAGGTTTAGGTGTTTTTGTTGAATATGTGACATCCTGATTATATTGGAAATTTTTATACTTTGATTTTTCGATAATTTCTTGGGGTAGAATTGGGGCGTTACATTAATGGTATCAGAGCCATATCTCTCCCATTACGACGTGGTTCAAGGACGAACCATGTGGAAGCTGGTGGGTATGTAACACTCGAGACCGAAAAGGGTGAGGAGTGGTTACACCGTATGTAACACCTGATGCCTAAGAGGGAAAAGGTGGTCGCGACATCGGAATGAGAGGGATCCCAAGGCTATGCAGGTATGGGACTGCATAGTTGAAGGAAGGCTTATAAGGATTAATTAGTACTACCTATACCAACAAGATGCATCTTCTTTTCGGTAGCTCATTCATAAGAACTCCACAGTTAAGCATGCTTGACTTGGAGCAATCATGGAATGGGTGACCTTCTGGGAAGTTTCCCAGAAAGCGGGTGAGTGAGGATAAAACATGCTAAAAATATTTGTGTTGGTTTGCGGGGTTAGTCGGTAATCCTTAAAGTAGTTCGGGGCATTACAAATGGTATCAGAGGAAGTCGGTCCGTCCGGCCAAGTTATCAATTCGTAGTTGTTTAACAATCGAGTATTATTATTTTTTCTTAACTGTTAATTGTGTTGAAGTGGTAGGATAAGATGGCTGAAAGGAACGATGTTGTGATTGTTGTTGCTCTGCAAGCGATGGCTCAGGCTATGCAGAGTCAGCCTAATGCTGACGAGAATTCTGGATCTCGTAGTTTGGCGACCTTCCAAAGGGAGAATCCGCCGGTGTTCAAGGGTAAGCATGATCCTGATGGAGCACTAGATTGGTTGAAGGAGATTGAGAGGATCTTACGTGTGATGGATTTCACTCCAGCACAGAAGGTTCGATATGGCACTCATATGTTAGCAGTTGAAGCTGATGACTGGTGGCTAGAGATGCGTGCAAGGTTGGAAGCTGTAGATGAGGAAATCACTTGGTTTATGGGGTTAGTCGGTAATCCTTAAAGTAGTTCGGGGCGTTACAAATGGTATCAGAGGAAGTCGGTCCGTCCGGCCAAGTTATCGAGTCGTAGTTGTTTAACAATCGAGTTATTATTTTTTCTTAACTGTTAATTATGTTGAAGTGGTAGGATAAGATGGCTGGAAGGAACTGTGCTGTGATTGTTTCTGCTCTGCAAGCGATGGCTCAGGCTATGCAGAATCAGCCTAATGTTGACGAGAATGCTGGATCTCGTAGTTTGGCGACCTTCCAAAGGGAGAATCCGCCGGTGTTCAAGGGTAAGCATGATCCTGATGGAGCACTAGATTGGTTGAAGGAGATTGAGAGGATCTTCCTTGTGATGGATTTCACTCCAGCACAAGGTTCGATATGGCACTCATATGTTAGCCGTTGAAGCTGATGACTGGTGGCTAGAGATGCGTGCAAGGTTGGAAGCTGTATATGAGGGAATCACTTGGATTGTGTTCCGTAGGGAGTTTATGAGGAAGTATTATCCTGAAGATGTTCGGGGTAAGAAAGAGATTGAGTTCCTTGAGTTGAAGCAAAGGGACAAATTCGTCATTGAGTATGCTGCTAAGTTCATTGAGCTAGCTAAGTTCTATCCACATTTTGATGGTGAAGGTACTGAATTTTCTAAGTGCATTAAGTTTGAGAATGGGTTGCGCTCAGAAATCAAGAAGGTTGTTGGATATCAGAAGATTCGTGTCTTTTCTGATTTTGTTGATAGTTTCAGGATCTTTGATTGGTTGAAAGATATTGAGAGGATCTTCTGTGTAATGGATTTCACTCCAGCACATAAGGTTCGGTATGGCACTCATATGCTAGCAGTTGAAGCCGATGATTGGTGGCTAGAGATGCGTGCAAGGTTGGAAGTTGTAGATGAGGAAATCACTTGGATTGTGTACCGTAGGGAGTTTCTGAGGAAGTATTATCCTGAAGATGTTCGGGGTAAGAAAGAGATTGAGTTCCTTGAGTTGAAGCAAGGGGACAAATTCGTCATTGAGTATACTGCTAAGTTCATTGAGCTAGCTAAGTTCTATCCACATTTTGAAGGTGAAGGTGCTGAATTTTCTAAGTGCATCAAGTTTGATAACGGGTTACGCTCGAAAATCAAGAAGGTTGTTGGATATCAGAAGATTCGAGTCTTTTCTGATTTGGTTGATAGTTGCAGGATCTTTGAAGAGGATAACAATGCTCATCACAAGATTGTTAATGATAAGAGAGGGAAGAATCAATAGAACCATGGCAAGCCTTATGATGCTGGTAGAGGTAAACAAAGAGTTTCTCATGGTCAGAGGACTAGTGGGGGAAATGCTCATGCTATAGTTGTATATTTCAAATATGGGCAACCTGGTCATAAGAGTAATGTATGCACTACTGCTGATGTGAAGAGGTGTTTCCGTTGTGGCAAGATTGGACACACAGATCCTGAGTGTAGGCATAAGGCGGATGTCTGTTTCAGTTGTGGAGAAGAGGGGCATATTAGTACTCAGTGTCAGAAACCAAAGAAGGCACAAACTGGTGGTAAGGTGTTTGCTTTGGCTGGGACTCCGACAGCTAGTGAGGACAGACTCATCAGAGGTACATGTTTCATTAATAGTACGCCTTTAATTACTATTATTGACACTGTTGCTACTCATTGTTTTATTGCTGCTGATTGTGTTGAAAGATTGGGTCTTGTGTTGTCTTCTATGAATAGAGAAATGGTCGTCGAGATTTCGGCTAAGGGATCGGTGACTACTTCTCGTGTGTGTTTGAATTTCCCTTTGTCGATCTTCGACAAAGAATTTGTTGTTGACTTGATTTGTTTTCTGTTAAACGGGTTAGATGTGATCTTGGGTATGAACTAGTTAGAGTATAACTATGTTCATATCAATTGCTATAACAAATCTTTGAGGTTTTCTACTACTGAAGAGGAAGAAGTTGGTTTGTTGACTGGTAAACAGTTGTGGCAATTGATGAAAGACGAAGCGCGGATGTTCTCGTTGATGATGTCGCTATCTATTGAGAACCAAGTTAGGATTGATGAGTTGCAGGTGGTGCAAGAATTTCCTAAAGTGTTTCCTGATGAAATTCCTGACGTACCGCCATAAAGAGAAGTTGAGTTTGCGATTGATCTTGTACCTGGTACCAGACCTGTTTCTATGGCACCGTACAAGATGTTTGCATCTGAATTGCCTGAATTGAAGAAGCAGTTAAAAGAGTTGCTTGGGAAAAAGTTTGTAAGACCAAGCGTATCACCGTGGGGAGCGCCTGTGTTGTTAGTAAAGAAGAAATATGGAAGTATGAGACTTTGTGTCGATTATAGACAGTTGAGTAAAGTGACAATTAAGAACAAGTATCCGCTTCCGAGAATTGATGACTTGATGGATCAATTGGTGGGTGCAAGTGTGTTTTCTAAGATTGATTTGAGGTCAGGATATCACCAAATTAGAGTGAAAGAAGATGATATTCGGAAGACCGCATTCAGAACTCGGTATGGACACTACGATTATTCGGTGCTTCCTTTCGGTGTTACTAATTTGCCGGGAGTATTCATGGAGTACATGAATCGTATCTTTCATACTTATTTGGATCGATTTGTGGTGGTATTCATTGATGACATTCTGATTTACTCTAAATTGAAAGAATAACATGAAGAGCACCTAAGAGTTGTATTGCAAGTTTTGAAAGAGAAGAAGTTGTATGCGAAGTTGTCCAAGTGCGAATTCTGGTTGCATAAGGTTAGTTTCCTTGGTCATGTCATTTCTGGTAGTGGCATTATCGTGGATCCTTCTAAAGTTGATGTTGTGTTGCAATGGAAAGCTCCGAAGTTGGTTACCGAGATTAGAACTTCTTGCGATTATCCAGTTACTATAGACGGTTTATCGAAGGTTTTTCTAAGTTGGCACTTCCGTTGACCAAGTTGACTTGTAAGGGTAAAGCCTTTGTGTGGGATAGTCGATGTGAAGAAAGTTTTACCGAGTTGAAGAAGAGGTTGACGTTGGCTCTAATTTTGACTTTGCCTAATCCGGGAGAACCTTTTGTTGTGTATTGTGATGCTTTTCTGATGGGGTTAGGTGGTGTACTCATGCAAAATAGTAAGGTGGTTGCTTATGCGTCGAGGCAATTGAGGACTCATGAAAAGAATTATCCTACACATGATTTAGAATTGGATGCAGTTGTCTTTGTGTTGAAAATATGGAGGCATTATCTTTATGGTTCTAGATTTGAAGTGTTTAGTGACCATAAGAGTTTGAAGTATCTTTTTGATCAGAAAGAGTTGAATATGAGGCAGCGAAGGTGGTTAGAATTGTTGAACGATTATGATTTCGGTTTGAGTTATCATCTAGGAAAAGATAATGTTGTGCCCGATGCTTTAATCTGAAAGACTTTGCACATGTCGGAAATGATGGTTAAAGAGTTGGAGTTGATTGAGCAATTCCGAGATTTGAGTTTGGTTTGTGAAGTGACATCGCAGAGTGTTATGTTGGGAATGTTAAAGATTAATAATGACTTTCTCAACAGTATCAGTAAGGCTCAAAAGCTAGATGTGAAGTTGGTAGATATGATGATAGGAATCGATCGATCTGAGAATGATGATTTCAAGATGGATGCGCAAGGTGTGTTGCGATTCCGAGGTCGTATTTACATTCCTGATGATGAAGAGATTAAGAAAGTGATTCTTGAGGAAAGTCATAGAAGCAGTTTGAGTATTCATCCAGGAGCTACAAAGATGTATAAAGACTTGAAGGGCTTGTTTTGGTGGCCTGGTATGAAGCGTGGTGTGGCACAATTTGTGTATGCTTGTTTGACTTATCAGAAGTCAAAGATTGAGCATCAGAAGCCTGCAGGGTTGATGCAACTGTTAGAGATTCTAGAATGGAAATGGGATAGCATTTCGATGGACTTTGTAATGAGATTAACTAGTACCTTGAGAGTACATGATTCTATATGGGTGATTGTTGATAGGCTTACAAAGTAGGCACACTTTATACCTATTAACATCACATATCTGATTTCGAAGTTGGCAGAGATTTACACCAGAGTAATTGTGAAGTTGCATGGTGTTCCTTTGTGTATTGTGTCAGATAGAGATTCGATGTTTACTTCTGATTTCTGGAAAAGTTTGCAAGAGGCGTTGGGATCTAAGTTGAGGTTGAGTTTGGCGTATCATCCTCAGACGGATGGTTAGACCGAGAGGACTATTCAGTCGTTGTAGGATCTGTTAAGGGCATGTATTCTTGAGTAGGGGGGTTCGTGGGATACTTATCTTCCGTTGATTGAGTTCACTTATAATAACAGTTACCATTCGAGTATTGGGATGGCACCTTTTGAGGCGTTGTATGGTCGGAGGTGTAGGACTCTGTTGTGTTGGCATGAATCTGGTGAAAGTGTGGTACTTGGACCTGAGATTGTTCGAGAGACTACTGATAAAGTGAAGCTTATCCGAGAGAAGATGAAGGTTTATCAAAGTAGACAGAAAAGTTACCATGACAAGAGAAGGAAGGATTTGGAATTCCGAGCTGGTGATCATGTGTTTTTGAGAGTCACACCTGTAACTGGTGTTGGGAGAACTCTGAAGTCTAAGAAGCTCACTCCTTATTTTATTGGTCTGTATCAGATATCAGATAGAGTTGGAAAAGTTGCTTACCGAGTGGCGTTACCGCTAAATCTTACCAATTTGCACGATGTGTGTCATGTATCACAACTCCGGAAGTATATTCCCGATTCGTCTCATGTGATTCAGATGGGCGATGTGCAAGTACAAGATAATATCACGATGGAGACAATGTCTGTGCGAGTCGCGGATCGCGAGATGAAGATTCTAAGAGGAAAAGAGATTGCTTTGGTGAAAGTTGTCTGGTTAGGAGCTACTGGAGAAAGTATGACCCGAGAGTTGGAGAGCAAGATGCGAGACTCATATCCCGAGTTATTTGAACCAGGTAAACTTTTATTTTCGAGGACGAAAATATTCTAAGTGGGGGAGAGTTGTAACGCCCCGATATTTAATTATTTATTTAATTAAATATTTTTTTTGAATATTTTATATTAATTCGAATTTTTATCTTCGAATTCGGAATTATTTTATTTAGTGACATGATAAATAATCGGATTTAATTTGGTGGAAATAAGTTGAGGTATTATTTTTATTATTAAGATTAAATATGATATTAGGCTTAATTTGTGGTGTTGTGAAGTAATAAAGGGGTATGTCACTTAGGTCCATTTAGATTTATTAAGAGAGTAAGTAAAATAATACTATTATAGTAGAAATATAATTAGAGGAGAAAGAGAGTATAGTGTTATCAGGAAAAGAAAAAGAAGAGAAAGAGGAATATGGTTTTGAGAGGAGAAGAAAAACAAGAGGAAATTGTTACTAGTGCCAAATTCCCAGAAATTACATTGAAGTTTCTTAGAGCTGCACTCAATTCAAAATAAGGGTGGGGTTCTTGCTAAATAAATGGGAGCATGATGAGTTTTAATTGGGGTTTAGGGTATTAGTTTCACTACTATGTTGTGCTGAAAATTGGTTGTGTTGCTATTGAAATTAACGATTGATTTGAGTTGTGCTGTTAATTGTTGTATTTGAACTATGTTGGGTTAATGCTAAGCTAGGATAATTGGTAAATTTAAATAAGGAATGAACAAGAACAAGGCACATGTGTGAAGGGTGGCAAACTGGGTTTTTAAGCTCCAGGCTTCCTAACACGGGTCGTGTCAGCTGACACGGGCACCCGTGTTAGCCTCTGTGCTCCACGCCTTCCCCTTTCTTCTCCTGACACGGCTGTGTCAGGCAACACAACCACCCGTGTCAGAGCTATTATAGCAAATCCTCTGAAACTTGGACTTATGCATTTTTTTCCCGCCCCGATTCGTCCTGTTTTATTCTTTTGTACCTGAAAGCACTAAAACAACAAACCAAAGCATAAAATCGGGTAACAAGAAATAAAAGCATCAATTATTTAAACGAAACAATAACTAAGTAACTACTAAATTCCTGTGTAAAAATCACTAATCAGTAGCCGAATTAGGTGGTATAATTAGTTGTCCGAAATTTAACGAAATTTGACTGGATAACTAAGTTTAATTAGTAGGTAAATATGGATATGTCTTTTGTTGAAATTATGTCGTTACGCCGACTTACCGGTACAACTGGTTAAGTCGTTCCGTACGGTTTATGGACATTGTTAATTATAGGTCTTATGACCAATGTTGTGTTATTTTGTGCTGATCGATGAATGTGTTGTTGTTGCAAGATATCATTGAGTATATGTGGAATTCGCTATTGATAATGTGATTATGAATTATTTCTGTGGGTAGCCTTATGGTGTGAATCCTAGTGAATATATAATGAATATGTTGTTGCCATGAATTGTTGTTGATTACGTTGATGACGTTGTAGGCATATGGCCAGTGAAGTTGTGATATAGGCGTATGCCTCGTGAAGTGTTTAATGATGTTGTTGTATGTGTTGTGCATTCATTCATTTGCATTTGTGAAGGTCTGTATTGGCGAATATTGTGAAGGCCTGTATTGGCGGATTTTGTGAAGGCTTGTATTGGCAAAATGATTTGTGAAGAAGGCTTATGTCTTGTGCCTCGAGATTACTGACAAATGTTTATGTTGGGAGTTTTACTCTGATGGTACCACATGCATTCGCATAGTTTCGAGTTGCATATTTGAGTCGTATATGTTGAATTGTGGTGTTGATGATTTGTGAAGTGTTGAGTTATTGTTGTATGAAGTAGACAATTCTTTTTATTCTTTACCTAATATATTGTTTATCATAACCCTATTTATATAGTTTGATATCTCACCCCTTCTGTTTGAATGTTTCCCTTTGTTTGTAACGTGCAGGTAACCAAGATGAGTAGCCGATAACATTGTTAGTTTGAGTACAATGTCATTTGCTCTGATATGTAGCACTCGGGGGAAAATGAATGCTTGTCTTATTTTGTTGTTTATTTATTGAACTTTACGTTGTTATTTGAGGAGTTTATTGTATTGATGTTATTTTGTGATTCAAAAGATGCTATATCTTATTCAGAGAACTATTATGAATCTGTTGCGTGATTAATCAAAGTTTGGTTTATGTTATGAAGATTATATTCATGAGTTGTGTTCATTCTGCTTCTTTAAGTGTTATGTATATATTCTAAAAGCATGACAGATTTAGGTGTTTTTGTTGAATATGTGACATCCTGATTATATTGAAAAATTTTATACTTTGATTTTCCGATAATTGCTTGGGGTAGATTTAGGGTATTACATTAATGGTATCAGAGCCATACCTCTTCCAGTACGATGTGGTTCGAGGACGAACTATGCAGAAGCTGGTGGATATGTAACACTCGAGGCCGAAAAGGGCGAGGAGTGGTTGCACCACATGTAACACCCGATGCCTAAGAGGGCAAAGGTGGTCGTCACATCGGAATGAGAGGGATCCCAAGGCTATGCAGGTATGGGACTGCATGGTTGAAGAAAGGCTTATAAGGATTAATTGGTACTACTTATACTAACAAGATGCATCTTCTTTTCGGTAGCTCATTCATAAGAACTCCACAGTTAAGCGTGCTTGACTTGGAGCAATCTTGGGATGGGTGACCTTTTGGGAAGTTTCCCAAAAAGCGGGTAAGTTAGGATAAAGCATGCTGAAAAGACCCGTGTTGGTTTGTGGGGTCAATCGGTAATCCTTAAAGTAGTTTGGGGCGTTACACTATCCACCAAGTTATACCACATAAGATTAGCATTGCTATAGTCTCGCAAAATATGAATGATTGTTTCATCTTTATGTTGACAATCAGGACAATAAGGCATGCTCAAATACAAGGTTGTCAGAATAGATTTTTTATTTTGACTCGTTTTATCTAGGTAAAATCGGAACGTAAGATCATAGAGTTTACCTCATATTAAAATAATATTAAATTTATATACAAGACATATATATATATATATATATATATATATATATATATATATATATATATATATATATATATATATATATATATATATATATATATATATATATATATATATATATACACACACACTTATATAATATTGTAAATACATCAATAATTTAAATTTTTAACTTAATTATAAATAAAAAATATACTATATCACCATAATAAAGTGTAATACTCACAAATTTGTATCAAACTATCTAAATTATCCAGCAAATAATAAAAAGTAACATCCAAAAGATTACCCCAAAAAACAAGAATTTGATAAGTTTCTCAAGTTCAAAGAAATAAGTGTTTTCATCTTCATCTTTAACTTAATCAAATGTTAAATTCGTTTACAACTTCATCTTCATTAGTGTATTCATATTCAACTTGTTTAAATTTATATCTAGATGATAAATGTTCTTCAATACTATAACTAAGATACGAATGTGAATAAAATTAAAAAGCATGAGAGAAGTTTTCATGGGGGGGAAAATATAAAATGTATTTTTTAAATTTGACAAAAAAGGTAAAATCGGGTGAAAGAGTAAAATCCAACAATTTCACACGATTTCACTGATTTTAGAGCGATTTAAATCATTTAAAATTATCCTAGAATACGATTTTACATAAAAAGGTTTTCACCTACGATTTAACACGAAATGCTGACCTAGAAACGTCAAATCTATAGAGTTTAGGTTTTAAGTCGAGATTTTAACAACCTTAATAAAATGTCTTAGAGAAAGCCACCAATTAGTAATCAAGAAATTAAGCTTCGCCATCCACATAAAGGTTCTAGTTCTTTCCAGGAACCTCCATTATCCAAATTATGCTCTAGTACTCAAAGATTTCATCATTAATAGAGCATCTAAGGGACTCATAATCACTAGAAATAGTGAACATACATGTAGACATCTTCACCCTTATCAGCATTAGGAGGGCTCATAGTCAATATGTTGTCAATAATATTTTGAGGAATGATTATACTCATGGTCTCCAAATTCCAATCACGTCTAACATCTAGCAGCTTAATAATTCTTTCTAGTTGAGGACCCCCATCAGTAGCAGGTCCAAATGCTCAAGGTTTCTATCAGGTTGCAACCAATAATCCTTCCACATGTTAATGCTTTCACCATTTCCAATTCCCCAATCCACCATGTTATTCATTGTTTGCTAGATGTTCAATATAGATTTCCAAATGCTAGAATCGTGAGATTTAGCTGTTATGTCAGTAAAATTCTTTTGATTCCTTCCATATTTTCCTTGAAGAACTTAACTCTACAAAGAGTTAACTCCACTATTTAAGTTCCAAACCTAACTTGAATAAACAAACTTTGTTCATATTAACTAAATTCCTCAAACCTAGCCTCCCATGCACTTAGGCTTGGTAATGTTTTCCCAACTGACTGTGTGGGCGTTCTTACCTGCATCCGAGTCTCCCCATATGAATTATATCTGGACCTTCTAAATTACTTTTCAATTTTCTTTGGGAAGAGTGCTTGTCATCATAGAGTATGTAGGAATGTCTTGAATTACTACCTTTGGGAGGGTAATTCTTCCTACAAAAGACAAATGCTCTCTCTTCCAAGTCACTAATTTTTAGTTGACTTGATCTATAATATATTAGTAGTATTTCCTTTTAGGATTCATGCGTATCAATGGAATGCCTAAATATTTACCTAAATCTCTTGTCTCCTTAAAACCTAATGTCTAAGAGAGCTTCTTTCTAATGTGCTTTGTAGTGTCCTTGGAGAAGGGGATTTAATTTTGTCCTTATTGATTTGTTGAACAGACATTTCACAAAAATTCTTGAGAGTCTCCTTGACACAATCCATCTGGTGTCTTGTAGCTTTCCCAAATAACAACTAATCATAAGCAAACATAAGATTGAGATTATGGGCACCTTTCTACCAGCCTTCAGACTTTTCCATATGCAAACATAAGGTATAAAGCTGCTTGATGAATTTGCATATGAAGGCTCATATGATGTGCCAAAATTTCTAGTAGAAACCTGTAGGGAGTCCATCTAGACCAGGTGCTTTCCAAGGAGACATATCAAACACAAACATTTTCTTTCAAAACTGAAAGCTTGTATTTGTCAATACCTAAATAAGTAATCTCAGTTTGATACCATTCACTAACTTCTAAGTTTGTAGTGAATAACTTTTGATAGAAGTCAGTACACATGTTCTTGATTTGGTTATTATATTCAATCCATTCTCCATTCTCATTTTGGATCATGCTAATTTTGTTTCTTTTTTTTCTTCTTCTTCTCTCAATTGCTTTAATGTGATAATATCTTGTATTACTACCCCCATCTACCAACCACTTAGCACGGGATCTTTAGGACCACATTAGCTCTTCCTGGTGGATATTCAGAGACAGTTCTTTTTGAAGTTCCTTTTTCAGCTTCTGTAGACCTTGATGAAACCTACCATTATGAAGGGAATTTTGCATTCCATCTAGTCTTTGCATTAATTTCTTCTTATAGATTTGCAGGATGTTGATAGTGTAAAACTTACAATCAACAATATTATTTTTTAATTTTCTAGATTATCCATGAGACTATGCTAATCCTTCCTATCCCTCTTCAAAATTTCTTCATAGGAGACATCTAATAACCAAGCACTCTCAAATTTGAACTTGGAGGCTCTTATTCTCAAGTCTGAATCATAGAGAGAAATGAGCTTAGCGTGGTGATCCGAAAATTTTAACCTTGTAAGAACTTTCACAAGAGCATCCAAAAATTGAGTACGCCAGTAATCATTGCATAAGGCCTTGTCTAATCTTTCATTAATTCTTTGACCTCTATGGTAAATTGATGACCAGCGAAAGCAAGGTCCATTAGATTGCATTGGTCAATTCTGTATTTGAAAATGTTGCACTTCCTTAAGGATATTGGTGTTCCTCATCTCTTTTCATTAGCATTCAAGATATTATTAATGTTGGGTGAGAATATGGAGTAGGAAAACAGTCTAAAAGGGAGAAGGGTGAATAGACTATAACAAAAGTTTAACGGATTTTTCAAAATGGATTAATAGAGGTTTTTTAGAGTTACGTGAATAAGATTTAGAGCGAAAATATTAGAATTATATTTTTATTGAAACTTGACCACGCTAACACTTAACCACTTCACAAATATAAAAGATGATTTAATGATGGTACACAAAGGTATTCAATTGATACCAATTGTATATTTCACGAGGTGTGGTTATACAACGATTCAATTTCAACGAATTCTAAATTCAATAGTTTCTCAGAAATTAATCTCCACTCACTATGCCAGAAATAACCTACGAAAGCGCTTTTTTTGGGCTTTAAAAGCGCTTAAAAGCGCTCTCGTAGGTGGCGCTGCTAAAGGTTTTAGCAGCGCTTTTTGTTCAGAAAAAAGCGCTTTCATAGGTGTATTCAGAATGCGTATAAAGTAGGCCTATAAGAGCGCTTTTTGTTCAGAAAAAAGCGCTCTCGTAGGCCTACCTATGAAAGCGTTTTTAAGAAAAAAGCGCTTTCATAGGTAGGCCTACGAGAGCGCTTTTTTCTTAAAAGCGTTTTCATAGGTTTTCTACTGAAAAATCTAAAATTTAAAAAATTTCTAAACCTGCATTTTTTTGCAGCAAACCTGTAATTCTTAAACCGGTATTTTACAATCTAATCTAGAAATACCAATATATATTAGTTTTAATCCAAATACCAAATGTAATTCAAATACCAAATATTATATATATATACAAATACCATTATAATCAATTCATATCCAAAATATATATACACCATGGTAATTCAATATTAACATGTTTTTAAACGTAACAAAATACACCCTAAGAAATCAGCTATATAACACTAAGTAAATCAATCCTAATCTACATATATATCCAAGATCCTGATCCTGCAATATGAACATAATAACACGGTCAGTGTTGTATACACAAAACAATATATTCATAATTAACTAATTTTCACACAACAATGTATTTGTACCTTATTATAAGATTCTTAGCTCAATAAAATATTGGCACAACTCCTCTTTGAGTTCTTCCAATTGACGTGGCGAGTAATATGGACAATTGTATTGATCAAAATACTACATTACAAAACAAAATATATGCATGATTTAGTTTAATGTAATAAATTATATGCAAAATCCGATAAGTAATAAAACAAAGTATAAATCCATACCGTGATTGGAATCTCGATTTCATTCATTTGAATGATTTCTTTGATAAACATCAAAACGAAGTATCCGCAATCTATGTCGTTTTGTTGTTGAGGGCACTACATAGAAAAACAAATAAGATTATACACATCTATTGATTTATCAAGTAGCATAAATATTATAAGCAAAATTGTTGAAATTTATATACCTGTACTTTGATCCAATTAATGTTGTTTGATCTAGACCGTGGTACTCGTGCTCCCCTTTGACATCGGAATACTTGTATTGAACTGATGACAAAATTAAAATATTTATTTAGAACAATGACATTGAAATAATTAAATATATAAACACAAACGAATATTTAGAATAATGTCACTTACGTATCAATCACTAGCTTCATTTTCGGATAATTTTTCCAATCACCGTCAACCGAATTCAGGTAATAGACCACTTCTTTTATGGGATTGATTGCAAGCAACAACCAGTGACATCTATAAATTAAAGCAACAATTTAGAAGCGAATTTTAATGTAAAAAATACAAATATTAAAAGGAGCTTAGAATGAAAATCTAACCCTGTATTATAAGGCAAAAGATACAAGCTCTCTGTACTGGCAGTTGTCCTGAATCTTTCGACCAAGTGTTCTCTTACTGAATCAGGTTCCCTAGAAATTGTTGCTCCGCTGACACGGGAGGAAGACACGAAACGGAATCTATTTGACAATTGATTCCCGCGCATCAATTTGTCAAATAACATCCTTAAATAAAAACATAATTAATATTAGACTATTTCAATTAAATGTTTAAAAAAAATGTTCAACCAATTAAATAATATATTGATCGGGTTACCGGATGTACGAGTGCATCACATTGATGCCTAATTCTCGATGATGAAAGATTTGTTCCATGTCCTCTAATCCAATTGTTTCGGTACATGGAAAACCAAAGACAATTTCATCCACATCGATTTGACGAATTCCATCATTCATCAAATCTGATGTGCCAACTAGTGTCTCCAGACACTGTCGATACCTAGGCACAAATTTACGGACAGGAACCTTCTTCTTAGGTGGAACCCTACTAACTTTCTGGCTCACCTGCTGTGACTGATCTTGAGAAGGTACCTTAAAAATCATATAGAATTATGTAAGATACAAAGTTATGCAGTTTTTTTATTCTGATCATAAATGAAACACTATAAAAGTACCTGTCTTTGCGATGCAATAGACTCGCCGCGCTGCAAAATCCCTTTATCCTTAGATGCGGGTTTTGTAGGAGTCTAAAATTACCATGTATAAAATTCAGGTCAGAACTGTCAGTTGAATACTTAAAGATTCATAATGGTTTTCAACATACCTGATCATCTATGCAGATGAGGTCTGATGGCCATGCCACAAAAGATCCTACTGCATCTCACAGCAATATGGTCTCCGCAACAATGTCAGGTACCGGTAGCAATGCATTCATATCTAAAACAACACCAACCGATACCTTCATGTGGCCATCCGGGAGCGGTCTATGGTGAATTAAATCTCCCGAGGTGTTGTGCACTTTTCCCTTGCCAACTACCCGATAAGTCGGAGACGCTAGATACAGCTGACAACATGAAATGCCCTAAACCAATAATAACCGTTAGACTTCCTTTAATGTTGACAATAATAACCGTTATAATTATACTTTCTCTAAATATAATGGATTATCATCTTAATTACCTCGGGAAAATTTTGTTGACGGTTGATACTAGCCTTGTCACTAGTTTCTTTCAACTGTGAACTGCTCCTTTCTGCCATATATCTCTCTTTGTCCCTCTGCAGTTCACGGACTTGTGCTTGTAAATCCTGCAATGTTTGTATCACTTCTGCATTGCTAGGATTTCTTTTTCTTGGATTGTTATACAGAGAGGTAGGAGTCACACCATGGCCTTTACCCATCACTCGTCCCGGATACTCAGCAACACATAGTGCTCGACTGAGTACGCTCCTGATATTCGAGTCATCACCCGAGGATACCGATTGCGATATAGTCTCCTGTAATTCATTTAAATATCGATAATTAAAGACACAACGTTAATTATATATTAATTAAAGACATACTGGTATACTTACACACTCATCATAAATATGTTGCAGATCGGGGTTAACAACTTTATCTCTGCCAACACGAGCTTCCTTCCACAGCACATGTGCAGGTAGTGATGTTTCGTCACTCTGCGTCTCCTCCAACTACGCATTGTTACAAATAATAAAATCATCAATACACATTGTTACAAATTAATAATACACATTGAGATAATTAATAAGATCATAGAATTGAGATTTACTTACAATTTTTTCCTGTAAGCGTGCATATCCCAAACGACCTTTTTTATATGGATATGCGGGTTTTGACGCTCTATCCCGATTTACAGCACTCACTTTCTTGAAATTCTCGTCTCTTCTTTGGCCCACAAAAGCAACCCATTCTTCGGGTGTAATGAAGCTCTCATATTTTTTTGGTCGTTCAGGATCCTCTTCAACAAAATTTCCTTCATCGTCTTTAAGAAACTTATTTGTCAAAAAATTTCTCCACCCTCTATGTCTTTTTCCGGCCAAGCCCATTATATACTTTTTGCGGGCATCTTCAATGTTAAAAGACCTCTACAAAAAAACATACGCATAGAGGGTGTTAGTATATGTAATTTAAAAACAATATTTTCGTCAAAATAAAGCAAATAACAACAACCATATATGATACCTTTATCTCGGTCCAAATTCTTTCTTTAGCATCCAACTCTCCTTTTTTCCAGCTAGGAGTGGTGATCGGAATGTGCATACGAACAAGCGTACCGATGTAGCTTGTCAGCTTTGCAGAATTAGGCCCAATTAGTTGGTCATCATTATTCCAATCTACATTATACTTAATACCTCTATCTCTATCACAGATGATTCCCCGCATGATAGTTATGCCTCGTGTGATGTCCTTATCTGAAGTGTCTTGTGGAACATTATCTTGTGGAACATTATCTTGTGGAACATCTCCTTGTGGAACATTTTCTGAATTATCTTGGTTACTAGTCATTTGACCTGTAATAAAGAAAAATTAGATTAAATTAAATGACATGTATAAAATTCCATAAAGCAAAAAAATGAAATGACGTATATTTAAATTTTACTGGATGATATAGGCTATATATATTATACTACAATGAAAAAAATGAAATGATATAGGCTATATATATTATACTATAATAAAAAAAATAAAATGATATAGGCTATATATATTATACTATAATGAAAAAAATGAAATGATATAGGCTATATATATTATACTATAATGAAAAAAATGAAATGGCATATATATACATTTTATTGAATGACATTGTCTATAATTATATATACTATTACCTTTTTCACTAACATCTCTTTCTTTTCTTGGTAGGAATATATTCTACTCGTCTCTTAACAACGCAGACGGTTGGATTGATCCAAATACCCTCATTATGATCATTTCTAATGCATGATTCATTCTCATTTTGATCATTTCTGGTAAAAGATTCAATGTCAACACCAGTATCGCCTTGGTCTCCAATCTTTTCATCAATTACTTTGTTAGAGAAAAGCACTATAGACCATTTCGTACTTGTCGGATCAGTGACATAGAACACTTGTTTAGCTTGAGAGGCTAGAATGAAAGGCTCATCTTTGTACCCCGCCCTGTTAAGATCCACTTGCAAAAATCCTGACTTATCCATACGTATACCATTATTATTTTCACCCCACTTGCAACCGAATATAGGAATCTGAAATTTCTCGTAATCAAAGACCCAAATGCGCTCGATAACCCCAAAATACGACAAATTTGCAAATTTCGGGTTTAAGTCCTTCACACTAGATATGTGCATTGCTTCAGCTACCAAGGTGACACCACTATTTTGCACAGTACTTTTATCATCTTGTTCTTTGGTATAAAATGTGTATCCATTAATTGCGCATGCGCTATAAGAAAACGCAACCAAACTTGGACCATATGCTAAACATCTCAACCTTTCTGTCACTGAGGCGGGATCTGAACGATACTTTGAATAAATATGTTCCTTAAACCATGGTATGAAACTTCGATTGTGCTCTCGTACAATCCAATTCTCATTTCTATTCGAATTTAAACCTCGAAGAACACCCTTGTGTATTTCGACATACGGCTCAACCTCAATCTCATTATGCAGAACATACAAATGCACTTGATCCCGTTCGACCCTTGATACTGTCACAACTTTATTTCCAATTAGCTTCTTACCTTCTTTTTTTTCAACAACATGAGATTTGGGGAGTCCAATTGACTGAACATTTGACAAATATTCAGTACAAAACTCAACCGCTTCTTCAACAATGTATCTTTCGGCAATACAACCCTCTGGTCGACTCCGATTTTTCACATACCCTTTTAATATTTTCATATAACGTTCAGCAGGGTACATCCATCTCATATAAGCTGGTCCGCACAATTGTGTCTCTTTCACAAGATGAACGACAAGATGAACCATTATGTCAAAAAACGAGGGAGGAAAATACATTTCAAGCTCACACAAAGTAACAACTATTTCTTTTTGCAATGTTGGCAAGATCTCAGGATCGATCACCTTACTGCAAATTGACTTGAAGAAAAAACACAATTTAGTTATTGCGCTTCTTACCTTTTCTGGCAGAATAGAACGTATACCTATCGGTAGAAAATGTTCCATTATAACATGGCAATCATGCGTCTTTAAACTCTTTAACTTGAGGTCTTTCATAGACGCAAGTCTTCTAATATCTGATGAGTAGCCTTCTGGAACTTTAACTTCACTCAGAAACTTACACAATATTTTTTTCTCCTTTCTAGATAGAGTGTAAACAGCAGGTGGTAGGTATGTCCGTCTTCCTTTCTTCACGGGTCCCAGTTTAGTTCTTATTCCCATGTCTACCATGTCCTCCCTTGATTTAAGGCCATCCTTAGACTTCCCTTTTATATTGAGTAACGTACCAATAACACTGTCAAATACATTTTTTTCAATATGCATCACATCAAGAAAATGTCTTACGTACAAAGATTTCCAATATGGCAATTCAAAAAAAAATCAACCTCTTCTTCCACCCACCTGTGACAACTTTATGTGCAAAAGGCTTGCCAAACTGAATATTCACATCTTTCACCTTTTCAAAAATTTGATCACCTGTCAAACCAGGCGGAGCTCTACGTTGTTCGGTATCTCTGTTGAACGCTTTTCTCCATCCACGATACTGATGTTTAGAAGTTAAGAATCTATGATGACCGAGAAAGACATTCTTCTGACAAAGTTTCAATCGCATGGTATCGGTTTCGTCTTCACAAACAGGACACGCTTTTTCACCTTTAATGCTATACCCGGATATATTGCCGTATGCTGGAAAATCGTTAATTGTTCCAAACAACATCGCCCTCAAGTTGAAACTTTCTTTCCTATAACCATCATAAACCTCCACACCGTTCTCCCACAAAATCTTCAAATCTTCAATTAATGGTTCCAAGTATACGTCTATGTCATTTCCTGGTTGTTTAGGCCCAGAAATTAACATAGACAACATCATGTACTTACGCTTCATACATAGCCATGGAGGTAGGTTATAAATCATAAGAATCACAGGCCATGTGCTATGCGAGATACTTTGAATACCGTGTGGGTTCATTCCATCAGTAGACAATGCCAAGCGAAGGTTTCTTGCTTCTTTTCCAAATTCAGGATAATCATTATCAATTTTCATCCACTGTGGAGAATCTGACGGATGTCGAAATTTTCCATCAATAATTCTTTCATCTGAATGCCAAGTCAAGTGTCTTGAATCGGTTTCACTACGATACATCCGTCTAAATCTCGGGATTATAGGAAAATACCATAAGACTTTTGCCGGAGACAACTTTTTCTTATATCGAGGGGCACCGCATTTAGGACACTCATTTAACGATGCATACTCGTTTCGAAACAAAACGCAATCTTTTGGACACGCATGTATCTTATCATAGCTCATGCCAATGGAGTACAACATCTTTTTGGCCTCATACGTTCGATTGGGAAGAACATTCTCCTCTGGTAGCATATCTTTCATAAGGACTAATAACTCTGTGAAACTTTTATCCGACCATCCATTGCCGGCTTTTAAGTTGTACAACTTTAACACCGCAGACAATCTTGTGAATTTTGTACAACCATTATACAACGGTTTCTCTGCATCGCTTACCAACCTCTCGAACATTTTAGGACAATCGTTAAGATCTTCTTCAAGCGCTTCTGCAATTTCTTCGACTCGATCATAATCGTATGTATCTGTGCAATCATCATTTGAAACATAGGTCCTTGCATACCCCGATTCAACATTCCCGTTACTTTTCTCACCATGCATATTCCAACATGTATAACTTCTATCAATTCCATACCGAATTAAATGCGATGCCAACTGAACTGCGTCAACCCGGTTCCTATAACAGCAATACAAACAGGGACATGTCATACGACTGGGGTCTTTGGCGTGCGCAACAGCAAACTTAACAAACTCGGAAACACCATTCTCGTAGTCTTTCGATAATCGATTGGAATACATCCATGTCTTATCCATATCAACTAATTAGTGCACAAAACAGTAGTATACTGCGTTTCTGTCAAAACGCAAAGTATACACTTAAGACAAATTTATCACAATATATACCAGTAATTTTAGGAAGAAAGTTACCTCTCAGATGTTTCGAACTCTAAGAAACGCGGAGAATGAGCGTCGTACGTCGAACTAGGCCGGGAAACGCTGCAATTTCATAGAATGTTATTCAATGTTTCGGATCGACTGTCGAAAAATATATACTATTTTAACATAAAGGTTCACAATAAATGTCACATATATATTTTCAATGTTTGGGAAAGCTATGACAATAATACAACACAAATATTAGAAATAGTGAATTCACAAAGTCAACATAAACCCACAAATATAATCCAAAACACAAACCATTTCAATGTTACCACCAAAATTATGTAGCATGCACCCGGAGAAATAAAACATAAGAAACACATAAGAATCCAAACATATACTAACAGCATTATCTATCCCTAGAAATACTAATTAGTTTAAATTTTTAACAAAAGAGTTACTAATTAGTTACTTGTAATTTTGTTCCATTGTTTTGCATGAAAAAGAGACAAAATTGGAGAAGGAAAGAATCAAAGGTTACGTTCACTTGACGCATAGATCAGTAAAGGAGATTAAGTATGAAGCTGATTTTGAAGTACCAGCAAATTTTGGTGAGATTGGTGCTGTTCTTGTGGAAAATGAGCATAAAAGAGAATCATTTATGAAAGAAATTGTTCTAGATGGCTTTCTCACTGGTCCTATTAAATTTTCTTGTGATTCTTGGGTTCATTCCAAGTTTGACAACCCTGATTTGAGAGTATTTTTCTCCAACAAGGTATATTTATCATAGTGAAGTAATAACAAACTTAACTAACCAATAACTACTTCTACCTAAATATAATAACTAACCTAACTAACTTTTTTTGAATAGTGCTATTTGCCATTTGAAACACCGGAAGGATTGAAAAGGTTAAGAGAAGGCGAACTGGTAGCCTTACGAGGCAACGGACAAGGCGAACGAAAGGTTTTTGAACGTATATATGACTACGATGTGTACAATGATCTCGGAAATCCAGACAAGGATCCTGGTCTCAAGAGATCTGTTCTTGGTGGCAAAGAACATCCGTACCCGAGACGCTGTAGAACTGGAAGGCCTCGTTGCACTAAAGATCCCTTGTCTGAGAAGCCAAGTGACAAAGTCTATGTTCCACGAGACGAAAGCTTCTCTGATGTAAAGCAAGCTACATTTTCTGTAAATACGTTAAAGTCGGCTCTCCACGCGCTTGTGCCTGTTTTAAGAACATCTGTAGTTGACAAGAATCTTGGATTCCCTATTTTCTCAGCCATAGATGATCTTTTCAATGAAGGATATAACTTGCCTTCTCAACAACAAAAGGATTTGAAGACTATTTTGCCAAGGTTGGTTAAGCTTGTTCAAGATGTAGGTTTTTGTTTAACACTAGTAAAATGTAGTAATAATATAAGATGAACAAATAATGGAACAGATAATGGAAGAAGATAATGGAAGAAGAAGAAACTTACCAAGATGGACAAGATGAACAGATAACGGCGGCGACGACTGAAGAAGACGGAACGAACGGCGGCGACGACTGAAGAAGACGGAACGAACGGCGGCGACGACTGAAGAAGACGGAAGAAATGAAGAAGACGAAGAAATGAACAAGTGAGGGCAAATATCAGATTTAGGGATTTTTAATTTAATTATAAAACAACCTACGAAAGCGCTTTTAAAAGCGCTTTCTAAGACCCATATATGAGAGTGCTTCTGAGGTAAAAAGCGCTTTCGTATGTCCCCCATATAAGAGCGCTTTAGAAAGCGCTTTCGTAGGTCCCCCTTTCAGAGCGCTTTTCAAAAGCGCTTTTATAGGGCCACCTATAAGAGCGCTTTTCAAAAGCGCTTTCGTAGGTTAGATATTTCAAATACCTATGAAAGCGTTTTCTGAAAAGCGCTTTCGTAGGAAACCCTATAAAAGCGCTTTTTTTAAGCGATTTTTTTTAAAGGCTACGAAAGCGCTTTCTCTTAAAAGCGCTTTCGTAGATGCGCTGCCAAAAATTGTTTTTTTCGTAGTGACTAAAGATCGATTAGCCACAAATTCTAACAAAACCTAATCTTACGTAATAAATCTCTACCAAATTGAATAAACCATAAACTATTCTAAGAACTGAAAACCTAAGCATGCAATATCATATGAAAATTAAATGCGAGAGAGAGAGAGAGAGAGAGAGAGAGAGAGAGAGAGAGAGAGAGAGAGAGAGAGAGAGAGAGAGAGAGAGAGAGTGCTTCATCGTTCGTCCTTGTTTTGCCTACTACAATATTCAATGGTTTCCCATTGGAACCTACATTATTCCTTTTTATTTTGACAAATATTGTAAGACTTCATACAATCACTTATCCAAAATAATGCTTAGAAATATAAATCTCCTATCTGGATCTTGACTTGTATACAACGTAAAGCCAAACTCTTATATGTAATCTTTACGCTATTCACTCTTCTTGAATCTCCTCGTATCACCAATCTGCCTCATGCCTTCATGTGTAGCAATCACCCCTTGATCCTATCAATTCCTTGATAGATAAATTGTCTGAAGATTTGAGAATAATTCCACCTTTTCCATAGCCTTTTACACAGTCACTACAAAGGTATTTTGGAGAGAAGAACCTCTTTCTTTTCACTGAAATTGGTAAGCACCAATGACAACAACCTCAATATTGCAAGAACTTGGAAATCTTTATCCAATATTCAAGAACGATTAGTTTCAATACAAAGTATCCCTTAATAAATTACAAATATCTTGTTATTAAGATCTGAAATAAATAAAAAAAGGTTGATGGAGAAAGAAATTTGATTGCAAGAGTTTTTGAACTTTCAAAAGTGAGAGGGTGTTGATTTCACAGAAAATGAAAATGTTGATCATGAAATTATTACTTGAAAAATAATGGCAAAATAATTTTATATGTGTTTGAGATTAAACACAAAAATAGATGGAAAACAGTTAGATTTGAATAAAAAACATTTCATGATTTGAGTCAAATGAGCAAGTGAAGGGGAATAAGAAGCATAAAGAATTTGACCCATTTTTCATCTGATTCAAATCAAGAAAAAAATATGATTTGAATTGAAGAACATGTGTGATACGGTGGGAGAACTGACTTGTTTGTTTTGTGTTTTATCGCAAATGTTGCGGTTAGCAAGAGTCGCCACCGACTTTTCTTTTATCCAAAAGGAAAGGTAAAAAAGCACAGGAAAGACCTTTGAGATTATTTCTTGAGTTCGGGGGGTAGATTATGAAAAGGGGAGGTATTAGCACCCTTTTCATCCATGGTTTTCCATGGGCTCTTAGTTACTTGCTAGATCACTTGGTTTTGTTTGAAATTGTGTTTGGTGTGGTTTTTGAAAGTATTTTGTAAAGAGGCCATTGTTTAAGCAATCTTTGTAATAATTCTTGTTTGTAAGAATGTATACAAAGATGTTTGATCTTTTTAAAAATATTTTCAAGTTTTGTAAGATGTTTTGAAAGTGTAGGTGTTTGTTTTGAAAATAATCAAGGATGCTTGTTTTGAAATGGAGCAAGTAATTAGGAGAAATCTACCTACTCAAATGTCTTTCTTGTTCATTTTCTTTTCCTTTGACATTGTTGTCTTACCATTGATTTGGTAAGCAACCCTATTTTTGGATGTAAACGGGACAGGCGTGGGTCATTGTATAACCATGATTAGAAATGTTGCAAGGTATCTTACCATTCTTTTTGAGGGACTAAGATCATTTGTAAGGCAACTTAGATAGCGTCATCGAGGGACTATGATCTTGTATTTGCTTGTTTTGGCTAAGATACCTTACATGCGTAATATGACCATTTTGTATAAGGCAACCAAGTGGAATAACCCTAGGAGTGCTTGTGTGCAAGTGTATTGTTTTCATGCTTGTTTTTGTCTTGAATTAGGGTTTTCTAAGTATTGGTTTTAGTCTTTCCATACAAACCCTAATTACTAGCATTTATATATAAAAGCGATAAATTGCGGAATTTTAAAGTTACAACGCTATTACAATATTTGTGGTGTACAAATTGAATGGGGATTGCAAGAATTATAAACCTAATTAGTCTATTACAACTAAATTAAATGGGTATTAATATACAGGTAATTAAAATAAATAATGTACAAAAATAAACAAGTATGCAATAATGTGAAGGTGAAGAAAAATGAGTATTTGTTTGATTTTTTAGAGAAAAGGATTTTTGTCTTAATATAATTAAATTAAAAAATAACTAATAAAAAAGGAATTTATTTAATGAATGATTTTGAATAAAACCCTAGTTCTATTAATCAAAAGAAAATAAGTTTAAAAAAAGTATTTTTTAGTATATATTTTTTATGTCTTGAAAATATTTATAACATTATAAAATATTTTTAGTCTTTTTTTTATATAAGAAATAATACATTTTAAATGGTGTGAAAAATAAATAAATAAAAAAAACATAATATTAATTAATTTTACAAGATTATTTAATAAAATAAATAAAGTATAATAAATAAAAATATTTTTTGTGAGAAAAATAAAATAAAATAAGTCAAAATATAAATCTATCATTTTTTTTTGTATTTTTATGATTTTTAATATTTGGAAAAATATTTAAGAAAATAAAAATGAAATAAATAATAAAAAATAAATGAACTTGGGCCAGGGGTGCCATTAGTCAGCAGGGAAGTCAGCTAACAAAAACAAAAACAAACTAGGCCCAAAGGGCCCAGCGCCTGCCAAAAACACAAAAATCAGGAAAGTGAAAATATGAAAAATGAAAAGGGTACCACTGAGGCTCGAACCCAGGTCCCATTGGTTACAGGCGCGCGCTTCTACCACTAGGGTGGCTATACATCCGTTAATACAAGTAAAACAATAAATATGTAAGGCAAAATGCGCCCTGAAGACTTCATCTTCAACCTCCAGCCAGACCAACTGTAACTTGCTCATTTCTCATAAAAAATAAAAACTGTAAACATGAAACTTGTAGCAAATTTTCTCACGATTCCATAAATGTAAAGTATTAAAACTATAGATAAAAAATAAGCATGAATTTTAATGGCCCTAATCTGAACCCTAAAAATTTCAGAAGTTTCAGTTTCAAAATTCTCTAAGCTCAAGAAAAATTAATGGAAACTATGGACATGGTTAACTTCAGGGCAATGATATCTACATGTTTTATTCACAAATAAACTATTGATGATGCCTGTATGAAGAGTTCCAAGTTGAGAAAACTTACCTCAAAATTGGAAATCGTGTTTGGAGTTTGAGCTTGTTTTAAGTGATGGTGATGACCAGGTTAGCTTCCTTGAGGTCCTAGGAAGCTAATGCAATGGTTTGCTTGAGTTGAGAGTGGATGAAATGACTTGGAGAAGTCAATGTGCAATGCTCTGTTTTTGGTTATGGAGGATATGGTAAATTATGTTACAGTAATGAAACAAGGACATGGATAGGTTACACTTGATGTAAGGAAGCTTTAGTAACTAAAAGGCCAAGTAACGCACGAGGGAAATGTGAGTTTGATGTTCAAGGTCAGAAATTGTGCACCAATGGAGTTTTTGGGCAATTTATGATTTGAGAGAGTTTTGGTGTGTTTCAGGGTGTTCAAGCCCGTCCTCTAGCTCACAAATAGTTACTCTATTTATAAGCAACAAGTTTGGAGACCTCTTGTTGATCAGAATTCAAAATCACAAGTTTATGCATAACATGTGATTTTTTGAGAAATTCAAGTTTCCATGCCTTGTACTTGGTTCATAGAGTTGTTAGCCACTTTAAACCCAACTCTTCTGACTTTGTGGATGGGGTGTAATCAAGGAAAACAAGTTAGGAGCTCAAGAAGCTGACTTTGTGCATAAAGCTTGCTTTACAAGAATGGATATGTTACTCTCTTCCTAAAATGGCAAATTGATTTGGACAAAACTTGAAACACTTGGGTAAGGGCATAATCAGTTGTGTAAACCATTAATTATGGAGTGAAAAACAAGTTTGAGGCCTGCAAAGTGAGGATTATGCAACATAGCTATGGATTTGGTTCACGTGTTCATCAAAAATGACTTATAATTCAGGTGACAAAATCCTAACTTTATCTCTTCGATTCTCCCTCCTCAAGAATGATCTCAAGGAGTTCTTGGGCATTTTGGAAAGCTTGAAATGTGCTCTATAACCCATCTTTGAATTGCTTTTGAATATTCCCCTTAGAACTATATGAAAAAGTACCATGAAGTTAGGTCAAAATCCTGACCAAATTAGGGCAAAATTTCACTAAGTGTTTAGTTTCATGACCACATGTTCATAAAATTATAACTTGAGATCCAATCATTTTTGGAAGGAGTTGTGTAAAGAAAAGTTATATATTTCATGGAGGTATACAACTTTCATGTTGGAAGTTTCCCTTGAATCATCTTGCATCATGGTGAAAAGTTTGCTCAAAGTTATGAAAAAACATGAAATTTCCAACACTTAGAAAAATTTCTAAGTTTAGAAATTTCGACTTTTCAAAATGAAATCTTGACTTTTTGATTTCTTGATGAATAAGTTTCATATTTTGACATGTTTTGATGAATTATGATCTTTGGCACTTGAATTTGACCAAAAAGTCAAAGTTTGACTTTTCAGTATACAGTTGACTTTTGATCAATTGACTGAAAAATTCATCTGTCAATCCAATGGAGCAATGTTTCGAACCATACCATTAGGTCAAAATGATTCAATTGGACTCTTGAGATCATGCCTTAAACCAATTTATCATTTCCTAGGTCAAAAATCAGAAATTGCCCCTTCTTAGTCAAAACCCTAATTTTGACCATTTTGCCCTTTTGGGGATTTGATCAAATTTCTTGAGGAGTTGTGGTCCAAACTTGATCAAATGATACATATAAGTTTAAAATGTTGGTATGGATAAAAATTTAAGAAGTTTGACTGTGAATTGGCCATAGTTGACTTTTTCCTAATACAATTGATTTTTAGGTCAACTGCTCAATTGACTGAGCAAAAATGTGATCCAAGGCTTGAAACTTGACATGAGTGATCTTGGGGGTCCATAATGATCCATGAAAGTCATATGGGGCATTGGAAGTTCAAATGTCCTTGTGAAAACTCAAACCCTAGTTTTGGATCATCAGTGCATAAGGAGGTGTCTTGAGTTGATCAAACCCTAGGGCAGTCTTGATCCCAATGAGATCTTGTGAGCAAAAATATTGATAAGTGAGATGGAAAATTTCTGGGAACAACACCATGTGATTCGAATCAAGTGTAAATCCTAATTCGAATCAATTCAAATATAAATGGAAAATGCTGAAAAATTGTCTGATTAGAATCAAGTTTAAAGTCTGATTCAAATCAAATCAAACAAAGGTGACCAGAAAATGCATGATTCGAATAAGTTGTAAAAATATGATTCAAATCAAAGTGTTTAAAAAACATTTGCTTGCCTCGGATCTATTTTTCAAGGTTTGCTAAATACTTTTAGATTTTTCTTTCCACCTAACTTGAATTAATAACACATATGATTCTTATTCCACTAACTCATGTAATTGGTTAAAAGCATCATGATCAAGCTCATATGTAACTATTGATTTATTCATGCTAAAATAAATAATAAATCAATTCAAACTTGATTCTGAGATGTGCAATCATAAAAGAGACTCAATAAATAATAATAAATAAAAACGAAAAGACAAACAACAAAATAACCATATTGGGGGTGCTTCACCTGAATGTGTTAGGGACATGTAAGAGTCTCCCTCTGGGGATATAAATATTAAATCTCCCTCTTTTTGATGCTTGACAAGCTTTCATTTTGAATTGAGTAGACTTTGAGCTAAAATAAAAAATGCTCGTGCCACCCCCCCTGAAACATTGCACAAAAACCACAGCATAAAACACACAAAACAAATTCTAGACTCCAATACAACTACTCCTCTTTGACAACATCAAAAAGAGATAGATTAAAATGAGTATATATATATATATATATATATATATATATATATATATATATATATATATATATATATATATATATATATATATATATATATATATATATATATATATATATATATATATATATATATATATATATATATATATATATATATATATATATATATATATATATATATATATATATATATATATATATATATATATATATATATATATATATATATATATATATATATATATATATATATATATATATATATATATATATATATATATATACACACAAAATAACCAACCACAAATAAATAATTTCAGATGAACACACGAGTTAAATAACTAAGAAGAATATACAACAACAAAGATTGGATACAAAACATGAAGATAAACATGCTACATGTAACAAAATGTAAGATAAACATGCAACACTAACATTCAACAAGATACAAATAAGTGATTAAAACTAATATACAAAGGAATGCATTAACAATATAAATAATGCATTAACAAGTATATAAATATTCAAATGCACATAGTTAGCAACATGAATTTAAAAAAGTTTAATGCAAACAAGAACAAACAAAGCTTGCTAGAGATGAATTAGTAAAGTAAAGAAGGTAATAAGAAAACCAATTAACATATACAGAATAAACATACACACAATAATATAAGCCAAATACAAGAGTTATAGAGACATACCAATGTAATTGGCAAAAGTATGTTGAGCATGAAACTAAACATAATTCTCATTTTATTTAAAGCACGAGGAATCTAAGATTCTAAAATTCCTACAAATCTTGTAAAAGGGTTTTGATGACAATGGTCTTGTAAAAATGTTAGCAAGCTGACTTTTAGTGTCAATGTATTTAAAAATAACATCCCCTTTTCAACATGATCTCTAAGAAAATAATGTCGAATATTAATGTGTTTAGTTTGCTAATGAAGTACTAGATTTTTAACGAGATTTAATGCACTAACAATATCACACTTAATTGAAATGCAACAATGTTTTAAATCATAATCTAGAAATGATTGCTTTAGTCATTAGAGTAGTGCACAACAACTACCAGTGGCTACGCATTCAGCCACGACGGTAGAAAGAGAAACACTATGTACTTGATATTTAAATATATTCTTTTTGATTTTGATTGGTTTTGATCTCTTGTAAATATTTTTGTTTTCTTATTTTTTTTGTTTAATTTTTATAAAGTTGATTTATATTACTATTAGTTCTTATAATATATAAAGTATATCTTCACATAAAGACTAAAATGAAAATTTACATATATTGCAAGGACTAATTTCAAACAAAGTAATTTTGAAGAATTAAAATAAAAGAACAAAAATTTAAAATGTTTGCAATGGAAAAATGAAGAAAAAAAAATTGGAGAGTAAATTACTATATCTTTAAGGGCTAAGGGTGAAAATCTTATGATTTGTACCACTTTATGTAAGATGTATGAACAATAAAAATTAACAATTCATAGAAAAACAAAGTTATATTTTTTAGATTTATGAATGTAATTTTTAAGATGATTGGTTTTATTATTCAAAAATAAATAGTAGTGCAATTTATTTTTGGTTTATCCTGATTTTTTTTAAATAATTATATTTTTCAATTTTTTTTTCAAATAACCATATTTTCAAAAAATTTACCAAAATAATCACTTTTCAAACAATTTTTTTTTCCACACAGAGGAGTAGTCACTATGTGGCGCATGCATACAAATTAAAGAGGAGGTGCCACACTATATGGTTTGTCCTCCTCTGTAAAGCCATGCAGTGTGGTACATGCATGCAATAATAGAGAGGAGGCGTCATATAGTGTGGCTTGACAGTTGTATTTATTAATTTTTTTAAATAAAAATAAAAGTAACTAAAAATATTTTATATTAATATTTTATATTACACAATGCATGGATACATTTTTTCGGACGTCCCCTCAACCTCAGCGTGTCCCAGTATGACATAAATGGCTTCGCCTTTGCCTCACCCTTTGTCTCACTCCTCTCTGTTGATTTTCCTGAGGTGTTTGGGGTCTATTCTGACTGCTTGATTATGAGGTGCTTAATGTGATGGTCCTGGTACATCAGGATCATACATCTCATCAATCATTTTTCCTCATTGTGTTGTGCTTCCAAAGAGATCGGTGTCCATGTTGTTGAAATTTGGTCTTGTTGGTTGGGATATGTGTGGGTTGGGTGATTGATAGTATTGGGATTTTGAATCGTGTTTGAAATGAAGCAATAGTTTTTGTGGTGTATGAAATTCGTATGATGGTTGGGTACTTCGATGGTGTGATGTTTGACTGTATGTAGGTTGGATGGTATGGTAGAAAGGAGATGCATCATATGTGTCTTGGGTGTTGTGGTAAGATGAGGATGATGCATATTGTTGGTGGTGGGTTGGGTCATGCTCTTGGTATTGTGTTTATGTGTGTGGCATGAATTGATAACAGGTTTGTTTGGATGTGGTGGTGTATGGTTGTTGGGTTTGAGTGGGTTGACATTGTGGTTGGGTTTGGTATTGTTGAAGGGTTGGTTTTTGGGTTTGGTACTGTTGAGGGGTTGGTTGTTGGGGTTGTTATTGGGCGTATGTTGCAGCTCTTTGGCGTGGGTCGATCAAATATGTCTCTTGAGACAGAAACAAATTTATTGAAACCGACGTGTACCATCTCAAATATTGGAGAGTCAGTTTTGAGTCATCTTGCAAGATCGGTTCCCTTAGGACCATTTCACGTCGACGCCTCTATTGACGAAATTGATTTTTAGCGAAGTCTCTCAAATTATTAAATCCCCATTGGTCGTCAACTCTGAGTAGATGCTATTGTCCCAAACATGTAGGGGGTCTGGGATACCCTGTTGTATACCGAACTGTAGCTTCACACGATCACTGTGGTGCATCTCTACAGTAGTGAACCTGATGAGTGTTGTTTTTACAGTCCAGACTTCAGCATTAGCTGGGTTAATCTAATGGTCGAGATCCTTATACAACCTCCATACAAGTTGTAGAGGAAAAAAAGTGTTAAGCTAATATTAATATTAAACTTAATCAACCTATTGAAAGCATTGTATAAACTATGTATGTTTAATACCTCTTCGGGTCCAACGTGATCAATAAGATTTCAGTAGACTACTATCATATTTCGAGGGGATTTGTTGTAATTCATCTCAGGAACACACCACCTACATAGAAAAAATGGGTAATAAATTAATACATGTTGGTTATAGTATATAGTATTTAAAATTTGTTTTTTCGTAATCTTACTTTGTAGCAAAGGGGAAGACGAGTGTCGGCATTCTCGACCAGCACCATGTCTGGAGCAAAAAGGTGCAAGAATAGAAAGAACAATTGTCGTTCGATGCTTTTCTACACAAGGAACTATACAGATGGGCCAAAATAGCAGAGCCCCAACTATATGTGTTTATTTTATCAAATTGTCTTAACAAGGGTAAATACATGATATTAACAGTATTACCCATTGTTTCAGGAAATAAAAAGTGACCAAATAATATCATTATGTAACACCGAGCTTTCACAATTTTTTCTTGCTCGGTGGAGTTTTAGGTTATTACGAGACTACTACGATATTATCTAAGAAGACGGAGATTAATACCTTGGCCTATAGACCCTTGTTCAAATAAAGATATTCCAAAAAGTTCCTCGCATATGGCGTTGTCTTGGTTAACTCCTCCATTGACAGTCTTACCATCGATTGGCAGACCGAATAACATGTACACGTCCTCTAGTGTGACCGTACATTCGCCATATGGAATATTAAAGGTGTGATTTTCGAGTCTCCATCTCTCCACTAATATGAGAATAATTTTATAGTCAACATGGTAATTGACCATGTTGAGTAACGCACCAAAACCGACATGTCGTAAGTATTATTCAATTTGTACGTCGTAAGGGACATACTCATGGACACAACAACAAAATCTTTTAACATCCTATTAAAAACATGAATTACGTATAAGAAATATAAGATTTATGTATAACAATCATAAGAATTACAGAAATAAAATTTGTCGACAAAATATAGGTATTGAAGAAAATACACTTACAAAGGTTTCAATGTTGTTGAGAGTTACTCTATGTTCATCACCAATGGTCTAGAGAGCCATTTTTTCTTGATTACACTTGTGTTCTTGTTGATGTTTCAAGAAAGAAATAGTGTGTGAGTTATGATTGTGATGAATATATAGGGTGAATGTTATATGTATTTATAAGAAAATATTGAGGAACACTATGCATTCACGTGACAAATCTTTGCATGCAAGATGCACATAGGAGCCACACTAGGTGGCGCATGCTCTTGTTTTATACACTAAGGTGCCATTCAACATGGCTTGTTACTTTTTACATGTATGAAAAGCTGCAGCGTGGCAGTGATCAGATGGCATGTATGCTTACAAAATAAAGAGGACAAGCCACCCTAGGTGGTGCATGCTTGCAAAATAAAGAGGACAAGCCATCCTAGGTGGAACATGCTTGCAAAATAAAGAGGACAAGCCACCCTAGGCAGCACATGCTTACAAAATAAAGAGGACAATCCACCCTAGGTGGCGCATTAGTGGTATAGACCCCATACTTTCATCAGTCTATTTAAGCGTCTGTTTAAGGAGCATTACTGGTATACATCCATAACTCACAAAAAACATACCTCAACAGATGGATCATTCACAAAATTATACTATTGTTGCTCATATTAATGGTGAGACGTTCAACTGCGATAACTTCAGTTTCAATTTCCGCAATATCGATTTTATCTGATTTTGGACAAATAAGAAATCAAGTTTTCCATGCTTCAAAGATAGACTAGAAGCCAAATTTCAATGTGGTCCAGTTTACCAAATTCTTTACAAGTCTCCATTTCTATTTGACAACAACCAAGTCAAATTTTATCAACTAAGGTGCGCGATGATGATGATGTTTGAAACATGTTTCGAACTCATGAACAATCCGGGTTCAATTAGATTGAGCTGTATGTTTTATTACAACAACCAGATCAATCTCAGGTGGTAGGTCCTTCTCAAGATTTTAAAGAAGAGGATGAATCTGACGAGGACAACCATCCCGAAGTCGATGTTATGGACCAAGAAGAAGAAAATGATGAGGCAGTGATTGATTTTATGGTCAATGATGATGTTGCAGATCAAGAGCATGGACCTCTACCTACGAGTCATGCGTACGACCCTCCGTTTCACATGACGAACTTGAATTTTGGGGAAGATGAACCAGCCTCAGATATCTTTCACAATCCTTATATGCAGACCGAAGAGGCCTTGAAAGTTGGAGATAAATTTCGTACAAAAGAAGAGTGTCTTAGAGCTATAAAAAAATACCACATGGAAATTTTAGCTGACTTCAGTATAAATCGAAATAATTCAGGGAGGTATATTATTTTATGTCTTTAAAAACCAAGTTACCATTTTCAGTTAAATGCATCTTACAGGAAGAGAAGTGATTCATGGGAAATATGTACCATTGATCCACTCCATACTTGTATCACCACTGTTCTGACGCAGGATCATCGGAAACTTAGTTCTCAACTAATATGTCAAGAAATCTTGCCTCTTATTAGCAAGGATCCATCATTAAAGGTTAGTACAATTATTTCTCATATCGCTACAAGATTAAATTATACTCCCTCTTACAGGAAGGCATGGATCGGGAGGACTAAGGCAGTTAAACTTGTGTACGGTAATTGGGAGGAATCGTACAAAGAACTTCCAAGATTTTTGATGGCACTCAAATATTATGCTCCAAGAACTGTTATAATTTTGGAGACACTCCCGACATTTACCCTAGACAGAACTCGTCTTAGTGGAAATGGAATATTTCATCGATTGTTCTGGGCGTATGAACCATGCATCAAGGGTTTTGCATTTTGCAAACCTATTATACCGATTGATGGAACTTGGTTATACGGAAAGTATAAAGGAACATTACTCATGGTAGTGGCACAAGATGGCAACAATAATGTTTTTCCGATTGTCTTCGCTCTATTTAAAGTTGAGACAGGTGATGGATGGAATTTTTTCCAGAAGAATCTATGATTACACTTGCTCCTCAACCCAACCTTTATTTGATTTCAGACAGACATCCATCGATTGTGAGTGCATACAATAACCCCGATAACGGTTGGAAGGATCCCCCTTCAACACATGTCTATTGCATTAGACATATCATACAAAACTTCATGCTCCATATCAATGACAAGACACTTCCAAAGAAAGTTATTAATGCAGGGTATGCCTTAATAGAACCATCATTCCAACACTATCGCGAAGAAATCCGGTTGACAAACTCAAAAGCATTAAGGTGGATCGATAATATTCCAGTGGAGAAGTGGACTTGGGCATTTGACAATGGTCAACGATGGGGCCACATGACAACAAATTTGGTGGAATCATTGAAATCTGTCTTCAAAGGCATCTGAAACCTACCAATTAATGCTTTGGTTAGAGCAACATATTTTAGGATGGGGTCATTGTTTGACACAAGAAGTTCAAAATGGAGGGCAGTGTTAAAATCAACGAAGTTGTTCAGTGAATGCACAATGAAAACATTTAACGAAGCGGCTGCCAAAGTAAACACCCATAGTGTCACCGTGTTTAACCATATTAAAGGTTGGTTCAGTGTATAAGAGATAATGGATCATAATGAGGGGAGACCAAAGGTATATTATCGGGTCAAACTAGATAGAGGTTGGTGTGATTGCGGAAAGTTTCAAGAATTTTGCATGCCTTGCTCTCATGTCATAGCGGCATGTTCGCATGTTCACTTGGACCCAATACAATATATATCCCCTGTTTACACGGTAAAGAGGGTTTTAAGTGTGTACATCAATACCTTCTTCATGTTGGCAAAGGAGGATTATTGGCCTGCTTATTAAGGGGACATTGTTTGGCACAATGAACAAATGCGACGGAAGAAAAATGGGCGCCCCAATAGCACTCGTATTAGAACTAAAATGGATACGACCAAAAAAATGATAAGATTATGCAGTGCATGTCATCTCCCCGGACACAATCGAAAAAATTGTCTGAATATTAGGTCTAGCTCTGCAACTTAATTTTTTTTATTGAAAAATTTTCGGAGCAATTAATTTGTTGTACGCAAGAAATTTCAATTTAAATTCGGGTTATCACTTCGTGTTCAATTTATCATTCAATTACAACAACCTTCACATAATGACCTAAAAATTTAAAACACCACAAACTCAGGACAACAACACAACAATATGATAAGCAGACAAAACAACTAGACACATTATAATATCTAAGAGATAAAAACCATCAACATAATATCGTCTGGTCCAGGCATCATCATCATGACATCAACGCCACATCTCACCTTTTTATATGATCGACTTAATCCATTTTCGTTCCTCACTGTAATTTTCCTTTCTATTTTTCTGATTTGTTCACCTTCAGAAATGTCTCCTTCCAACCAGCGAATCAAGTGCCTTTGAAAATGCTCGAACGTATGTGTGTTCCAGAGTTTGATCTTCATCAGAGGCTTTTCTAAGAGTTATGCGAGAAATAGTGTGAAACAATAAAGAGGGTGAGTGGTTGCATTATAGAAAACCATATAACACTGTCAAGCCACACTAGGTGGCGCCTTCTCTCTATTATTGCATGCATGCGCCACACTGTATGATTTTACAAAGGAGGACAAGCCATGCAGTGTGGCGCCTCCTCTTTAATTTGTATGCATGCGCCAAACAGAGTTGCTACTCCTCTGTGTGGCAATTTTTTTTGTTTGAAAAGTGATTAGTTTGATAAGTTTTTCGAAAATGTGGTTATTTAGGAGTTTTTTTTTTAAAATATGGTTATTTAAAAAAATCGTTTATCCTTCTATTTCTTATAAATTTTATTTATTTAAAAGAAAAATTAATATTTGATTAAAATAAAAATTTCTGCAGTTGAATAGTGTTAAATTGTAATTCGATTGTGTCGAAACAGTGTGCGTGTGTCGAAGGGAGGTTGCCCAGTCGAAGAGCTTGTGGATCGAAGAAAGCTACACATAGATTTGATTGATTTTGGATTTAGATAAATTTGATTTAGATCTAAAATAGATAGATTTGATTTAGTGCCAAAATATGTATTTTGGGCTTTTATAGTTTTGGGCTTTGGCTTAGGGAGCAAGCTAAGCTAAATCTACAAATAGAGGGAGTAACCCATAATTTTGTAATCAATTCAATTCATTGTAATCACAGAATTTGCAGTTGCAAGTGATTAATAAAGTTTTCCACAGTTTATGGGAAGAGAGAAACTCTGCAGAAAATAATTGTCTTCTTTCTTTTATTTTCTTTTCTTTTCTCATTATTCATTGTCATTGTGTGGTGATATCAATCTTGTTCATCAAGATTGGTAGAAATTAATCATAGATATTTGGTGGATTTCAAACATCTGGTATCAAGAGCTCGGTTAATCGATTCAAGGGAAGTATCGATCAAGAACGATTGAGGAAGAAGAAGAGTTCACGATGACGAGTTATGAGAATGCAAATTATCCAGCAACTCTACGAATTCTGAAAGTAGACAACTTTGAGAATTGGTGCAGACAGATGAAAGTTTTATTTAGGTGTCAAGGTCTTTGGGATCTTGTAAAGGATGGATTGGAAGCGCTTGGAGAAAACGCTTCAGAAGAAGAAAAGAAGAAACACACAAAATCTGAGAAGCTGAGTTATAAAGCACTCTTTATAATTCATCAATGTCTGAGTCCAGGAAATTTTGAAAAAGTGAGTGATTCAGAATCTGCAAAAGAAGCTTGGGAGGTTCTTGAGAATTATTTTGGTGGTACAGAAAAGGTGAAAGAAGTGAGGTTACAAACTCACAAGAGAACATATGAATAGCTTCAGATGGAAGATAGTGAGAGCATGTCTGATTTCTTCACTAGGGTTACAAAACTAGTGAATCAAATCAAGGTATATGGAGAAACATTAACAACAAAAGCTGTTGTTTCGACGATCTTGAGATCTTTGGCCTCCAAGTTCGACCACGTGGGGGTGGCTATAGAAGATGGGAAAGACTTGTCAAAATTGACAAAGGAATAGCTTCAAGGGACACTTGAATCTCATGAACAAAGAATGACTGAAAGAGCTGCAGGCAAGCCAAAGAGTGATGTGGCTTTGCAGACACATCCAGCAAAAGAAACCAAAGGCAAAGGAAAGTGGTTCGACAGAGGTAGAGGAGGCTACAACAAATCGATTGGTAGAGGAAACCAGAACGAAGGAAACATGTCGAATCAGAGAAGACCATACCAAGGCAACCAAAGAGGTGGTGTTGCAAATAGAGGAAAAGGTGGCGGTAGAAAACCTAATAAGAGTCACATTCAATGTTACAATTGTCAGAAGTATGGTCACTATTCGAGTGATTATCCAGAAAAGCAAAAAAATCAAGAAAGTGATGCAAAGTTTGCAAAACATGAAGAAGAACAGACGATGTTGATGGTCACAACAAGAGATGAAGATAGATTCAAGGACCAATGGTACTTGGATTCAGGATGCTCATCACATATGTCTAGAAGGAAAGACTGGTTTGTCAACATAAAGCCCTCAATGAAAAATATGGTAAAGTTCGCAAATGCCAATACCCTAGAAGCTGAAGGTATTGGTGATGTTATGATTATGATGAAAGATGGTAAGAGGTCAGTAATTTCCAATGTGTTGTACATATCAGGAATGAAGAGCAATTTGCTCAGTATAGGGAAGTTGGTCGAAAATAATTATAAAGTTTCGATCAAAGATAAGATGATGAGAGTCATCGATACAAATGGAAGTTATTCTTGAAGGATCTTATGTCTCATAATAGAACCTTCAAGATCGAACTAAATGTGATAGAGCACAAGTTCCTTTCGTCTGTAGCTAGCAGAGATGAATGGATATGGCATTATCGACTAGGCCATCTCAACTTCAGAGACATATGAGATTTGAAGAGAAGAAATATGGTTTTAGGATTGTCAGAAATCGACATTCCAAATGAGGTATGTGTACAGGCGAAGCAACACAAGAATAGCTTCAACAAGGATGCAGGAAGCAGGTCGAAGGTTATTCTTGAAGTCATATACTCTGATGTATATGGACCAATCCAGGTGGATTCACTGGGAGGTAAAAAATACTTTGTTACATTCATAGATGATTTCAGTCGAAAGTTGTGGACTTATCTGATCAAGAAGAAAAGTGAAGTGATTGAGGAATTTGCCAAGTTGAAGTTTATGGTCGAAAGAAAAAGTGGTCGAAAACTTAAAGTTTTGAGAACTGACGGTGGTGGAGAGTATGTGTTGAAAGACTTCGACAGGTTATGTGAAAAGAAAGGGATTGTGCATGAGGTGGTGCCACCCTATACTCTACAACATAATGGAACTGCAGAAAGGAAGAATTGAACCATCATGAATATGGTGAGAAGTGTGTTGAAAGGCAAGAATTTACCTAAAGAGTTTTAGGGTGAAGTTGTGTCGACTGCAACATACATTTTGAACAGATGTCCTATGAAGAAGCTAGAAGGAATTACTCCAGAAGAATGTTGGTCTGGTGTGAAGCCTAGCTTGAGTCATATGAAGGTATTTGGATCTATTTCACATAGACACGTTCCAGATTAATTGAGAAGAAAACTTGATGACAAGTCGAGTCAAATGATCCTAGTTGGATATCATTCGACAGGAGGTTACAAGTTGTTCGACCTAGTGGACAAACAGATTGTGATCAGAAGGGACATGATCATAGATGAGCTTAAAGAATGGGATTGGACTGAAAATGTCAAGAAATATTCAGTGGGAATCCTACTTGAAAAACTATAAACTCAAGTCGAAAGAGAAGTTCGACAAGAGGAACCAGCAGTTATAGATCAACCAAGTACAAGCAAACTTCAAAGAACAAGATGCATGCCTGCAAGATTGCAAGATTTTATGATTACATCAGATGATGTGATAGATAATGAAGGTGAGTTGGTACATTATTCTTTCTATAAAGATATCGAACCTGTCAATACAGCTGAAGCATTGAAGGATTCGAAGTAGGTGAAAGAAATGAACGAAGAAGTGAAGTCTATCGAAGACAGCAACACTTAGTCACTTGTCGAATTGCCTCAAGGTAAGAAGGAAATTGATGTCAAGTGGGTATACAAATTGAAAATGAATCCCAAAGGAGAAGTAACTCGACACAAAGCAAGGCTTGTGGCGAAAGGATTTCTACATAAAGAAAGAGTATACTTTGATGAAGTTTTTACACCTGTTTCTAGGATCGAAATAATTAGGTTGGTTGTTGGTCTAGCAGAAATAAACAGATGGCACATATGTCAGATGGACGTGAAGTATGCATTCCTGAATGGACTCTTAGACAAAGAAGTTTATGTTAAACAACCAGTTGGGTTTGTGAAACATGACAAAGAGAGAAAGGTGTACAGGCTGCATAAAGCCCTGTATGGATTGAAACAAGCTCCAAGAGCTTGGAATAAGAAAATTGATAGTTTCCTAAGGGAGAAGAAATTTGTGAATTGCACAACTGAACATGGAGTATATGTAAGAAGAAGCAATAATGAATTTCTTATACTATGTCTCTATATCGATGATTTGTTGATAACATGTAACTGCAAAAGTGAGATCGAAGACTTAAAAGGTGATCTTAGCAAGGAATTCGAAATGTATGATCTGCGTGAGATTTCATATTTTTTTGACATCGAATTCTACAAGAGCAGTAGAGGTTTGATGATGCATCAAAGAAGATATGCAGGAGAAATTCTCAAGAAATTTGAGATGGAAGAATGCAACTCAACTTCGACACATGCATAACCAAGACTGCAACTATCGAAAGATGCTGATGAAGATGATGTCGACCCAACCCAATACAGAAGACTTATTGGATCATTGATATATCTTTGTCATACAAGGTCTAACTTAGCATATGGTGTAGGTATGGTAAATAAATTTATGCAGAAGCCAAAAGTATCACATCTAGCAGCGGTGAAGAGGATACTAAGATATCTAAAAGAAACTCTCGATTATGGCATTTTGTTTTCTGCAGCTGATAAAGGAAAAGAATGCAAGTTAGTGGGATACACTGATTCGAGTTAGTGTAGTGATGCTGAAGATCGAAAATCAACAGCAGGATATGTGTTTATGTTAGGTGGTGCACCAGTTGCTTGGAGTTCAAGAAAGGAACCAGTAGTGACATTACCATCATGCGAAGCAGAATACATAACTGCTTCTCTTTGTGCATGTCAAGCAACTTGGATGGTGAACTTGGTCGAAGAGATAGCAGAGAAAGATCATGGAGCAATTACCATGAAGATCAATAACATGCCAGCTATCAATCTGGCGAAGAACCTGATAGCACATGGTCGAAGCAAACACATCGAAATGAGGTTCCACTATCTTCGAGAGCACGTAGCAGATGGGAAGATAAATTTGGAACACTGCAGAATTGAGAATTATATTGCAGACATCATGACGAAGGAAGTACAAGACGAAGTATTCAGATGACTAAGAACCATGATGAATATAGACAATTTAGACACAATGAATTAGGTGGTGTGTTAAATTGTAATTCGATTGTGTCGAAATAGTGTGTGTCGAAAGGAGGTTGCACAGTCGAAGAGCTTGTGGATCGAAACAAGCTACACACAGATTTGATTGGTTTTAGATTTAGATAAATTTGATTTAGATCTAAAATAGATAAATTTGATTTAATGTCAAAATAGATATTTTGCACTTTTATTGTTTTGGGTTTTGTCTTAGGGAACAAACTAACCTAAATCTATAAATAAAGGGAGTAACCCTTAATTTTGTAATCAAGTCAATTCATTGTAATCACAGAATTTACAGTTGTAAGTGGTCGATTAATAAAGTTTTCCATAATTTATGGGCAGAGAGAAACTCTGCAGAAAAATAATTGTCTTATTTTTTTTCTTTTCTTTTCTCATAATTCATTGTCATTGTGTGATGATATCAATCTTGTTCATCAAAATTAATAAAAATTCATCATAGATAATTGATGGATTTCCAACAAATAAAAGTTGATGCCATTATATACAAGTCAAAATGCAGTCTGCATACGAGACAAAAACTAAAATTGGTTGATTCCTTGGAGGAGGAGGAAGAATCTATTAACTAGGTGGTTGGTTTGGAGCATCTTCCTATGGAGGATGATGTCGCGCGCAATCGTGCCATCAATTTGTGAAATTGTGGATTATCGATGAAAGCCATGGATCTTTCAGAATAAATGAGTGGTGAAAACGTAGAGTATTGGTTTATGCCGCTTGTTGTCTTACGCTAAGAATGAAACGAATGTTGACAAATGATCAATGCTCCATACAAAAGGTGAAGTCCTTACCAACACTTGGCAATCAAATAAAAGTTTTGGCCAAAAAGTTTACATCGGCTTAACATTTAAATAATACTACTACATTACTCAATAATGTTTTAGAATAAAGGATATACAATTAATAACTAATCACAACTATTTAAATGCCAAATCATCCTATTGTTTTTAAATTATATAATATACTTAAACCATAAATTTTGATAGTGGAAATCTATGTTATATTATTAGTTTTGAATAATAATTAAATTAATATAGAAATAGAAGACTAATAGATAATAAGCTATGTCGTTATTTTTTTCAAATTACAAAATTAATCTTCTTAAAAATTACATCTATAAATTTAAAAATATAACATTGTTATTCATAAATCTTTAAACTCTTTAAAAAAGATCAATTATTTTTAATGTTAGAAAATCAAAAATATCAAAGACAAATAATATAAAAACATATTAATATTTTAAATATTTATAAAATTAAAATTGCATTATTAATGTAGAGACTCCTAAAAAATTGTGAATCCCAACTAGACTAATATTTCATTAAAAAAAACTCTTATTATATTATATTCAATACATCGAATTTCATTGTTCACCAATATAGTAAACAAAGAAATATTATAATAATATTTCTTTTAAATAAAGAAATTTTATTTTTATTTTTATTTTTATTTTTTTGTTTAGATTAAGGGAGTACGAAAATAAAATTATATGATTAATCAATTTCATAATTTCATTAATTAATATTTCAAAATTCATTAATCAATTTCATAAATATTAAAAATATAAATAATCTATTAATTAATTTTATAATTTCATTAACTAAATTCTTATATTTCATTAACCAATTTTATTTTATAGTAAAAATTATTTTTAATATCTGAATGTCTATTAATAAATTTTATCATTTCATCAACTAATTTTTTATATTTCATTAATTAACTTTATATTATTATTAAAATTATTATTTATATATTATTCACAAATATTATTTAATGGTATTGTTCATTGACACTCACATCCTACGGTTTATAAAATATATTTTTTATTTAAAAAATAATGTTTCATAGTATAAATATGATGAACAATGTTTAATATAAAAATTTAGATGTAAAAAAAATGATGTAAGAATATCACAACTATATTTCATAGTCTCAAAAAAGGAATATGTCATATCTCCACCTAATAGAATAATATAAAAAATTTGTCGATACTTACAATTTATTAAATTTTTTTCTCAAATTCATATCTAATAAAAAATTGAGGGAGTATATATTAAGCAGATTTTTTGTGCTGATGTCAATATTTTATCACACATAATTCTTCTATATAAACACTTCTCATTCACTACAGGTAAGACACTTCAAAAACCACCAGTAGAACAAAGGTGTAGCTATGGCGAAAGCATCATCTATTACTGGAGTGACGGTGGAGCTTTTTGAATTCCCGGCAGTGTTGACATCTCCGGCCACCACCAAGTCTTATTTCCTCGGTGGCGCAGGTTTTTTTCATTATATTTTTCGATCATTTTTTTACTACATTATTATTAACTGATACAAGAGCCTTCAAAAAGTTATCATAAATTATACATGTTCTAAAAATATTAGGTGTTATTGTTATCGTAGGAGTGAGAGGTTTAGATATTGATGGAGAGTTTGTGAAATTCACTGGAATAGGAGTTTATTTGGAAGACAAAGCTGTAGCATCACTCACTACTAAGTGGAAGGGAAAGACTCCAGATCAACTCATACAATCCCTTGATTTCTACAGAGACATCATCAAAGGTACTACTAATCTTTGTTTTTTATTTTATTTTAAGTTTTTATTGCTGTTCAAAATATATGAATGTTTTTTTCAAATATTTATCATTGTTACTAATCTTTGGTTCTGTTTGATAAAAATGTTATTAGGATGATATTATTGGTTTGATAGTTAATAATTTAATTGAAATATTTGATAAAATTAATAATTTATTTATTTGATAAATATAAAATAATATAATTGTTTAGTATTTTTTAAATTTAATATGTAATTATTTTATTTTGAATTAAAATAAATTATAAATACTAAAATAAATTTTTATTTAAAATAATATTTAAGATGAAAAAATAATAAGTTACAAATTATAAACTAAAATATTATATAAGCTATAAACTGTAAAATTTTAAAATATGCTATTTCAATTAGAGTCTTTATTTATTAAATATATTTTACTTATATAAAATGAATTAATAATAAGTTTTTATACTTTTCTGAATTTATGGTTTCATACTATTATGTTCTATAATATTTGTCACATTTTAATAAAAAATGTTTTAAACCAATTATCATTTATAATTTTTAATATAATACTAATGGTTTATTTTTAGTTGTGCATCATTTCAAAGTCAGTATATATTCTCTATTTTTTATTTATAATAATAGAAGTTTACTTAATTATATTTAGCATTTATATAAATTAATATAATCATCTTCTGTAGTCACTTAATTATTATGAGTTTGTTTAATCAGGTCCCTTTGAGAAACTGATTCGAAGTATAAAGCTGAAAACACTATCAGGTCCAAAATATGTGAGAAAAGTGTCAGAAAATTGCATAGCTCATATAAAATCTGATGGATTATATGGTGATGAAGAAGAAAAAGCCATTCAAGAATTAAGGCAAGCTTTCAAGGATCAAAATTTTCCTCCAGGGTCCACTGCTTTCTACAGACAATCACCAAATGGAACATTAGGGGTAAGTATAATAAATAATCACGAATACTTATTTACTTTTAACTCTTTCAATCAACACATTTTATTAACTTCCATTATTGATCACAGCTTAGTTTCTCCAAAGATGAGACAATACCTGAACAAGAGCATGCTGTTGTTCACAATAAGCCGGTTTCAGAGGCCGTGTTGGAGACAATGATTGGCGAAATTCCAGTTTCGCCTGCATTGAAAGAGAGTTTGGCTACAAGATTGTATGAGGTTATGAATAATGATAACAAAATTGGAAATGTTAACAGTTGTCTATGATCTTCAGTGACACATGTTGGCCTTAGAGGCTGGATTATCAAGTGCTGGTCATAATATTCATTCTCATTATGACCATGAATTTGATGATCGGATTGGTGGATGATCATGAGTCATGGATCTCAGTGTCTATTTTATGTTTGACATATTTTGATGGAATTTATGTTTCTAGACAATATTTCGACGGATTAGTTGAATATGAATATCTATATAGTTCAATATTTTGATGGATTATATGAATTTTTAGACAATATTTTTCTATTTTATTTAGTAAATTTAAGCAAACGTTGGTTAATATTTATTTTTTATTTAAAAATTAAAAGTATAACAACTACAGTTGTTTCAATCAATTGTGGTTATAAGTTTTATATTTCACCACAGTTGAATCTTTCAACCGCTGTAAAATTGTTTTCCACAAAATTAAAATATAATAGATATTTTATTTCTTTCATAACACATAGGGTGTCCTAGCAAACGAGACGACGACGATAGCGAAATCATCACCATCCTTTTTGAAAAATCATTTATGAAAGCGAAATCTCCACCATCCTCTTCGCATATCTGGTATGCATTACTACAAAAAATCCATTTAACAACGGTTGATAAATACATATAATTGTTGGAAATCCACCAAAAGACTATGATGAATTTCGACCACAATGATGATTAGTTATGAGAAAAACAAAGAAAAGAAGACAAGACAATTATTTCTGCAGAGTTTCTCTCTGCCCACAAACTGTGGAAAACTTTCTTATTCACTTTGCAACTGCAAATTCTGTGAATGACTTACTTGACTTGCTTTCAAAATAGGGGTTACCCCCTCTATTTATAACTGAGCTTACACCCTAAGCCCAAGACCCAAAATATCTTTTTGTTACTAAATCAAATCTAATCAAATCTATTCTAGACTTAAATCAAATCTATTTAAATCTAAAACAAATCAAATCTTCTTTGACACATATGAATTACAATTTAACACACCACCTAATTCATTGTGTCTAAACTGTCTATGTTCATCATGGCCCTTAGCTTTCTGAATGCTTCGACTTGCACTCCCTTCGTCATGATGTCTGCAATCTGATTCTCAGTTCTGCAGTGTTCCAAATTCATCTTCCCATCTGCTACCTGCTCTCGAAGATAATGGAACCTCATTTCGATGTGCTTACTTCGACCATGTGCTATTGGATTCTTTGCCAGATTAATAGATGACATGCTGTCTATCTTCATGGTAATTGCTCCATGATCTTTCTCTGTTATCTCTTCGACCAAGCTCATCATCCAAGTTGCTTGACATGCACAAAGAGAAGCAACTATGTATTCTGCTTCACATGATGATAAGCCACTACTGGTTCTTTTCTCGAATTCCAAGCAATTGGTGCATCACCTAACATAAACACATATCCTGCTATTGACTTTCGATCTTCAGCATCACTACACCAACTCGAATCAGTGTATCCCACTAACTTGCATTCTTTTCCTTTATCAACTGCAGGAAACAAAATTCCATAATTGAAAGTTCCTTTGAGATACCTTAGTATCCTCTTCACTGCTACTAGATGTGATACCTTTGGCTTTTGCATGAATCTACTTACCATACCTACACTGTATGCTAAGTCAGGCCTTGTATGACAAAGGTATCTCAATGATCCAATAAGTCTTCTGTATTGGGTTGGATCAACATCATCTTCATCTGTATCTTTCGACAGTTGCAGTCTTGGTTCTGCAGGTGTCGAAGTTGAGTTGCATTCTTCCATCTCAAACCTCTTGAGAATTTCTCCTGCATATCTTCTTTGATGCATCATCAAACCTCCACTGCTCTTGTAGAATTCGATACCAAGGAAATATGAAATCTCACCCAAATCAGACATTTCGAATTCCTTGCTGAGATCACCTTTGAAGTCTTCGACCTCACTCTTGCAGCTACCTGTTATCAACAAATCATCTACATAGAGACATAGTATAAGCAATTTACTCTTGCTTCTTCTTACATATACTCCATGTTCAGTTATGCACTTCACAAATTCCTTCTCCCTTAGAAAACTATCAATTTTCTTATTCCAAGCCCTTGGAGCTTGTTTCAATCCATACGGGGCTTTATGTAGCCTGTACACCTTTCTTTCTTCGTCATGTTTCACAAACCCAACTGGTTGTTTAACATAGACTTCTTCATCTAAGGGTCCATTTAGGAATGCTAACTTCACGTCCATCTAACATATGTGCCAACTGTTTATTTCTGCTAGACCAACAACCAACCTGATTGTTTCGATCCTAGCAACAGGTGCAAAAACTTCGTCGAAGTCTATTCCTTCTTTCTGTAGAAATCCTTTCGCCACAAGTCTTGCTTTGTGTCGAGTTACTTCACCTTTCGAATTCGTTTTCACTTTGTATACCCACTTGACATCAATTGCCTTCTTGCCTTGAGGCAATTCGACAAGTGACCAAGTGTTGTTGTCTTCGATAGACTTTACTTCTTCGTTCATTGCTTTCACCCACTTCGAATCTTTTAATGCTTCAGCTGCATTAACAGGTTCGACATCTGCATAGAAAGCATAATGCACCAGCTCACCTTCATTATCTATTACATCATCTGATGTAATCACACAATCTTGCAATCTTGCAGGCATGCGTCTTGTTCTTTGAGGTCTGCTTGTACTTGGTATATCTTCCGGTTCCTCTTGTCGAACTTCTCTTTCGAATTGAGTTTCTGGCTCTTCGAATAGGATTGCCACTAAATCTTTCTTGACATTTGCAGTCCAATCCTATTCTTTAAACTCATCTATGATTACATCCCTGCTGATCACAATCTTCTTGTTCTCTGGATCGAACAACTTGTAGCCTCCTGTCGAATGATATCCAACTAGGATCATTTGACTTGACTTGTCATCAAGTTTTCTTCTCAACTGATCTGGCACATGTCTATGTGAAATAGATCCAAATACCTTCAGATGACTCAAGCTAGGCTTCACACCAGACCAACATTCTTCTGGAGTAATTCCTTCTAGCTTCTTTGTAGGGCATCTGTTCAAAATGTATGTTGCAGTCAAAACAGCTTCACCCCAGAAATCTTTAGGTAAATTCTTGCCTTTCAACATACTTCTCACCATATTCATGATGGTTAGATTTTTCCTTTCTGCAATTCCATTTTGTTGTGGAGTATAGGGTGGAACCGCCTCATGCACAATCCCTTCCTTTTCACATAATCTGTCGAAGTCTTTCGACACATATTCTCCTCCACCATCAGTTCTCAAACCTTTGAGCTTTCTACCACTTTGTCTTTCGACCATAGACTTAAACCTGGTAAATACTTCGACCACTTCACTTTTCTTCTTGATCAGGTAAGTCCATAACTTTCGACTGAAATCATCTATGAATGTAACAAAGTATTTGTTACCTTCCATCGAATCCACCTGGATTGGTCCACATACATCAGAGTATATGACTTCAAGACTAGCCTTCGATCTGCTTCCTGCATCCTTGCTGAAGCTATTCTTGTGTTGCTTCGCCTGCACACATTCTTCACATACTTCGTTTGGAATGTCAATTTCTGGAAATCCTGAAACCATATTTATTCTCTTCAAATCTCTGATGTCTCTGAAGTTGAGATGACCTAGTCTATAATGCCATATCCATTCATCTCTGCTAGCTGCAGTCGAAAGGCACTTGTGCTCCATCACATTTAGTTCAATCTTGAAGGTTCGATTCTGAGACATATGAGCCTTCAAGATTAATCTCCCATTTGCATCAACGACTCTCATCAACTTATCTTTGATTGACACTTTATAATTCTTTTCGACCAACTGGCCCACACTGAGCAAATTGCTCTTCATGCCTGGTATGTACAATACATTGGAAATTACTGACCTCTTGCCATCTTTCCTCATGATCATAACATCGCCAATACCTTCAGCTGCTAGGGTATTGTCATTTGCAAATTTTACCATACTTTTCGTTGAGGGTTTTATATTGACGAACCAGTCTTTCCTTCCAGACATATGTGATGAACATCCTGAATCCAAGTACCATTGGTCCTTGAATCTATCTTCATGTCTTGTTGTGACCATCAGCATCATCTCTTCTTCTTCATGTTTTGCAAGCTTTGCATCACTTTCTTGATTCTTTCATTTTTATGGACAATCACTCGAATAGTGTCCATATTTCTAACAATTGTAACATTGAATGTGACTCTTATCAGGTTTTCGACCACCACCTCTTCCTCTATTTGCAACACTACCTCTTTGGTTGCCTTGGTATGGTCTTCTTTGATTTGACACGTCTCCTTCGATTTGGTTTCCTCTACCATTCGATTTGTTGTAGCCACCTCTACCTCTGTCGAAACACTTTCCTTTGCCTTTGGTCTCTTTTGCCAAATGTGCCTGCAAGGCCACATCACTCTTCGATTTTCCTGCAGCTCTTTCGTTCATTCTTTGTTCATGAGATTCAAGCGTCCCTTGAAGCTCTTCCTTTGTCAATTTCGACAAGTCTTTCCCCTCTTCTATCGCCACCACTATGTGGTCGAACTTAGGAGCTAAAGATCTCAAGATCTTCGACACAACAACTCTTGTTGTTAACGCTTCTCCACATATCTTGATTTGATTGACTAGTTTTGTAACTCTAGTGAAGAAATCAGATATGTTTTCACTGTCTTCCATCTGAAGCAGTTTATAGGTCCTTTTGTGAGTTTGTAACCTCACTTCTTTCACCTTCTCAGCACCTCCAAAAGACTTCTCAAGGATCTCCCAAGCTTCTTTTGCAGATTCTGAATCACTAATCTTTTCGAAATTGTCTGGGCTGACACATTGATGAATTATAAATAATGCTTTATAACTCAGCTTCTTAGATTCTGTGTATTTCTTCTTTTCTTCTTCTGAAGCATTTTCGCGAAGCGCTTCGACTCCATCTTTTACAAGGTCCCAAAGACCTTGACACCTTAATAAGACTTTCATCTGTTTGCACCAATTCTCATAGTTGTCAACTTTCAGAATTGGTAGCGTTGCTGGATAGTTTGCATTCCCATAACTTGTCATCGTGAATTCTTCAATCGTTCTTGATTGACACTTCCCTTGAATCGAAACAAAAGCTCTTGATACCAGATGTTGGAAATCCACCAAAAGACTATGATGAATTTCGACCACAGTGATGATTAGTTATGAGAAAAACAAAGAAAAGAAGACAAGACAATTATTTCTGCAGAGTTTCTCTCTGCCCACAAACTGTGGAAAACTTTCTTATTCACTTTGCAACTGCAAATTATGTGAATGACTTACTTGACTTGCTTTCAAAATAGGGGTTACTCCCTTTATTTATAACTGAGCTTACACCATAAGCCCAAGGCCCAAAATATCTTTTTGTTACTAAATCAAATCTAATCAAATCTATTCTAGACTTAAATCAAATCTATTTAAATCTAAAACAAATCAAATCTTCTCTGACACATATGAATTACAATTTAACACTTGAGGGGGAGTGTTGAGAATCAAGTGTGAGGAAGAAGTCCCACATTGATTATAAAATGGAAGATTGAGCACTTATATATGAGAGAACCCACTCATCTATCACCTTAAGGTTTTAGATGGACAAGTGGTGTGTCCCAAGTAAAATGCTCTCTCCTCGGAATTGCCCCTACAGTGGTATCATGAGCCTTTGGTTTCGAGATAGAGACCGGCTTACTTGTATCGAGCGGTGGTACAAGTGTATGTGGAAGAGAGTCATTCCACATGAGGGGGAGCATTGTGACTCACACTTGATTCTCAACAATAATCACGCAAGTCTAGGCATTGTTGTGTAGATTGTTGTTGTAAATTCCTTACTAACAATCACGGCCCTGGGACCGTTGGAGTATACTGGAAAGCATACGTGATATCGCAACAGTTATGCTTATCAACCGTTGTGATATATACGGTACTGAGTTCAAAATCAAACAGCAGCAAATAAATTACATTAGATCACGGTTAAAATAGAAAACTGTTGTGGAACGTATCCATAGTTTATTATATACTAATGTAGATTGTTTGATTTACCATACACCTCATTAAAGAAATACAACCATTAAAATTGGTAAAGAACTATATAATCTGAAAATTAAACTATTCTTGAAAACCAACTTAAACACACCACTGTATTTTGAATTGCATGTGTCTCATCTTGAACATTATTCTTTAACACATATAGGGTTCAATGGTCGGATTTCTTCAATGCATCGATATATTTTATTATTGTTTACCTCATCATCGTCGCTTATCATCGTGATTGTTATGGTGACTTATCATCGTAACAATCATGATTTTAACAATCACAATGATAAGCGACGACGACGAGGTAAAGTAGAATAATAGATATCGATGTATTGTAGGTAACCGACCATTGAACCATATATTATGAGTTAAAGGACATAAAATATGCAGAATGAGACGCATGCAATTCGGAAAACATTGATTGATATATATTGGTTATCAAATATATTTTAATTTTCTGATTATAAGTTTCTATGTCAATTTAAATGATTGCATTTTTATTAAAAGGTTAGTGAAACAAATAATATACATAGTATATAATAAACTAAACTTCATCTTCTGTCAACCTGTAGGAGAATTTAAAGAACAAAACATTGTTAAGTCCCAAGAAGCTTTATTCTTATGAGTTAACAATATTTTGTTCTTGTTTTGAGAATATTTGTCAACAAAAACATCATACAACAACACAACAAATACATGTAACACAATATAAAAACATACATTTTATCAACAAAACACTAACAACATACAATATCACAAAATATATTAAGTTGTTTATAGAACACACATTTTATTGAAAATAATCGTGGAACTATGAAGTTCATCTAGTTTGTGAAGCAATGAAAAAGAAATACAAGGTGGATAAAGTTTCCCCAATGACTTCATACTTCTTGTATTTTTTCCATTTCTACACAAATCATATGTACTTTATCAACTCATACTATACACTTGCTACAACTATCATCATCACCATATGAGGTTCATCTAGTTTATGAAGCCATGAAAAAAATATAAGGCGGATGAAGTTAACACAATAGCTTCATACTTCTTATATTTGTTTTCACACCTTCTAAAACTAGATGAAGTTTGTTTTTGTTATTGTTGTTGTTGTTCTTGTTTCTTCATTCACTTTTCTTGAGTCCTACAAACACCATAAAAATTATCAACATGTGAAACAACAAACTTATTTATCAACAACACAACGTGCAACAACAATATAGAACAACATACAACAATAAAATAACCATAAACTATCTAACAAGAAGAAATTAATAGGAAAACCATGTGAAACATAACAACAACATACACGAAAATGAGAGAATAAGGAAAAAGAAGAATACTTTTATGTAAGAAGAACAAGATTGATGGCTATATTGTAGAATATGAATGCTAATGATGAAGATGAAGAAGAAGAGAAAAAATGGATTGTAGAGTTTACTGTGAAAGATACGACGCTACTGTCAAAGAGCGAGTGTTAGTTCGCTTATATATAAATACACTCAATTTGATTTACGTTACCAACCATGCTGATATATATATATATATATATATATATATATATATATATATATATATATATATATATATATATATATATATATATATATATATATATATATATATATATATATATATATATATATATATATATATATATATATATATATATATATATATATATATATATAAATATGTCACAATGGTGGAACAAAAAAACTGAAGTCGTAATCATTTATTATATATATATAAATAAAATAAAATAGAAAAGGCGCGCCTAACATTAAATGAATAATATATGTGAGGGTACTGAGGTTCGAACACAAGAAAGCCTGCATTCTATAACCACGGTTCTGGACGCAACCATTACTATATGCTAACAATTTTTAATAAAAAATAAAATAAAATGTCATCGCCTGGGTTTAGAGATGTCACCACGGTGTTGAGAAGAACCATAGTGAATTGGGCGTTGTTGTTTGCGCGTTTTGTAGTAGTGATGTTACCATTATCTCTCCCTGACATTTCTGAATGTTTAAGTTCGTTGTGATTTTGTGAATCAATGGTTATTGGTTTCTTTCATGAATCAATGATTTATGTTTATGTTCTTCAGAACTTTAATGTTTATTGTTCAGATTAGTGTGCGTTTATGTTTTATTCAGAATTACTGAATATGTTTTAGGTTTTATGTGAGTAGCATTAGTGTGTCGTTCACAATATTTTTTTTAAATGAATTTCAAAATCTGTTATAGATCGTAGCTGGATGAAAGCTGATAGATTAGGTCTGGTGTATGAGCAAGGAGTTTTTGAATTCCTTGAATTCGCCAAAAAAATGTTCTCGACAATAATGGTATCTTTTATCTTCCTTGTGTTGTTTGCAGAAATATCAACAAACTGTCAAAAAAAGAAATATTCTATCACCTATGTTATGATGGAATATCTCAAAATTATACAACATAGACGTGGCATAGATAAGTGGATAATAATCAAAATGAGTCGTCACACATGGACGAAGATATGGATGATTGACAAGAAGATATGATTCGTGATATGGGAGAATCGTCTTATATGAAAGCCCATATTATGATAATTTATGTAGCACCAAAGATGCGCCTTTATATAAGAGGTGCACCAGTTTTACACGATTGTCTGCCTTGTTAAAATTGCTTAATCTGAAGATAGAAAGTGAGTGGTCGGATAAAAGTTTCACATAATTCACCAGTGGCTATCCGTGACATCCTTCTAAAAAAATGCAAAAGTAATTATAACCAGATTGTGCTTATTCTTCAATTTTATATGTAATAAAGTTCTTGATTTTAAAAAATTAGATGAATTAGAAGAAGAGACTGCAATAATATTGTGAAAATTGGAGATGTATTTTCCTCCATTATTTTTTGACATTATGGTTCACTTACTTGTTCATCTAGTCAGAGAAATCTGATTTTATGGTCTAGTTTATTTAAGATGGGTGAATCCTTAAGAGAGATACATGAAGATATTTAAAGGATATACAAAGAATCATCACCTACCAGAAGCTTCAATCGTTGAAAGGTACATCACAGAAGAAGTTGTTGAGTTTTGTTCAAACTATTTATCAAAAACATAGTCTATTGGAATTCCAAAGTCTCGTTGTGCTGACAGATCTGATGGTACATATACTCAAGTTTAAATGTTAAGACAATAAGTAGGGATGTAGTTTTTGAAGCACATTTTTATATATTGAATAATCTTAGTGTATTTAAACCTTACATAGAAGAATGCAAAACCATTATAAATAAAAAATATCTATGAAGGCTTGACAAGTGGTTGTTGATACGACATAACAAAAAAATTCATAAGTTGGTTTAATAAGAGGATTTCTAATGATGGTGGTGCATCCGAGACACTTAAATGATTGTTGTACATGCCAAGCTTTATTGTGATAACATGGACAACATATGACATTTCTAATTGTTCCTTTTATACAAAAGCAAAATATGATCATAATACAATGCTGAATAGTGGGGTCATGGTTGAGGTCGGATCCATGTATTTATCTAGTTCGAAAGATAAGAATCCTATTTTGGCAACCACCACGTTTTATGGCATCATTGAGGAGATTTTTGAGATTGATTATGTTAATTTCAAAGTACCTTTATTTTATTATAAAAAAGTGCCTTTATTTAAATAGAAGTGGATCCCCAATAAAAATGGTGTACAAACTGAGAGTTGAGACTCACATAGGTTGACCTTGGCAAGGAAACTTATAAGGCCGAACCATTCATCATGGCTAATCAAGCGAAACAAGTTTTTTATGTGATGATGAAGGTTTTAATATTGCTTCCACTCCTTCTTACGCAACACAAGTGCCTAATTCATATGAAGAAGTTGATAGAGATAATGTGCATGTTATTCGTAACGATCATAAAAAAAGGAATATGGAAAAATAAATAATATTTTATATTTTTCATTCATAATTTATTGCTTGTTATATTTTCCAATGATATTATTTTATTTCTAATTATTATTTGAAAATTATAGGTGTTTAAAGTGAAGACACCAAGAGACAAGACTCCAAGATAACAAGATAGTAAAATTTGATGTAATGATGTGTACATTGTAGGTTGTTTTATCTCAATTTTAGTTTTTATGTGCTATACAAGGTTTGGTTCCTAATGGAAATGTGTCATTGATGTAATACAATTTTTAGTCTAATTCAACTCACAAATTGGTGTATTGTTATTTCTGGTATGATATGAATAAGAAATATTCAGATTGCAAATATGAGAATTTTGTAAAATTGAAAAAATATTTTAAAAAAACACAAATTATATCACAACGGTTGCTAAATCATTCGTTGTTATAAAGAGAGTGCTATCCGGAATAATAAAACCCAAGAATGGCGTCGTTTGGATTCGAACCCAAGACCATTCAATTATTTCACAATGGTTGTTTCTATAAACCGTAGTTATAAGTAACACACTATCTAATTTATAATAACAGTCACATGCCCATTGTGGTAACCAGCATACATACAATCACACGCTACCTAACAACAAACGTACTATTATTATTATATATGTTTCCTAACCGTTATTGTATGTGTTTTTTGTAGTGGTGATTATATGAATACCTATGGATTAGCTGAATTGTAGTTGACATTTTGTTTTTCTAATTATAAATGGATAGATTGATATGTATATAAATATTGATCTGCAATAGACTTTGTATTATAAGAAACATAGATAGATTGGTTTATGTATGAACATCTGAGAACAAGTTTTAAAATAAGTTTTACAACATTTTGAAACTAGTTTCAAAAAAATATTCTTTTCAAAATCAGCCAAAGCCGAAGCTAATGTACCAACGATTTGAAAATAGAGTGTCTAATAAGAGGTATAAAAAATTAGTATCGATCATAGCTGAAGCTAATGTTGTATACACATTAAACAAATATCTCTCTAAGAAGAGACATCAAATATTAGTGTCAGCCATAACTGAAGCTAATTATGTTTACACATCAGAGAAGTAGTGTCACCAAAAGACGTTAAAATCTACCGTCAACCAAAGTCAAAGCTAATAATGGCTACATATCAATGAAATAATGTCTCCAAAATGAGACGCTAAAAACTAGCGTTGATCACATTTAAAGCTAATAATGAACACACATCAATGAAATAATGTCTCATAAGGCTGGTGCTACTAGACTTCTTTTTAATATATGTTTTAGCTTCACTTTGATGTTTCCTTTGACAGGAACTAGTTAGCGTTGGCGAGACACAACTGTTAGCTTCAAAGCTAGAGGTGACAGGCCAAAATATGACACTTAGCGTCTGTTTTGGCTTGTTAGTGTTTATTTTTGTGCGATGCCTTTGATCAATTTTTGTGTAGTGACATCTCTACATCAGTAGAAGGAAGATACTAGAAGAGCACATCATCCATAAAAAAGTTTCTGATAATGATTAGAAAAGAACTTAGATACTTCTTGTTGAATCTTATTCACATCTTCAAACCATCCCTCTCCTACTTGGAAGGAATTTTATCATTCCTCATATTCCTACTCTTAATACAAGCATTTAAAAATCTAGAGTTTGCATCCCCTTTCTTCAGTCACCTATTTTGATATCTTTGAAACAAAAAGGATCATTGGTCCTATGTAAAGACTACAACTCTAATAATGCTCTAGATCTAGCGGAAATCTCTTCCTAAATAAGTAACTATTTCTCATCTTTAAGTTCCTAGGTTCTAATTTCACATCTTAAGTGTGAGAACAAAGTTGGTTCTACATCTGGCCTTATGTTTTGAAGATAACTTTACATGTTATTTTTAAGAACAATTGTGTACTCTAATAGGTTTATGTCTAGTGTGTGGCTTTGAATATACAAGTTCTAACTCTGGTAAGAAGGCGTGTGACGTCAACAAGCCCTGAAAGGTTCTAATGACTTAGGTTCTGGAAGATACTAGTTCTGATCCTTCTACAACATACTTCATAAACAAACATATCAGAAGCCTCTGAAGACATAGAAGACGAAGATCAAGACTAAGGGATTGCGTGTGATGGTGAGTATAAAAGTACAATAGTAAATTACGGCCTCTACTCTCTAGAGTGGCGCAAGGAAAAACCTTTTTGTACTATTGTCTACCAGTCTCACCTTGACCGTAGGGAATAATACAATTATATTTGTATTTCCTATTTGTTGTACCCCAAAATTTTTCCTCTCATTTTTCAAGGCCTTTCTCACAAGGATTCTCAAGGTTCAAGCTTGCACAAGTACATTGGGATTTTCCAGTACCAAGATTAAAAGGAAACTGTCAAAAGGGGAGAAAACAGACAAAAATAATATTTTGACAAATTTGGAGAAAAACAAGTGTTCTTCGATTCAGCTCCTTCGATTGTCCTTTTGGCCTCTTTCGATGCAAGCTTGGCTTGCATCCTTCGACTGGGCGTGGGCCTCTGGCATGTTGGTTTGGATTCACAAGGCACAAAGCCTCCTGTAGTCTCCTTCGATTCCAAGGCAAAAGGCTCCCTTTTAGCATCCTTCGATTTGCACGTTTTTCCTCCTATATGCCTCTTTTGAATTTGGACATTTTAACTCCCTACATGCACCTTTCGTTTGGGCATGTCGTTCCTTCAGTATAAGCTATTGGTCACACCCTTCGTTTGGGCACATGAATCCTTCAGCACAAGGTTTTGGTCAAACCTTTAGTTTGGGCATTTGACTCCCTTCATGTTTGCTTTGTTTGGGCACATGAATCCTTCAGCACAAGGTTTTGGTCAAACCTTTTGTTTGGGCATTTGACTCCCTTCATGTTTGCTTCATTTTGGCACATGAATCTTTCAGTACAAGCTACTGGTCACACCTTTTGTTTGGGGATGTTGGTTCCCTTCATGCAGGCTTCGTTTGAACATAGATCTTTTGCATGTTGGAATGAAGTCACAAGGCAGGGACCTCCTATGTACACTCTTTTGTTTGGCCTAATGTGACCCCTGGCAGGCAATCCTTCAATTGGACAAGAGCCACCTTCACACAAAGCTTCGATTGGAGTTTTGTTTTCCTTCGAATCAACATCTTACGAACCCAACTCTGGATCCTTCGAAACAAGTTTGAGCAAATCTCATAGCCTTACCCTACTTGCCAAGCTATTTTGCTTCCAAATATTTACATAATCAGAAGCTTGTACAAAGGATAGAAGCTTTGTCTATTGGATAATACTACTATTGGTTAAAATAGAAAAAGCTACACACTCTTTTTCATAGAGAGTACTTTTATCACAAAAGAAACTTCTAACCTGATTCATGTCTGAACGAAAAGTAGTGCCAGAAGCACAAGTCCAATCTTCTGCCAACAGGCCCCCACTTGTACTAGAAACGTGGGAACAACGAAAAAGGACTGACTTGTTTCACTCTTAACCAAACCTTGGTTTGTCATTGTGATGCGGTGGGAGAACTGACTTGGTTGTTTTGTGTTTTATCGCAAATGTTGCGGTTAGCAAGAGTCGCCACCGACTTTTCTTTTATCCAAAATGAAAGGTGAGAAAGCACAGGAAATACCTTTGAGATTGTTTCTTGAGTTCGGGGGGTAGATTATGAAACGAGAAGGTATTAGCACCCTTTTTATCCATGGTTTTACATGGGCTCTTAGTTACTTGCTAGATCACTTGCTTTTGTTTGAAAATATGCTTTGTGTGGTTTTTGAAAGTATTTTGAAAAAGGCGCCATCGTTTAGGCAAACTTTGTAATGATTCTCGTTCGTAAGAATGTATACAAAGTGTTGATCTTTTGAAAAATGTTTTCAAGTTTGAAAGATGTTTTTGGAAGTGTTGGTGTTTGTTTTGAAAATAGCAAGGATGTTTTGTTTTGAAAGTGAGCAAGTAACTAGGAACATTCTACCTACTCAAAAGTCTTTTATGCTTATTTCCTCTTTCCTTTGACATTATCATCTTACCATTAATTTGGTAAGTAACCTTATCTTTGGATGTGAACAGGACAGGCGTGGGTCATCGTATAACCATGATTAGCAATGTTGCAAGGTATCTTAGCATCTTTCCTTAGGGACTAAGATCATTTTCAAAAGGCAACATAGATAGCATCATCGAGGGACTATGATCTTGTATTTTTGCTTGTTTTTGTTAAGATATCTCACATGCATAACATGGCCATTTTGTAAGGCAACCAAGTGGTTTTTACCCTAGGGGTGCTTGTGTGCAAGTGTATTAATTTTTTCATGCTTGATTTGTCTTTGATTAGGGTTTGCTAATTGATTGGTTTTAAGTCTTTCTATACAAACCATAATTACTAGCATTTATATAAAGCGATAAGTTGCGAAAAGTAAAATTACTACGTTATTACATCATTAGGGGAGGGGGGTGTACAAATTTACAAATGGGGATTTCAATAAAATTAAACCTAATTATCTATTACAACCATATTGAATATTGTACAAAAATGAAAATAAAAATGCAAGAATATAAAATGTAAAAAGAAATGATTTTTGTTGCTTTTATGAAATGGTTTAGTTTTGACCTAATTAAAAATGACTAATTAAAATTGAATAAAATTAACTTAAACTAATTAAGAAAAGAAATTAATTTTGAAAAGGATTTTTAGGGTTTTTTTTATGAAAAAAGGTTTTAAATTAATGGAAATAAAATGAAGATTAATTATAATAACCTAAGTTCTAAATTAATTTTACCTATAAAAAAATGATATATTAATTTATCCTAAGTCTAAGAATTAATTATTTAAGAAAAAAATAAATTTATTTATTTTAAGAAAATGTTTTTTATCTTTTTGTTTTATGGAGAAAATAAAAATATATAAGTATAAATAAATAAAAAATGAATTTGGATTTTTTGTGATTTTATGAAAATAATAGTAGTGATAATAATAATAATAATAATAATAATAATAATAATAATAATAATAATAATAATAATAATAATAATAATAATAATGAAAAAAAGAAAAAGAAAATAAAAAAAAGAAAAGAAATAAAAGTCAGGGGGGGTGAATCAGTAACCCAAGGAGTATTATGAGAGAGAAAAAAGACTAGGCCCAATGAGATCCCAAACGCTGCAAAAACAACAACAAAAGAAAGTCAGAAAAATTGTGAAAAATAGCAAAAGGTCACGCTGAGGCTTGAACCCAAGACCTAAGGGTGAACAGGCGCACGTTTTACCACTGGGGTGGCTATACATCCATTGATATAAGCAAAACAATAAATATATGATACAAAATGCGCCCTGATTACACTTTGTAATCGGTGGAAATAGAACTGACTGTTTAAAGCTGGTTCGCGAAATGTCACGGTAAGCAAGAGTCGCCACCGTCTTTTATATTCTCCAATATGGAAAGGACAAAAGCACAGCAAAATTCCTTATTGAGAATGTTTCTCGGTTCGGGAGGTAGATTATAGAAAGGGAAGGTTTTAGCACCCTTTCTATCCATGGTTATCCATGGGCTCTTAGGTACTTGCTCTTATGTTTTCAAAAATTGTTTGCTTTTCAAATGTGTGTGGGTTTTGAAAAAGTTTCGTTTGAAAAATTTCTAGGTAACTCTTGTATCTATCCTCAAGAGTGTATGAAAAATTTGTTTGAAAACTTTTAGAAAGTGTAGGTGTGAAAAGATGTTTTGTTTGTTTTTTTGAAGAGAGCAAGTACCCATGAGTCATCTACCTACCCTAATGAATTAGGCTGTGTAAGAGTCCTTAAGATAGTGCCATCCCACCATTGAGAGGTAAGTAGCACCACCGTTGGAGGTGTTCGGGTCAATTCGATTAAGGGACAGTGTGGTCACCGAAGCAATAGTAGGACACCTTAGAAGTAACCCTAATGTCCTAGATCCTTTTTATCCGAGGCAACCGTTTCGAGGCGACTGGATCTTTAGATAGGAGGGCGACCTCTAAGACACCCTATACTTGACGACCACGTTCGAGGCAACGAGTGAGGCGTACCCTAGAAGTGGCATGTGCTCGTGTGTTCAATTCAGTTTATATTTATCTTTGATCATGCAATTGTGAGCTACAAGTTGTTTTTAATTTATCATTCAGTCTTTCATGCTTATTAACAGTTAGGAGTGCGGAAAATTAAAGTGCGGGAATGTAAAGCTACGCTATTACAAGGCGCGGGTCTATACATCGCCAAAAAACAAAGACCCGTTTTGATGAAGTGCGGAAAGTAAAGAAAGCAATAACCTAATTACTATTACATTCTGGAAGCAGTTACATAATAATCAAAATATAAAAATAACACGCGAATAGAAATTAAATTGGAACGTCCTAGGGTTTTTGACCCTTGAGAAAATTATGAGTTTTTTGTCCTTTTGTATTAAATCAAAATTAAACCTAAATCTAATTATTTAATTATTTACAAGAAAAATGTTTTTTTTTTATGTTTTTTAATATTTTAATAAAAAATAAAATAAAGAAGCTAATAAGTCAAAAGAAAACCTAGTTCTAAGTTTATTTTAATTATTAATAAAAAATGTCAAAGTTAACCTAATTAACTAAATTAATTAATTTACATTTTTATTTACAAAAATAATAGTAATTAATAAATAATAATAATGATAATTAAGAAAATATGAATGAAAATTGTCCAACCCTAATTCTACATAATTTTTATTTATTGAGAAAAAGATTAAAATTAAGCCTAAATTAAACTAAATTAATGGTTAGTATTTATTTACAAAAATAATTATTAGTGAATTTAATAAATAATAAAATATATTTACAATTTTTGATTTCTGGATTTATCATGAAAAATTAATTTGGTTATGAATTAATAATAATACTTAAATAATTAAAAGAATTAGAAGAAAAGAAAATAAAACAAAAAATAGCAAACCAAGGGGGTATGTTGACCCACATGAAGGTGAATTTGTGAAATTCTGGCCCAAGAACACCAAGCCCCTTGTTGACTTTCATGATCAGGCGCTTACTGGTTGATTGGGGTGCATGATAGTCCTCCGTTCTTGGCCTTCAGATTGTTGATCATGGCCACTTGGCATGTGGGACGCTGAGGTTTATGGTGGACTATTGGACATGCGCTGCATTGGAACGTGTTAGGAAAAATATTAACAATGATATGGGGGACCTGGGAATCGAACCCAGGTCCCAACGATTGCAAGCCACGTTTCCAGCCACTCCACCATCACGTTGCGTTTGTAAACATAATGAGTAACAAATATAATATATGCAAAATAATAACCATGCTGGAAACAATGAAAAACGCACGTAGATTTGAATCTACCAACCACACGTCAACACACCATCTCCTTCTTCGTTTCACCTGCAGAAATATCAAACAGATAGCGGGGGTTTAAACCCCCACAAACTGGAAAAGAGAAAAATAGCGATTAGCGTTGCAGGTTATATAAAAAGGGCGCGATGATTGGGTTGAATTCGTCTGGCCTTGACGAATTCAACCATGCACGTTTCAAGGTCCAATTTTTCAGTATGTTAAAAACCCCAAAATCCAAGCTTCGAAACCCTAAGGTTCTTCAATGGTGGTTTTCGATTCAGAATGCTACAATCAAATTGGATTATACCAATCGCTTCAGGAGGTTCCTATTAACACAAATCAACCCAAAAAATAGATTAAAAGCGCATGAATAATGATATGCAATTTTGAAAAATAAGCCAAACCGTGGGACTTGTTGTGATAGATTCCTTGAGTGTTAGGGGTTGTTCTTGATGGCAACAGGTTCCTGGCAATGTCAGCAATGCGTTTGAATCTTTTTTAGGCTTTGAATGATGCTGCAAGTGAGATTTTAGTTTCACCCTTTCTCTTGAATTTTTGGAATTTGATTCTATGGTTTCACAGCAGCTTGCCCGTTCTTAGGAATAGGGTTTGCTTTAGCATTTGTATGTGAAGAGAATTAGGTCATCTTTAGGCCCATAAATCCATTGTATTTAAGTTTCATTATGTGATTGCCAATCAAATCTTTTTCAATCTTTTTCTTTGATAAAACCTTGCCAATCATGGAGATTTTGATGTCTTTGAGGTGCACACGAATTGCCAGCTTTCCCTAGTCTTATTTGCATCACAAAAGATTTAAAAATCATATCTTTTGAATTTTCCTACAATTAAAATTAATTAAGTGAATTAATATTAATAAAAATTCAATTAATTAATTAAAAATGAGAAAATAAATCAAATTAATCTTAATGGGTCGTGCATAAGCCTTGGGTAAAGATTCAAGAAGGAATTTGAGGCCTATTAGCAAAAATGACGTGTTTTAGGCAAAGTTGACTTTTGAAAGTTCCCAAAAATTTCCCAACTTCTCCAATGCATATCTTGCTCAATTTTGAAGCTATGAACATGTTCTTGGACATTTTGGAAAGGTCTTTAAGTCCTCTAACCAATGCCTTTGATCCCATGTCATTTTAATTCACCAATCTCAAGTTATGGTCTTTGACTTAAAGTGACTTTTTGTTGACTTTTGAAATTGACCTATAATGTAGAAATTGATAACTTTTTATGAGAGCATTTCTTGGACTTGGAATGTGAATATGAGTTGTAGGAAATGTCATCCCCTTCAAAATGAGAATTGGATGGAATTTTTCTGATGAACCATGAAAAAGTTATGCCCTGGTCAATTTGCAGTTGACTTTTCAACTGTCCAAAAATAGCAACTTTTTGCTTCTTGATGATTTTTGAGCCATGCTTGGGGAATCATGATCAAGACTTGATCAAATGATGATTGTGGACTCAAAATAAGATGTTGACCAAAATTTCTGACTTTTGCCTGCAAAATGACCATTTTACCCCTGCAGTTGACTGTGGATCAAATGGAGCTTTTGACTGTGGAATTTGGCACTGTGAGTCTTGAAACTTGGCATGTATGTGCTTGAGGATGTATATAGGCATATGGGACCCTTGAAAACCTCAACTTCCTTGCAAGAACCAAAACCCTAATTTTGACTGTGTTAGGAGGCAATTGGACTGTGCAACCCTTGAGAGATTTTGAACCATTTGGAGATTGATCTTGACAAATTTTGAAGAATATGGGAGGGAAAATTTTGGGGTGCAACAGTTGCCCCTGTTCAATCTTCTTAGACCTGAGGATGTAGATTGGCTTGCGTGCCTTTCGTGATCCGAAGGTGGAAGATGATTGAACACTAAAGTGCCCAGAAATTTGCACTCACATAGTAGAGTATCAGCAGCGTGACGGCGGGAATGGGTTTACAGATGCCATTTGGAGAGATGAAGGATAGGAGGATGGGCTTATAGATTCCATCTGGAGCTGTGACATAGCCTTGTCGGGAATGGGCTTATAGATGCCATTTGGGGACTGTTGGTATGTGGATGGGCTTATAGATGCCATCTAGGTGTCAATCGCGTAAGAGATTCCTTAGCGAGAACTTGCGTACCTGAGACAGAAAAATAATTACCTGGCCTATTACAGGGGTTGATCTTCAAACTCTTTATGCAGATATGCCCTGGCTGGATACAGGAATCGAATCTTCAAACTCTTCAGACGTGCCCTGGCTGGATACAGGAATCGAATCTGGAACTAGTCGTCAACAGATATGCCCTGGATGGGTACAGGAATCGAATCTTCAAACTCTTCAGACGTGCCCTGGCTGGATACAGGAATCGAATCTGGAATTAGTCGTCAACAGATATGCCCTGGCTGGATACAGGAATCGAATCTTCAAACTCTTCAGACGTGCCCTGGCGAGATACAGGAATCGAATCTGGAATTAGTCGTCAACAGATATACCCTGGCTGGATACAGGAATCGAATCTTCAAACTCTTCAGACGTGCCCTGGCTTGATACAGGAATCGAATCTGGAATTAGTCGTCAATAGATATGCCCTGGCTGGATACAGGAATCGAATCTTCAAACTCTTCAGACGTGCCCTGGCTAGATACAGGAATCAAATCTGGAATTAGTCGTCAATAGATATGCCCTAGCTGGATACAGGAATTGAATCTTCAAACTCTTCAAACGTGCCCTGGCTAGATACAGGAATCGAATCTGGAATTAGTCGTCAATAGATATGCCCTGGCCGGATATAGGAATCGAATCTTCAAACTCTTCAGACGTGCCCTGGCTAGATACAGGAATCGAATCTGGAATTAGTCGTCAATAGATATGCCCTGGCCAGATACAGGAATCGAATCTTCAAACTCTTCAGACGTGCCCTGGCTAGATACAGGAATCGAATCTGGAATTAGTCGTCAACAGATATGCCCTGGCCGGATACAAGAATCGAATCTTCAAACTCTTCAGACGTGCCCTGGCTAGATACAGGAATCGAATATGGAATTAGTCGTCAATAGATATGCCCTGGCTGGATACAGGAATCGAATCTTCAAACTCTTCAGACGTGCCCTGGCTAGATACAGGAATCAAATCTGGAATTAGTCGTCAACAGATATGCCCTGGCTGGATACAGGAATCGAATCTTCAAACTCTTCAGACGTGCCCTGGCTTGATACAAGAATCGAATCTGGAATTAGTCGTCAATAGATATGCCCTGGCTGGATACAGGAATCGAATCTTCAAACTCTTCAGACGTGCCCTGGCTTGATACAGGAATCGAATCTGGAATTAGTCGTCAACAGATATGCCCTGGCTAGATACGGGTATCGAATCCGGAATTGCGACAGTTGATAGTAATCATCTTATTGACCTTTTTTCCTGAAAAGGCAAAACATTAGTTGTATGCAATGTCATGATGTATGAAATGCGTGATGTTCTCAAAATAAATGAGATTGTATGCTCATGATGCGTATGTGCATGTTGTAATGTATGAAGATGTGATGTTTATGAATGTATTTTTATCTAGGAAAATAAATCCTTGACGGATGCCGGGAAGTCAAATCCTGGGCTGATGTTGAAGAGTAGAGTTCTTCGTCTCCGCTGGGGATGATGGTTGCGAGAATAAACCTGTAGGAGAAGATGACTCCGTTGAGGAATAAACTTTGTTGAAGAGATTATTCTGCAGGGAAATACTCTGTGGGAAGAGATACTTCGCTGAGATTTGATGATAACTTCGCTGGGGATACCGTTGATGAGTTATGTTGGGGAATTGATGAACTCCTCTGGGGATAGGAAGAACTTCGCCGAGGACGATCTTTCCGTTGTAATTAGCTGAGGATAACCCAGTTATAAGCTCTGGCGAGGAATAACCTTTGAATAAAGCCAGGGAGAGCGTTCGTACTCTGTAGGGGATACGTTTCCAGAATCTACTGGGGATAAGCTTCCAGAATCTACTGGGGAGATTGATTCAACAAGCTTCCAGAATCTACTGGGGATAAGCTTCCAGAATCTACTAGGGAGATTGATTCAACTCTTCTGGGGAAACTTTTTGGACTGCACTGGGGAATGGCTCCACTGGGGTGTCTGGATTCCACCAGGGAACAATCTTATATTAAGACTGTCGGGGATGCTTGCTTAGGAACATCTGCATACTCCGCTGGGGAATATTGAGATCTTTTGGGGATAATCCAACTTCCTTAAGGCTGACAGTAGACTAACTCTGCTCGGGGAGAGTGTTGCTGACTTGCTAGGGATACCGTGCCTTTCGGGGCCGATGGGAGACCAACTCTGCTTGGGGAGAGTATGGCTAAATCTTGTCTTACCCTGCGGGGAGTGGAGGTAACTTGGTCATGTTTTTCAGCTGAACTTACCGCATACTTGGGGGACAGAGCAGCTCGACCATTTAGACAATTCTTACTGCCCCAGTTTCTGTGGGAGAAGATACCTGTGGAGGTGCTTGATAACTGTCAATCGACAAATCTTCTTCTGGTAGGCGAGTGACGAGACATAGTCGTACGTTTTGATCCCTAATTTTTGCCTGGACCGTCCTTTCGGGTTTTTAGCCCACCGGGATACCCATTTTTGCCCAAGCCGCTTTTTCAGGTTTTCGACTTGCCGGGTGTACAGATTTTTTTTCATTTCATCCCTTATTTTTGCCCGAACCCTTTTGGTTCGCCGGGAAGCCCTTATTTTTGCCTAGGTGTGTCAACCTAGCGGGTCTTTGATTATGCGCAGTATTTTTTCGACTATGTCCACGCTCTCAGGATGTAGGGGGTGCCCCTGTCAGTAGTGTCGTGTTGCCATACTACCAGAAGATCTTCGTTTGATCGTGCCCGACTCGTTACGGGAATTCATATCCATGCCCCAAGTTACTCAGATGGAGATCTGCCCCCAGGCTATTTGGCATCTGAGAGATTCTCTGAATCTTGACTGGACTGCCCCAGATTATGGACAATGATCACGTCTGCCCCTTGGTTGGAAGCGTTACTTCAACTTGAGATGACCTTCTTTGTTGATAAGATTTTTGTTCACTGGATATTCGTCGTGCGAATTTCTCTGCTGTTTGAACAAGTAGTCATATGCAAACAATGTTATTTAAAAATGCAAAGCTTATGTCTGTCTTGAAGTTTTTTGAAAATGCATTTTTCAATAAAACAAGTGATTTTTTGTAAAATGTGATGTCAACTCGTTATTTTACCGCAAGCCTTAAGGAGTCAGGATACCTTTCGTAACAGTATGCTTTCGAACTAACCCATGCTTCAGCTAGGACTTTTAAGGGTTATAACGTGGCCTGGTTCACGGTTTAAGAAACAAAGGATAAAGGCTCAAAATTTTATTTGTACCCACCCGCTCTTCGTGATGTTCTTCAAACCTAAACTCAGCTGATCGTGCGTTAGACCTTGTTTGAGTCTTCGTCCTGATATTCCGGTGATGGTTCGGATATTGACAGTTTATTTTGAATAGGCAGTCATTCCTTTTTTGGTTGAGGGTTTGTAGGACCTCTTTCTTTTTGATTTCGTTATCCCTGTTTTTTGCCTGAACTGTTTCCTTCGTGATTACAGTCAGCGGGATGCCCCAGTTTTTGTAAGTCTCCTTCATAGGTTTTGACTTAATGGGCTTTTTATTTTTGAAAGGTGATGACTTCCTGTCTTTGTGGTTATTCAGAACCATCATTGTCTCTTGTTTTGGAAGGACTCCTTTGATGCTATTCGCTGTGCACTTGGATCAACTGAGAGGACTACCCTGCCCCAGGTTATGATTAAGGGTTTTAATTTTCGAAAATAAAAACTCCTACTTCTTTGGATCAAAGGGGTTGACGAGGGATTATCTTCCTTATAACTCCAGTGTTTAGGATTTGAAACAATGCCTGTACCTCATCAGCGGGGTCTGTTCAAAAGCATACTGTAAATGTCATGGTATCGTTTTCGTCATCCTCCCTCAAAAGGTTTAGAATTATTAGTCGAGAGTTGATCATCACAGAAAAATGAAAGCAATTTTGAACATAATGAAAACAATTGTATTAATTCAAAACAGACATATGCGATGCATTGATGGAATAAAAGAGTTTGCTATGACATTAATTGTTTGTATAAGCAAAGAAAAATACAACTCGGAAATTCAAATAAACAAAAGTCTTCAATGATTAGGCAAAGGAGCAGTGATTATGTTTGGAGTCTCTGGTGCTTCAAACTGAATCTCTTTGGCGTCAATCATGTTTTGAATCTTGTTCTTCATAGGCCAGTAGTTGTCCGTAGTATGCCCCGGGCTATCAGAGTGGTATGCACACCTCTCATAGTTAGGAGCGGAGGTGTTTGGATTCCGAAGAGGAGCCCTTAAGGTAATCAGCCCTGCCTTCAACAATTGCTGTAGCGCTTGATCCATGGACATGTTGATCTTAGTGAACTGTATTTTGGGTGCGACCTCCTTACGCTGCTGCCCCTGTCCTTGTTGAGCAGGCCTAGGATTAGAGATCTGGGTTGCCCCTACATGTTGATCATGACGACTCTTTTTCCCATGCACAACATTGGACTCCTTTTTCCCATGGTAAGGCTTTTTCTAAGCATCAGAAGGTGTAGCTTCCTGAATCTTCCCGCTTTTAATGCCAACTTCAATTCTCTCCCCAGTCAAGATCATATCTGTAAACCCAGCAGAAGAATTACCAATCAGGTGATTGAAGAACGGACCAGACAGGGTCCCCAGGAACATATCAACGAGTTCACGGTCGGTCAGAGATGGTTGCACCCTTCCAGCAAGGTCTCTCCACCTTTGCGCATATTCCTTGAATCCTTCACCCGTCCCTAGTGACATACCCTGGAGTTGGGTACGCGTAGGAGCGAGGTCGGAATTATACTGATACTGCTTATAAAAAGCAGTTGCCAAGTCCTCCCAGTTACGAATACTGGCTCCATCTAGCTGATAGAACCATTCGAGTTGAGCCCCTGAAAGGCTATCCTGGAAGAAATGGATCCATAAGTTCTTGTCAGCCGTGTAGGGCTGGATCCTCCTTATGTATGAACGGAGGTGCAACTTGGGACAGGATGCCCCGTCATATTTGGCAAAAGCAGGCGCTTTGAACTTATGTGGGATTACCACCCCAGAGGATAGACCTAGATCTTCGAAGTCCAGGCCGGGTACCTTCTGTATCTCCATAGCACTTAACCGGTCTTCCAGCTGCTTGTACCTATCTTCCACAGGAGGACACTGTTCATCATTGTAATCGGTCTTGTTGTCGGAGACCACTGGACTAGGGACCTCTCTCTCTTGGGGACTGTCTTTCCCTACAGAGGAAGTAGCCTGATCAGCCTCATTTCGTGATCCATTCCCAGATCTGCGTCTAGGGTTGAACAAAACAGTCCTCTTCTTCTTCTTCTTCTTCTGAATCAGAGTCTTCAATTCCTGTTGACCCTGGGCTAGGCTCATTACCAACTCTTGGAACTGGGCATTCTGGGCCTGGAGGGCCTTGATAGCTTGTTCATTGGATGATTCAGGATTCATGACGATTGCTGAAATAAACAGTGAAGAAGGTAAGTGACCTGTCAAAAGGGTACCTGTAATGCAATGATATGCATGTATGCATGCAATGTTTTCAGGGATCTCGCGGGGTAAACAAGAAAAATTGTTAGGATTTGAATCCGGTAGCTTGATTGAAGGAACTTCATACTGTTGAGAGTCCTTCTTCAAGAGTCAAGGCTCACCATATCGAGTGGGTCATAGCCCCTGACTCAAGTTATCAACCTTGGCTAGGGGAAAATAAATCCCCTTTGCCCCTTGCTAGACATGTTGGTTCATCATGACCTGCATCATAAACCCTTGTGATCCTTGAAATGGATTAGTCTTTATGTAGGATGTATGCAATGGTATGATGGTATGATGTTATGCTATGCATGGAGTGATGTAAGTAAGCCCTGTAATAAGTCCCGATTAAGGACCGTAAACAAAACCTGCAAGGAACTCATGTTGTCAGATAACAAGCATGCAAGTAGTCAAGTTTGAAGGCACACAAGTCACACAAGATAACCCTTAGAGTTTAGGCCAGCATGAAGTTTAGGTACTACCCTCTTGAAGTTGGTGGGCTCAAAACCTGTCCTATCAAAAGTAACTGGGTTCTAAGGAACTTAATATCATTGGGTTGTTTTCTATGTTCATTGTTTTGATTTAGCCACTGAACTGGAGACCAAAATATTCCAAGAAAATAACCCTCAATGAGTGTAGTATCGAGTATCTACCAACTTCGGACTGCACCAAAGTCGGTCATCTCACTACCCCTAAATAGGCCAGGATGGTCAAGTAAGGTTCCTAAGGTCAGTTGATGCTTCACGACACCACACGGCGGCCCCGTACTCTCCTTGGCTTGACTCAAGGGTTACCGGTACTCACCAAAGTGCCACATCAATGTAGCAACTGCTTCAACCGTGTCGGTATACCCCGCACAGTTCCCTCACAGTTTGTTGCTACTTCTAAAAGGTATTCCCCAGATCCGGGTTAGGATCTATGAAACTCCAAGACAGGCCCACAATATTAAAGCAAACAAAGCAAGCAATTGAAAACATAAGAGTGGTATAATCCTAAGGTACACCTCACTTATAAGTATCCCCAGCAGAGTCGACAGTTCTGTGATCGGTGGAAATAGAACTGACTGTTTAAAGCTGGTTCGCGAAATGTCGCGGTAAGCAAGAGTCGCCACCGTCTTTTATGTTCTCCAATATGGAAAGGACAAAAGCACAACAAAATTCCTTATTAAGAATGTTTCTCGGTTCGGGAGGTAGATTATAGAAAGGGAAGGTGTTAGCACCCTTTCTATCCATGGTTATCCATGGGCTCTTAGGTACTTGCTCTTATGTTTTCAAAAATTGTTTTCTTTTCAAATGTGTGTGGGTTTTGAAAAAGTTTCGTTTGAAAAATTTCTAGGTAACTCTTGTATCTGTCCTCAAGAGTGTATGAAAAATTTGTTTGAAAACTTTTAGAAAGTGTAGGTGTGAAAAGATGTTTTGTTTGTTTTTTTGAAGAGAGCAAGTACCCATGAGTCATCTACCTACCCTAAGGAATTAGGCTGTGTAAGAGTCCTTAAGATAGTGCCATCCCACCATTGAGAGGTAAGTAGCACCACCGTTGGAGGTGTTCGGGTCAATTCGATTAAGGGACAGTGTGGTCACCGAAGCAATAGTAGGACACCTTAGAAGTAACCCTAATGTCCTAGATCCTTTTTATCCGAGGCAACCATTTCGAGGCGACTGGATCTTTAGACAGGAGGGCGACCTATAAGACACCCTATACTTGACGACCACATTCGAGGCAACGAGTGAGGCGTGCCCTAGAAGTGGCATGTGCTCGTGTGTTCAATTCAGTTTATGTTTATCTTTGATCATGCAATTGTGAGCTACAAGTTGTTTTTAATTTGTCATTCAGTCTTTCATGCTTATTAACAGTTAGGAGTGCGGAAAATTAAAGTGCGGGAATGTAAAGCTACGCTATTACAAGGCGCGGGTCTATACATCGCCAAAAAACAAAGACCCGTTTTGATAAAGTGCGGAAAGTAAAGAAAGCAATAACCTAATTACTATTACATTCTGGAAGCAGTTACATAATAATCAAAATATAAAAATAACGCGCGAATAGAAATTAAATTGGAACGTCCTAGGGTTTTTGACCCTTGAGAAAATTATGAGTTTTTTGTCCTTTTGTATTAAATCAAAATTAAACCTAAATCTAATTATTTAATTATTTACAAGAAAATTGTTTTTTTATGTTTTTTAATATTTTAATAAAAAATAAAATAAAGAAGCTAATAAGTCAAAAGAAAACCTAGTTCTAAGTTTATTTTAATTATTAATAAAAAATATCAAAGTTAACCTAATTAACTAAATTAATTAATTACCATTTTTATTTACAAAAATAATAGTAATTAATAAATAATAATAATGATAATTAAGAAAATATGAATGAAAATTGTCCAACCCTAATTCTACATGATTTTTATTTATTGAGAAAAAGATTAAAATTAAGCCTAAATTAAACTAAATTAATGGTTAGTATTTATTTACAAAAATAATTATTAGTGAATTTAATAAATAATAAAATATATTTACAATTTTTGATTTCTGGATTTATCATGAAAAATTAATTTGGTTATGAATTAATAATAATACTTAAATAATTAAAAGAATTAGAAGAAAAGAAAATAAAACAAAAAATAGCAAACCAAGGGGGTATGTTGACCCACATGGAGGTGAATTTGTGAAATTCTGGCCCAAGAACACCAAGCCCCTTGTTGACTTTCATGATCAGGCGCTTACTGGTTAACTGGGGTGCATGATAGTCCTCCGTTATTGGCCTTCAGATTGTTGATCATGACCACTTGGCATGTGGGGCGCTGAGGTTTATGGTGGACTATTGGACATGCGCTGCATTGGAACGTGTTAGGAAAAATATTAACAATGATATGGGGGACCTGGGAATCGAACCCAGGTCCCAACGATTGCAAGCCACGTCTCCAGCCACTCCACCATCACGTTGCGTTTGTAAACATAATGAGTAACAAATATAATATATGCAAAATAATAACCATGCTGGAAACAATGAAAAACGCGCGTAGATTTGAATCTACCAACCACACGTCAACACGCCATCTCCTTCTTTGTTTCACCTGCAGAAATATCAAACAGATAGAGGGGGTTTTAAACCCCCACAAACTGGAAAAGAGAAAAATAGCGATTAGCGTTGCAGGTTATATAAAAAGGGCGCGATGATTGGGTTGAATTCGTCTGGCCTTGACGAATTCAACCATGCACGTTTCAAGGTCCAATTTTTTAGTATGTAAAAAACCCCAAAATCCAAGCTTCGAAACCCTAAGGTTCTTCAATGGTGGTTTTCGATTCAGAATGCTACAATCAAATTGGATTATACCAATCGCTTCAGGAGGTTCCTATTAACACAAATCAACCCAAAAAATAGATTAAAAGCGCATGAATAATGATATGAAATTTTGAAAAATAAGCCAAACCGTGGGACTTGTTGTGAACGATTCCTTGAGTGTTAGGGGTTGTTCTTGATGGCAACAGGTTCCTGGCAATGTCAGCAATGCGTTTGAATCTTTTTTAGGCTTTGAATAATGCTGCAAGTGAGATTTCAGTTTCACCCTTTCTCTTGAATTTTTGGAATTTGATTCTATGGTTTCACAGCAGCTTGCCCGTTCTTAGTAATAGGGTTTGCTTTAGCATTTGTATGTGAAGAGAATTAGGTCATCTTTAGGCCCATAAATCCATTGTATTCAAGTTTAATTATGTGATTGCCAATCAAATCTTTTTCAATCTTTTTCTTTGATAAAACCTTGCCAATCATGGAGATTTTGATGTCTTTGAGGTGCACACGAATTTCCAGCTTGCCCTAGTCTTATTTGCATCACAAAAGATTTAAAAATCATATCTTTTGAATTTTCCTACAATTAAAATTAATTAAGTGAATTAATATTAATAAAAATTCAATTAATTAATTAAAAATGATAAAATAAATCAAATTAATCTTAATGGGTCGTGCATAAGCCTTGGGTAAAGATTCAAGAAGGAATTTGAGGCCCATTAGCAAAAATGAAGTGTTTTAGGCAAAGTTGACTTTTGAAAGTTCCCAAAAATTTCCCAACTTCTCCAATGCATATCTTGCTCAATTTTGAAGCTATGAACATGTTATTGGACATTTTGGAAAGTTATTGAATTTCTCTAACCAATGCCTTTGGTCCCATGTCATTTTGATTCACCAATCTCAAGTTATGGTCTTTGACTTAAAGTGCCTTTTTGTTGACTTTTGAAATTGACCTATAATGTAGAAATTGATAACTTTTTATGAGAGCATTTCTTGGACTTGGAATGTGAAGATGAGTTGTAGGAAATGTCATCCCCTTCAAAATGAGCATTGGATGGATTTTTTCTGATGAACCATGAAAAAGTTATGCCCTGGTCAATTTGCAGTTGACTTTTCAACTGTCCAAAAATAGCAACTTTTTGCTTCTTGATGATTTTTGAGCCATGCTTGAGGAATCATGATCAAGACTTGATCAAATGATGATTGTGGACTCAAAATAAGATGTTGACCAAAATTTCTGACTTTTGACTGCAAAATGACCATTTTACCCCTGTAGTTAACTGTGGATCAAATGGAGCTTTTGACTGTGGAATTTGGCACTGTGAGTCTTGAAACTTGGCATGTAGGTGCTTGAGGATGTATAGGCATATGGGACCCTTGAAAACCTCAACTTCCTTTCAAGAACCAAAACCCTAATTTTGACTGTGTTAGGAGGCAATTGGACTGTGCAACCCTTGAGAGATTTTGAACCATTTGGAGATTGATCTTGACAAATTTTGAAGAATATGGGAGGGCAAATTTTGGGGTGCAACACACTTCATCTTCAACCTCCAGCCAAATGACCTGTATCTTCTTCATTTCTCAACAAAAATGAAAAGTTCAAATATGAAAGTTGTGGCATTTCTTCCCACGAATCCAACCATATAAATAACTTAAGCTAACAGTCAAAGATGAAAGAGAATTTTTTTGTCCCTAATTTAAAACCTAAAAGTTTCAAAAAACTTCAACTCTAAAATTCTCTAAGCTCAGGCCATATAAATGCAAACTATGGATATGTACAGCTTCGTGGCAATATTATCTACATTTTATCTTCACAAATAAAAGCTTAACAATGCCTAAATATGAAGATAGAAGTTCAAGAAAAATACCTCAAAACTGGAAATCGTGAAATGGATTTGAGCTTGTTTCAGGCAGTGGTGATGATCAAGTTAGCTTCCTTGGACCTCTAGGAAGCTAATGCAATAGCTGGCTTGAGCTGAGGGTGGCTGAAACGGCCTGGAGAAGTCCAACTGCAATGCTCTGCTTTAAGCTATGGAAGTTGATGAAGACGAGGTTATAGTTTTCAAACAGGGACAGGGATGGCTTGTATTTGGTATGAGGAAGCTTTTGAAACAAAAAGGCCAAGAAATGCACGAGTGGTTTTGAAGACTGAAGTTCAAAAATCAGAAATGACACAAAGATGGAGGTTTTGTGCAATCTATTTTTTAGGGAGTTTGGGAGCTTGTTCAATCGTGTGTTGCTTGAAATACACTGCTGTACCCTAAAATTTTCCCTCTCATTTATCAAGACTTTTCTCACAAGATCTCTTTTACTCAAGACTGGATTAGAGTTTGGTCAGCTCAAGACATCTCATCTTGCACTAATAACCCAAAATTAGGATTTGAGTTTACACAAGGATTTTTGGACTATCAATGCTTCATGTGACTTTCAAACATCATTATGGACCCCTAAGATCACTCATAACAAGTTTCAAGCCTTGAACCACATTTTTGATCAGTCAATTGGACAGTTAACTTAAAAACCAGTCGTATTGGGGGAAAAAGTCAACCATGGCCAATTTACAGTCAAACTTCATAATTTTTGATCTACATCAACATTCTAGACTCATGTGTATCATTTGATCAAGTTTGGACCACAATTCCTCAAGAAATTTGATCAAATCACCAAAAGGGCAAAATGGTCAAAATTAGGGTTTTGACTGAGGAAGGGCAATTTCTGATTTTTAACCTAGAAAATGACCAATTGAGTTAAGGCATGATTTCAAGGATTCAATTACATCATCTTGACTTAATTACATGGCTCAAAACATCTCAAATTCATTGAATTGACAGATGAAATTTGCAGTCAACTAATCAAAAGTCAACTGTACACTAAAAAGTCAAACTTTGACTTTTTGGTCAAAATCAAGTGCCAAGGGCCATAATTCATCAAAACATGTCAAAATGTGAAACTTGTTCATAAAGAAATCCAAGTTTGAAGATTAGGGTTTGAATTTGAAAATTTTCTTAACTTAGAAAATTTTCGAAGTATAAAAAATTTCTTATTTTTTCTCAACTTTAGGCCACTTTTTCACCATGATGCATAATGATTCAAGGAAAGTTCCAAACATGAAGGTTGTAGACCTCCATGAAATCTACAACTTTTCTTCACACACTTTTCCCTAAAGATACTTGGATCTCAAGATATAAATTTATGAATACATGGTCATGAACTAAATAACTTAGTGAAATTTTGCCCTAATTTAGGCAGGTTTTGGACCCAACTTCATGGAAATTTTTCACCTAGTTCCAATAGGTATCTCAAAATTAATTTCAAAGATGAGTTATAGAGCACATTGCAAGCTTTCCAAAATGTCTAATAACTCCTCAAGATCATTTTTGAGTAGGGAGAATCGAAGAAATGAAGTTGGCAATTTCTCACTTTTTGACCAAGCCATTTCATGAAGAACAAAGTTGCAATCAGTACCTATGCTGGCTAATCCATGTTTTACAGGTCCTAAACTTGTTTCACACTCCTTAATTAAATGCTTACTCAGTTTACAAAGCTTCTATCCATGCCTTAGAGCCATTATCCAAGTTGCAATTTCGTAAATGGCATAAAGTGACCATTGCCATTTTGAAAAATATCAACTTTTGCAAACCTTACAATCTTGAGAATTGGACCTGTCCCCTTGACACATACAATTATCACAGACTAAAGGCAACTTGTAGGGAAGAAATACCAACCCTAAGCAAGCTAGTACAAGCATGAAAGGCTTTGTCTTATCACTTTACTTCAAATACAAGAAAAGTGGCAAAAAGGCTAGAGAGGGCACAACTGATAGAGGGTTGACATCAAACCATTTCCATACTAATATACAAACATTATGCAACATAATACAAGTTTAGCAAAGGCCTGAAACACTCCCAACCAGCAAAACACCAAAAATCTGTCCAAAATTATAGGTTTTGCATAAGCATATTCATCTTCCATTTGGCTCGTGCGTTTTGAGTTTGGATCATTCAAACATCTTACATACTTGATATCAAACCCATCCAGGCCTTCATCCCTGTTCTGTAATCACTCTTCCATCATCTGCCATTGTTGATTTCAGAGCTGGCAGTTTGACTTGGCCAAGGAGTTTCAAGTACTTTCAGAGCAAGGCTAGGGTTGGAATACATCCAGGGAAGTTCAAGGAAGCTCAAGCAAGCATCTGGCCTCTATCAAACTCATTCCAGTTTCATCCACGATTCCAACTGAAGGAGGTAAAATCTCAAACTCTATCTTCTTGTACAAGCAACCTTAGGCCATGATTTGTGAATAAAAAATGTAGTTCTCATCATAACGAAGTTGCACATATCCTTATCTTGCATTGATTTTACTTGAGCTGAGAGAATTTGGAACTTGAAGTTTATGAAAATATTAGGTTAAATTTTAGGGCTTTTAAAATTCTCTTTGATCTTTGATAGTTAGCTTACATAACTTATATGGTTGGAATCGTGAGTTCAAGTACTACAATTTTCATGTTATGAGTTTTCATTTTTATGGAAGTATGAGAGAGTTACAGGCAGTCTGGTCAAGCTTGAGGAAGGAGATGAAGTACATGGAAAGGGTTTGTTTTGGGTTATATTGTTTTTGTTTTCCTTAATACAATGGAAGTATAGCCACCCCAGTGGCAAAGTAGCGCGCTGGTGAGACCCATGTCCTGGGTTCGAACCTGCGCGCTACTTTTATATTTTTCACATTTTTCCCTTTTCCATTTTGCTATATTTTGCAGGTTGGGCTTGGTCTTTTGGGCCAGGATTTTTTGCTACTATCATCACTACCAATATGCTACATCACCCCCCCTTGTCAACTTTTTTATTTTTATTTTTTTATTTGTTTTATTTTCATACTTAATATTTTAAATATTTCTTAATACATAAAAATCCCAAAAAATAAAAAGTAATAATATTGCACTTTTATTTTATTTTATTTTTATCTTATTTCTCACATAAAAATACATTTTATTTTACTAGGATATTATTTATTTTCTTAATAAACTTGTAAATATAATTAAACATAGTTAGTTCAATTTATTTTTCATTTCATACTTATAAATACTTATTTTTGCATATATATAATTTTATATTTTTTATATAATATTATTTATTATTTTCATACAAGAAAATACACAAAGCAATACATATAAAAACTTTATTTCCTTTTAAATAATAATTAGGGTTAAACCCCTTTCAAAAAAATTAATTCCTTTTCTTTACATTTTTAGGCTTATTTTTAAATTTTCTTTTACATAAAAAACAAAATAAAAAAAATCTTTTCTTACATATACATTGTATTGTATTTTTAAATATTGTATTGTATTTATTCTAATTCGTACAAATTCAATTTGGTTGTAATAATTTATTTAGTTTTATATTTTTGCAAATCCTCATTCAAATTTGTATTCCCCCCTCCCATAAATTGTTGTAATAGCTTAGAAGTATTTACATTACGCAATTTATCGCTTTATATGCCATGATTAGTAATTAGGGTTTGTATGACAAGAACAAAACAAAGAAAAATAGAACACCCTGTTGTACCCCAAAATTTGCCCTCTCATGTTTTCAAAGGTCTTCCCTTACATGGTTGGTCACAAACACTTGCTTAACGAAAATAAAGTTTTTTGAAGATGAACAAAGTGTCTTTCTATCGGCATCTGGGAAAAGTCTTCGATTGGGTATCCAAAATCCTTCGATACAGGCTTGACTCACCAGTCTTCAATTGGGAATTTGGCACTCTTCGATCGGGCTTTGATTAGTAAGCTTCGATTAGGTGTTTGGAACCCTTCGATCAAGCTTTGGTTCGCAAGTCTTCGATTGAACGCTGGACCCCCTTCAATCAAGTCAATTTCACAATGCTTCGACTATACATTAACTACTTCAGGCTTACCTTCGACTCACGAGGCAAGAATCTCCTACAAGTTTGTTTTGATTCACAAAGGAAAAGGCCCCTCAACTTGCCAGCACACCAGACAAGAGGCTCATTCGAAGAACATGTAAATGACTCATTCGAAGAACATGTAAAGGTCCATTTGAAGAAGCATTCAAAGGGTAAATTTGAAGAAGCATTCAGAAGGCCCATCCGAAGGGCACATAAGAAGTCCATTCGAAGGAGGCAACTCAAGACCAATCGAAGAGCATGGCCTGGAGGCATTCGAAAATCAAAAGTGTCCAGGTTCATTCAAGATTCCAAAGAGACATGAATATTTCAAAAAAGGAAATCTTTTAATATGTCTGATTCTTGTCTCATGGCTTTAAAGGCTTGTTTAATTTGTTGTCTCTTGCTGTTACTAGACCATCATACTCCTATAAATACAAGGGCAAGCATACAGTGCTGGGGAAACAAAAAAAAAGGAGAAAAAGAAAGGGACGAGGATTTGGAGATACGCTGCCCACAAACCCACCAAAGGTTATCAACATTTTCATAAGTAATCCAAGCCAAAGCAGCCATTCAACAAAAGTATCCACGCCCAGAAATCCCATATCGAAGATACCCACATCTAGAAAGCTCCAAATCGAAGGTTCCAACTACTGGTAAGAGAGGGTAAAATGTCAAACCTTGTATTTACATAACACATCCATATTTGTTGTTTCATTCGATTGTCATTCTAGACAGAATCAAAGGGCTTGGGTTTGGCACCAGGTCATGTTTTTTGTTGCTAACACTTGCTACAGATATAGCCTGAAAAGACCCAGCGCGCGCAGGATCGATGGACCTGGTTTTCGATACCCAGGTCATGCGTTTTATTTTGCTAACATATTTTTGCAGATGCAGTGCCTCCATAGGTGATCCTTCAGGCCTTTCCAGCAACCCCCTTCATAGAATCGAAAGGCAACCTTCTTCCTCTGAATCAAAGCCCACCTTATCCCTGCAATCGAAGTTTACCCATATCCTTCCCAAACCCAATCGAAGGAGTCAGGAAAGGGTGAAAATCGAAGCTTTCCCCGTCAATTCTCAAGCCCAATCGAAGGCTACTCACACCCATTCCCTAGCTCAATCGAAAGAAGGCCAAAGAAGGGTGAATCGAACGAGTCCATGGCATGGATCGAAGGAGTCTTTTCTCTTCTTTATTTTTACTTTTTACTTGTCTTTCAATTTAGTTGTAATAGTTTTAATTTAGGACTTTTATTTATCGCTTTTATTTACTTTTCGCAATTTAATTTTCAAGGGTTTGTTTTTGGCGATGTAAATACCCGACGCCTTGTAATAGCTTAGTTTTATTTTCCGCAATTTATTTTCCGCAACCATTAACTGCTAGATGTTTGAATAATAGGCTATGCATGACAAGATTAACCTTTAATTTAAAATCACCCGTAGCTCACCATAACATGTACAAAGATAATATAAACTAAAAATTGACACACTCGCACATGCCACTCTTAGGGTACGCCTCACTTGGTTGCCTCGAACGTGGCCATTGAGTATAGGAAGTTTTAGAGGTCGCCCTCTTGTCCAAAGATCATAAGTTGCCTCGAAACGGTTGCCTCGGAAAAAATGATCTAAGACATTAGGGTTACCGCTAAGGCGTCCTAACATTGCTTTAGTGGCCACACGTCCCTTAAATCGAATTGACTCGAAAACTCCAACGACGATGCTACCTACTCCTCAATAGTGGGATAGCATTGCCTAAAGGACATTTGCACAGTTTAATTCCTTTTTTGAGTAGGTAGAGGTTCTTAAGTACTTGCTCTTTTGAAAACAAAAACAAAACTTTTTTGCACTTACACCCCTTTCAAAATAAAAACTCTTCTCAAATCCACAAACACAAAGAAAAAGCAAATTTTTTGAAAACATAGTGAGCAAGTACCTAAGAGCCCGTGGATAACCACTGATAGAAAGGGTGTTAATACCTTCCCTTTCTATAATCTACCTCCCGAACCTGAGAAACATCTCGAAAAGGAATTTTTCTGTGCTTTTGTCCTTTCCTTGTTGGATAAAATAAAAGACGGTGGCGACTCTTGCTTACCGCGACATTTTGCAAAAACAAACGCAAACGTGAACCAGCATTCCAAAACAGTCAGTTCTCATTCCCACCGATCACAGAACTGGCGACTCTGCTGGGGAAATTATATAAGTGAGGTGTACCTTAGGATTAGATCACTATGTTTTCAATTGTATGCTTTGTATGCTTTAATTTTGTGGGCTTGTATCGGAGTTCTATAGATCCTAACCCGGATCTGGGGATACCCTTTAGGTAAGTAGCAGTAAACTGTGAGGGATCTATCCAGCGTAGACCGACACGGATGAAGCAGTAGCTATGTTGGTGTGGCACCTTAGTCTGTACCGATATCCCTTGTTTTGGAACGAGGAGAATATGGGTCTTCTAAGGAGTCATTAAGCACCAACTGACCTTAGAACCTTAAATTTACCAACTTGGCCATAGAACAGTAGCAGTATGCTACACTCATTGAGACTAAACTCTCGCGATGATTCCGGCTGCAAGAAAAGGTTGCTAAACTGGAATTATGACTGATTGAGGGTAGTCAGTGATATTGAGATCCTCTAGAACCCAGTTACTATTTTTAGGATAAGTTTAAACCAACTAAACTGAAAGAGGGTAATGCCTAAACTCCATGTCAGCCTAAACTTAAGGCTATATGTGTGACTTGTGTGCCTTCAAACTTGAACTACTTGCACATTCTTGTTATCTGACAACATGAGTTCCTTACTGGTTTTGTTTACAGTCCTTATCCGATAATTAGGATTTATTGCAGGGTTTACTTACATCACCTCACACTTTTGCTTAAACGCATAGCATACACATCAGAACATCATGCCTTAATATTTCCTTAACCATTTCAAGGATCTCAAGGGTCTGTGATGCAGGTTATGGTAAATCAAATGTCTAGAAAGGGGCAAAGGGGATTTATTTTCCTCTAGCCAATGGCGTCTAAAGATCAAACACGATAACTCGAGTCAGGGGCTATGACCTACTCGATATGGTGAGCTTGACTCTTGAAGAAGGACTCTTAACGACACGAAGTTTCTTCAATCAAATCCTAACAGTTTCTTGTTTACCCCACGAGATCCTTGAAAACATTGCATACATATATCATACATATCATTGCATTACATGTACCATTGCAGGTTTCTCATCTTCTTCGCTGTTTATTTCAGCAATCATGTCTTCTGAAACACCTACTGATCAAGCCATCAAGGCTCTTCAAGCCCAGAATGCTCAGTTTCAGGAAATGTTCTTGAACTTGGCCAAGAGTCAACAAGATTTGAAGACTCTTATCTTGAAGAACAAGAAGAAGAAGAAGAAGAAGAAGGTGGTCCTCTTGAATATGGGTCGCAGATTCAGGAAAAATTTGCAACAGGAGACTGATTTGTCCCATTCATCTGGAGGGGCAGAGAATCAAGAGGAAAGAAAGGGTCCTAGCCCTGTGGTTTCTGACAATGACACAGATGAAGACCAGTATCCTCCTGCTGAGGATATATATAAGCAACTTGAAGACCGGCTCAGTGCAATGGAAATTCAACAGATACCTGGCTTGGATTTAGGAGACATGGGTTTGGTTTCTGGAGTGGTCATCCCGCCAAAATTCAAAATCCCTACTTTTGCCCTGTACGATGGAGTCTCTTGCCCTAAGATGCACTTAAAGTCTTATGTCCGCAAGATTCAACCATACACAATTGATCCGAAGCTTTGGATCCATTTCTTCCAAGAAAGCCTAGTAGGGACTCAACTCGAATGGTTCTATCAATTGGAGAGTTATCGCATCTACACCTGGGAGAATTTAGCTGCTGCTTTCTATAAGCAGTATCAGTATAATGCTGATCTTGCACCAACTCGTGTGCAATTGCAGAACATGACCATGGGTTCCAACGAGAGCTTCAAAGGATACGCCCAAAAGTGGAGAGATCTGGCTGGTAGGGTGCAACCCCCTTTAACTGACAGGGAGCTGATTGACATCTTCATGGGAACATTGACATGGGCTTTCTTCAAACACTTGATCGGAAGTTCTTCAGCCAGGTTCACCGAGCTAATACTGGCCGACGAAAGGGTCAAAACTGGCATCAAAAGTGAGAAGATTCAAGAAGTTACACCTTCTGATGCTCAGAAAAGCCCTATAATGGGAAGAAAGAGTCCGATGCAGTGATTGTTCAAAAGAGTCGTCATGATCAACATGTAGGGTCAACCCTGACCTCCGATCCCACGCCTGTTCAACAAAGACAGAGCAATAGGCGTAGGGTAAGATATCAAGAAAGGCAGTATACTAACATCAACATGCCTTTGTCTCAAGCGTTACAACATTTGCTGGAGTTAAAGCTAATCACGCTAAAGGATCCTCCTCAAAATCCCGATACTTCCTCTTCTAAGTATAATCCGAGTGTGAGGTGTGCTGACAGTCCTGGACATGACACCGACGACTGTTGGACTTTGAAGAACAAGATCCAAGACTTGATTGATGCCAAGGAGATCAAGTTTGACCCTCCGAAGACCCCAAATGTGACCACTGCTCCTACGCCAAATCATTGAGAATGTCTTTGTTTCATTTGAATTTTCAAGTTGTAATTTCTTTTGTTATTCAAACAATTATCTATTAATGTCAAACTCTGTTTCATTAATGCATTGCATATGTTTGTCTTAAATTCATCCTTTCATTTTCATTACATTTAAACTATGCTTTTTACTCTCCTTATGACATTCAACTCTTGCTAAAAGTTACAAGCCTTTAGAGGGAGGATGACGAAACAATACCATAATCTCATACAGTATGCTTTTGAACAGACCTTGCTGACGATGTACATGCGTTTCTTTCAAATCCTAAACACTGGAGTTATAAGGAAGATAATCCCTAGTCAACCCCTTCGAGCCAAAGAAGTAGGAGTTTTCTGTTTTAAAACAAATTGAAACCTTTGATTAAACCTGGGGCAGGGTAGTCTTTCAGTTAATTCAAGATGTGCATTGAAGTCGCAAAACTCTCAGTTCATAATACAACGAACGACATCAAAAGCATTCCTCTAGAATCAAAAGACAGTGGTGGTTCCTTATCTCATAGGCAGTCAATCTCTCAAAAGAGAAAATCCCACTGAGCCAAAATCTATAAAGGAGGCTTAAGAAAGCTGGGCATCCCGCTGACTGTAATCTCGAAAATAGGAACAGTCAGACAAAAATTAGGGATAATAAATCAAAAGAACGAGGTCATTACAAATCCTCAACAACATGAAAAATGTTGCAAAAAAAAACGACGACTGCCTTCCAAAATCCAACTTGTGTGAACCGTCACCAAAACGTCGTTCTAAATTCGAATAGAGTTTAACGCACAATTAACTGAGTTTAGGATTGAAGAACATCACGAAGAGCGGGTGGGTACAAATATGCTTTGAGCCTTTATCCTTTGTTTCTTAAACCGTGAACCAAGCCACGTTACAACCCTTCAAAATTCCTAATTGAAGCATGGGTTAGTTCAAAAGCATACTGTTACAAAAGGTATCCTGACTCCTGTAAGGCTTTGCCCTAAATCTTGTGTTGAATTTGTCTTATAAAAAGTTTTTTTGCTAAAAAACGCATTTTTCAAAACTTCGATACAAGCATAAACTTTGCATTATTTGAATATCGTTGTTTGCACATGGTTATTTGTTTGACAGCGAAGAAATTCATACAGTGAATGTTCGGAGGAACGAAAGCTCTCTCAGTGAGTAAAATCACTTCAAGTGGGATGACACTCCCGTGGCAAAAATCTCCTATCAGCAAAAGGGGACTTGATATGGTGTTGTCCAGTAAACCTGGGGCAGTCCAGTCAAGATTTCAACAAAACTTTCAAAGTTCAGTAAACCTGGGGCAATCCAGTCAAGATTTCAAGAAATCTCCCAATTGTAGGTTAACCTAGGGGCAAGTCTCCCTCACCATCACTTGGGGCATTAAAACGTCAATCTCAATAAAGGGTTACATACAGTCAAACATTTCCAAGCAGTGCCACAAACACTCGCTGCTAGGGGCAGTGACAAATCTCCCCAAAATCCTTCTCATAGGATGATTCCCCAGCAAGAGTTTAATCTCTGAAAACCTTTCCCCAGCTGAGACAACTTCAACGAAGTCGTCACCTCTCTAGCAGACCGACAACATGGTTTATTTCTCCAACAAATGGAAGAAATCCCCAGCTTGAGTTTGCCTCGCCGACTACTACAAATTAAAGGACCACAACTCCTCTTCCCCAGTAGACTACTCTACAATCCCCAGCAAGTTACTGTGAAACCTGGACCCGGCCAGATGTCAGTTTAACTTTGACTCCCCAGTAGAGCAACGGACAACCGAGACTCCTAAACTTGTTCCCCAAGAATGAACCAATACTCTCCACAGAGTTCACAACTTTCCCCAACAGAGTTCTCCTTAACAAAACAAGGATCCTCAGTGGAAACATTCTAAGAAAAGTTTGAAGACATACCTACTCTTCAACATTAGTCCAGGATTTAATAACTCCCCAACACTTGTCAAGAATTTATTCTCCAAGACAAAATTACATTTCAATAACATTCATAGCATATGCATACAAAATACATATAACATAAATCTCATTTATTTTGAGAACATCATTACATAATGCATACATCATGACATTGCATACAACTTACTCTTTACCTTTTCAGGAAAGATCGATCGACAGATAAAAGTCATTACCTTTTGGAGTAGCAGTCGTCAAAGATTCCTTCACCATCCTGCTGAGGTAGTAGTCATCCAAGATTCCTTCATCATCCTGCTGTTGTAGTAGTCGTCAAAGATTCCTTCACCATCCTGCTGAGGTAGTAGTCATCCAAGATTCCTTTATCATCCTGCTGTTGTAGTAGTCGTCCAAGATTCCTTCATCATCCTGCTGTTGTAGTAATCATCCAAGATTCCTTCATCATCCTGCTGAGGTAGAAGTCATCCAAGATTCCTTCACCATCCTGCTGAGGTAGTAGTCATCCAAGATTCCTTCATCATCCTGCTGTTGTAGTAGTCATCCAAGATTCTTTCATCATCCTGCTGTTGTAGTAGTCATCCAAGATTCCTTCATCATCCTGCTGAGGTAGTAATCGTCCAAGATTCCTTCATCATCCTGCTGAGGTAGTAATCGTCCAAGATTCCTTCATCATCTGTTTGGAGTAGCAATCATCTCAGATTCCTTCATCACACATCATTATCAAAAAAGACCTTCTATGGTTAGATTTATTTCTTCCAGTTAAAACAGGCAACTAAAGACCTCCTCTGGTTAGATTTATTTCTTCCAATTAATGACAGGCAATCAGAGACCTTCAAATAACAGTCCAGATATGATCCAGATTCGGATGTAATTCTGTCACTCATTCAAATACAGTCCAACAATCATTTCTGGATGGCATCTTTAAGCCCATCTCCAACAACTATCCATCATCTCTCCAAATGGCATCTGTAAGCCCATTCCCGACATCACAATGCTGATACTACACCATGCGAGTGCAAATTTCTGGGCACTCTAGTGTTCAATCATCTGCCACCTTCGGATCACGAAAGGCACGCAAGCCAATCTACATCCTCAGGTTTAATAAGATTGAACAGGGGCAACTGTTGTACCCCAAAATTTTCCCTCTCATGTTTTCAAAGGTCTTCCCTTACATGGTTGGTCACAAACACTTGCCTAACGAAAATAAAGTTTTTTGAAGATGAACAAAGTGTCTTTCGATTGGAATCTGGGAAAATTCTTCGATTGGGTATCCAAAATCCTTCGATACAGGCTTGACTCACCAGTCTTCAATTGGGAATTTAGCACTCTTCGATCGGGCTTTGATTAGTAAGCTTCGATTAGGTGTTTGGAACCCTTCGATCAAGCTTTGGTTCGCAAGTCTTCGATTGAGCGCTGGACCCCCTTCGATCAAGTCAATTTCACAATGCTTCGACTATGCATTAACTACTTCAGGCTTACCTTCGACTCACGAGGCAAGAATCTCCTACAAGTTTGTTTCGATTCACAAAGGAAAAGGCCCCTCAACTTGCCAGCACACCAGACAAGAGGCTCATTCGAAGAACATGTAAATGACTCATTCGAAGAACATGTAAAGGTCCATTTGAAGAAGCATTCAAAGGGTCAATTCGAAGAAGCATTCAGAAGGCCTATTTGAAGGGCACATAAGAAGTCCATTCGAAGGAGGCAACTCAAGACCAATCGAAGAGCATGGCCTGGAGGCATTCAAAAATCAAAGGTGTCCAGGTTCATTCAAGATTCCAAAGAGACATGAATATTTCGAAAAAGGAAATCTTTTAATATGTTTGATTCTTGTCTCATGGCTTTAAAGGCCTGTTTAATTGGTTGTCTCTTGCCGTTACTAGACCATCATACTCCTATAAATACAAGGGCAAGCATACAGTGTTGGGGGAAACAAAAAAAAGTAGAAAAAGAAAGGGACGAGGATTTGGAGATACGCTGCCCACAAACCCACCAAAGGTTATCAACATTTTCATAAGTAATCCAAGCCAAAGCAGCCATTCAACAAAAGTATCCACGCCCAGAAATCCCATATCGAAGATACCCACATCTAGAAAGCTCCAAATCGAAGGTTCCAACTACTGGTAAGAGAGGGTAAAATGTTAAACCTTGTTGTGATACGGTGGGAGAACTGACTAGTGTTTTGCGTTCGTATTCGCACTTGTGCGGTTGAGCAAGAGTCGCCACTGACTTTTTACTTTATCCTAAAGGAAAGGTTAAAAAAGCACAGAAAAAACCTTTTGAGATATTTCGTGGGTTCGGGGGGTAGATTATGAAAAGGGAAGGTATTAGCACCCTTTTCATCCATGGTTATCCATGGGCTCTTAGTTACTTGGTTTTTTAGATCACTTGCCTTGATTTTCGATTGCTTGAAAATGGTGTGTGTGTGAGCGTTTTGAAAATGTTTTGGAAAAAGATGCCTTATCTTAGGCTAACCTTGTAACAATTCTTTACTCGAATATTTTACAAAGGCGTGTATCTTTTCGAAAAGATGTTTCAAAATGTCTTGAGAGTTTGTTTTGAAAGTGCATGTGGATTGTGGTTTTTGAAAAGAAGGCAAGTGTTTTTGCAAGTCGATCTCAAGTAACTAAGAGTTTTGTCTACCCTATGGTACTCAAAGGTTTTTTGTTATGTTTTAACCCCTTTTAACAATTTTGTTCCACCATTGAAATTGATGGACAATCTTGCGTTTAGGAAGTTTATTCGGGACGGGCGCGGGTCATCGTATGAATCATGAATGCAATGATGCCAAGTGTCTTTGGCAATTTGCTTTGAAGGGACTATGATCATTCCGTTTAGGCAACACTTTGAGGGACTTATGATCATTTTGATTTTGTTTTGCCAAAGATACTCGACGTGCAAGCATGGCCCATTTTGGAAGGCAACATGTGGGATTACCCTAGGGGGTGCAAGTGTGATTGTGTATTGATTTCATGTATTTGTCTTGTGTTAGGTTATCTAGCGTTTGATTTTATGTACATGCAAACCCTAGGTCTAACCATGGTATAATTGAAAGCGGTAAATTGCGAAAAATGTAAAATCTACGCTATTACAAAATAGTATCCGGGAGTGGGGGTACATGTGTATGAATGGGGGTGAGACTTATAGTATCCAATAAGTTACAACCAAATCGAATTTGCAATCAAATGTAAATATCGAATATACAAATATAAGATAAACAAATGTGTATAGGGCAATGTGAATGGATTTGTATTGTGTAAGTGTATAATGTGAAATATATTGTAAGTGTACAAGTATATGTGTATGTGGATATTTACAGGTGCGACAATATGAAATTAAGGCGAGATTAGGGTATTTGACCTAAAGAATATGTTTTAAGGAATCTTTGATTTGTATATCTTTAACATGTACAAAATAAAATGTTTTTAATTAAATCGTATGTTCAAGTTTTAAATGAAAAATGTATAAGATGCATCATTGTTTATTATATACAAAAATGTTTTAATTAAGTGTTTAAGAGTTTAATGTTAAAAAAATGTATTTTATCAATTATGTACAAAGTATATTTTAATTAAAAGAATAGAAAGTCATTTTCAATTTTAAGTATATGATATAGAAAAATGTATTTTTGTCATTTATATACAAAAGTATTTTTAAATAAAAATCAAGGACTAAATTATGTATACTAGAAAAAGGGGGATTTTTATTAGAAGATATATTAAGTTAGAACATAAATATATTATTTTAAGGTGTTATGTATATATAAAAAAAGGAGAAGTTAATATTTAAAATGAATTTGTTGATATATAAAAAGGTTAATGCTAATAAAAGGTTTTGTTAAAAATAGTTAGAATAATGTTTGTTTTTATAAAAAAAAGGGTTTAAAATTCTAAATGGGCTTTATGGGCATTAAGGAACGGGCAAGGCCCATGTTTGAATTCAGAACACATTTTTTCTTAGGGTCAGGAATTGGCGTTTTCATTTGGGACAAAAGGCTTAGGGTTTGTTAGGCGCGCCGCTCACTTGTTCGTCTTCTTCCTCGCTTCCTTCGTCTCTCCAACCCAGGGCCATTGATTCCCTCCACCCTTCGACTACCGGGCGCCACCTCCGTCCTCGTCTCCTCACAGTTTGTTCAATTAAAGATGGCCAAAGAGGTAACGATTTTTTCTGGACGTTTTAGGGTTTTTAACTACTGTCTTTGCATGTCATGATTGAATCTCATTTTGTGTTTCATTGTTTCTGTGAGCGAAAAAAGGGAAGAGAATGGGTTTATACCTTAGGTTTTTGGGAGATGGAGATGAGGCGGAGTGGAGGCGCTGAGGATGGCCGGTGGGTAGAGAACGCAGTGCTGTGATGAACTTAGCTTTACAAGGTCTCCTGGTATTTCTGTATTAACCCTCTTGCTTAGGTTTTATGATGTGTTCTGAAAACCTTTTATTCGATTTCTCTTCTCTTCTACTGCATGTTGCCTTTGAGTATTCGTATGCTTTTGAATATGCTGAGCTTGTACTTATGTATACTTTCTGAGATGCTTCCCTGAGTTTGAAATGTGATGCTTTGATATTTGTTGCTCCTGAACGAACTTTCTCTCTTCTTCTCTTGTTGCCCTGAACTTATCTTGAGTTGGATGCCTTTGGAATGTTTTATTGCCCAGTGATGTATGTTTGCTAAGGGCCTAGTGTTGAGTTGCCCTTGAGTATTCGTATGCTTTAGAACATTTGCTGCCTTGACATTTTGCCTTGAATGGCCTTCTGAGATGCCTCTTCTGTATGCTTATGTTGCCTTAAACTTTTGAATGCTTGCTTGTATCGCTTTGTTCTGCTTGCCCCATGATGTGTATACTGAGGGCTTAGGAGTTGGTTTTGAATGCTTTGAGGTTTGAACTGGACAGGTATGATGCTTGGTTGATAACTGTTTTTTTGGTTTGGATTGACTTTGGTGTTCTAGGCCAAGGTTTTGGTGGTGCAGTAGGCTTGAAGTTTTTTAGGTTATTACAGATTTGCTTCAGTATGTGGTATGTGTTTGGTTTGGATGATATTTGATGTTTAGGCTTTTTGATATCAGGTTCTGAGTGTTGAAATGTGTTTGATGGTTTTGTTTGCTTCAATTTGATGACAGGCAGGTTTAGGGCATTAGCAGGTTTTAGTCTTTTTGAGTTTGTATGTTTATGTGGTATGACAGTATGTGGGCTTTGAGGTTTCACAGGTTTGGGTTTGTGAGGTCTCAGGCCAGTATGCTTGGTTGGTAAATGGTTTTAGCAGGTATGGTGAGGTTTTTTGACAGCAGGTAAGCTTCAGGCTTGAACTTGGTTTATCAGGTTTTTTTTTTTTAGTTCCCTTTGCTTCAGGCCAGGACCTTGTGGTTTGTATATTTTTTCCTCTCCTTTGAACTCTGTTGTACTTGTGTTATATCTTTTCTTGTATCTTCTGCCTAAGCCTAAAGCCTGCCCCTTATCTCTCTTCTTCTGACTCTCTTAGTACAGTTTAAAGATTTTTTAAATGTTTTATTTCTGTACTTTCTGAAGGGGCTATTGATGGGAAATGATGATAAAGAGTTAAGTTGCTTGCATATAGGATTTCCTCTGCATCTTTATCCTTCTTTGACAGCTTGTGTAGATTTTGTGAACTTTTCATATCTTTGTCAAATCTTTTTTTGACAGCTTGGGTAGATTTTGCATTTTTGACAGTAAGTTGCACTTTTGGCTTTTGATAGAAAGTTGGAATTGGATTTTAGTTGGGTTTGAACTTACTTTTGAACCATGCAGTTTGACATTTTGAAAAATATGCATTTTGACATTTTGCATTTATGATAAAATTCTTCCCTCTTTGTGAACCGGGAGAAATCCCGTGATTTGCAGAGAGGGTTAACTGATCCCAATCAGTGGCCTCTAATGATGAGCAAATTTTATCTGTCTTTAATTAATTCAACTGCTTTTGACTTTCTCTTTTTTCCTTTTGCAGATGAAAAATGGAGCACCGGAGCGAAGTGAAGAATGAAGAGATTAGGGACTTAGAAAATGTTTAGAAAAAAAATAGGATAGTTTTTATTTTCAATTTAATTATTGTAAACCATTATTATTTTAAATACTTCGTAATAAATACTTGTATCCAAATAATAATTGTAACAAATATTAAATATGAAATAAAAATTCCATTGATTCATTTAATTCCTTTCAATTCCCTTTCTTTAATTATTTACTTGTTATTTATAGTTCCTTAAATTAAATAAAATGAAAGTTAAATTTCAAATATTTAATTCTTAGAACCATAAATAATCAACTAAACCTTGTTTCTTCGTCGATCAAAATAAATGAACTTGACGTCTCCATCATTCAAAGCAACGCACAGTCGAACACAAAAACTGATCAGACGCAATCCTTTCTTATTGATTTCTTACCAAGCACTGTAAATCCAAACTGCATCTTTCTTTTGACTGGCTCAAACAAAACAACATGAATTCAACCCAACTGCCTCTTTTTTACTGATTAAATCAAAACCACGCGAATTTAACCCGAATCCCGGAATAAACTGCAAAGTGCTGTGGAATTTAAATCCTTCTGAGAATATGCCCATAAAACCTTAATTCTTGATTAAATGCCAGATAACGCTCGCCTGATCAAAATTGAACCAAAAATCATCCAAAACCCTAAGCCAACTGTGAAACAATCCAGAGTCCTGAAAATCAGTAAAAACCCTAATTTCGCTTGACTGACAAGAAAAGTCTGTTTGTCCGATTCTTGAGCCAGTTTGAAAAATCAGGAAAGGCTTGAAGCTGAGATTTCTTGGGGAAAAATGCGAGGGCAAATTTTGGGGTACAACACTTGTATTTACATAACACATCCATATTTGTTGTGTCATTCGATTGTCATTCTAGACAGAATCAAAGGGCTTGGGTTTGGCACCAGGTCAAGTTTTTTGTTGCTAACACTTGCTACAGATATAGCCTGAAAAGACCCAACGCGCGCAGGATCGATGGATCTGGTTTTCGATACCCAGGTCATGCATTTTATTTTGCTAACATATTTTTGCAGATGCAGTGCCTCCACAGGTGATCCTTTAGGCCTTTCCAGCAACCCCCTTCATAGAATTGAAAGGCAACCTTCTTCCTCTGAATCGAAGCCCACCTTCTCCCTACAATCGAAGTTTACCCATATCCTTCCCAAACCCAATCGAAGGAGTCAGGAAAGGGTGAAAATCGAATCTTTCCCCGTCAATTCTCAAGCCCAATCGAAGGCTACTCACACCCATTCCCTAGCTCAATCGAAAGAAGGCCAAAGAAGGGTGAATTGAACGAGTCCATGGCATGGATCGAAGAAGTCTTTTCTCTTCTTTATTTTTACTTTTTACTTGTCTTTCAATTTAGTTGTAATAGTTTTAATTTAGGACTTTTGTTTATCGCTTTTATTTACTTTTCGCAATTTAATTTTCAAGGGTTTGTTTTTGGCGATGTAAATACCCGACGCCTTGTAATAGCTTAGTTTTATTTTCCGCAATTTATTTTCCGCAACCATTAACTGCTAGATGTTTGAATAATAGGCTATGCATGACAAGATTAACCTTTAATTTAAAATCAACCGTAGCTTACCATAACATGTACAAAGATAATATAAACTGAAAATTAACACACTCGCACATGCCACTCTTAGGGTACGCCTCACTTGGTTGCCTCGAACGTGGCCATTGAGTATAGGAAGTTTTAGAGGTCGCCCTCTTGTCCAAAGATCATAAGTTGCCTCGAAACGGTTTCCTCGGAAAAATGATCTAAGACATTAGGGTTACCGCTAAGGCGTCCTAACATTGCTTTAGTGGCTACACGTCCCTTAAATCGAATTGACCCGAAAACTCCAACGACGATGCTACCTACTCCTCAATAGTGGGATAGCATTTCCTAAAGGACATTTGCATAGTTTAATTCCTTTTTTGAGTAGGTAGAGGTTCTTAAGTACTTGCTCTTTTGAAAACAAAAACAAAACTTTTTTGCACTTACACCCCTTTCAAAACAAAAACTCTTCTCAAATCCACAAACACAAAGAAAAAGCAAATTTTTTGAAAACATAGTGAGCAAGTACCTAAGAGCCCGTGGATAACCACGGATAGAAAGGGTGCTAATACCTTCCCTTTCTATAATCTACCTCCCGAACCCGAGAAACATCTCGAAAAGGAATTTTTCTGTGCTTTTGTCCTTTCCTTGTTGGATAAAATAAAAGACGGTGGTGACTCTTGCTTACCGCGACATTTTGCAAAAACAAACGCAAACGCGAACCAGCATTCCAAAACAGTTAGTTCTCATTCCCACCAATCACACACCCCTAAATACAAGACAAAATCAAAGCATGAAAATGATACACTTGCACACAAGCATCCTTAGGGTTTATCCACTTGGTTGCCTAAAACAAAAATGGCCATATTACGCATGCGAAGTATCTTGGCGAAACAAAACAAATATAAGATCATAGTCCCTCGATGAAGTTATTCAAAAGTTTCCTTACAAAATGATCTTGGTCCCTCAAAATGCTAAGATACTTTGCAAACGTTGCTAATCATGGTTATACGATGACCCACGCCCGTCCCGTTTACATCTAAAGATAGGGTTGCTTACCAAATCAATGGTAAGACAACAATGTCAAAGAAATAGAAAATGAACCAGAAAGACATTTGAGTAGGTAGATGGCTTCTAGTTACTTGCTCTATTTCAAACAACAATCCTTGCTATTTTCAAAACAAGCACACACATTTCAAAACATCTTACAATCATTGAAAACATTTTAAAAGGACAAACATCTTTGTATACATTCTTACGAACGAGAATCATTACAAAGATTGCCTAAACAAATGTCCTCTTTTACAAAATACTTTCAAAACCACACCGAACACAATTTCAAACAAACAAAAGCAAGTGATCTAAGAAAGTAACTAAGAGCCCATTGAAAACCATGGATGAAAAGGGTGCTAATACCTTCCCTTTTCATAATTTACGCCCAGAACTCAAGAAATAATCTCAAAGGTCTTTCCTGTGCTTTTTCACCTTTTCTTTTGGATAAAAGAAAAGTCGGTGGCGACTCTTGCTAACTGCAACATTTGCGATAAAACGCAAAAACCTCAAGTCAGTTCTCCCACCGTATCATAGAACTGGCGACTCTGCTGGGGATATTATAAAAGTGGGGTTACCTTAGGGTTTTGATCACATTTATTTGCTTACATTGTTTGACTTGTTTTGATTTACATTATGGTTCTTTGTTTAAGTTTGAAATCCTCTACCCGGATTTGGGAAACATCATAGGTAAATAACAATACGTTGTGGAAACTGTGCGGGGTATACTGACATGGTCTAAGCAATAGCTATGTTAGTGTGACATATTTGTGGGTACCAGTAGCCTTTGAGTCAATCAAAGAGAATACGGGGCCACTGAGTGATGTCATGAAGCACTAATGAACTTCTAGAACCCTTTACTTGACTAACTTGGCCTTTAGGATGTAGTGAGATGATCGGCTTTGGTGCAGTCCGAAGTTGGTAGATACTCGATACTACACTCATTGAGGGTTGGATTCTTGGGATATTTTGGTCGCCATTAAAGAGGCTTGAGCTGAAACAATGACCAAGGAAACAATCCAGTGATATTGAGCTCCTTAGAACCCGGTTACTATTATTAGGACAGGTTGAGCAAACTAATCTTCAATAGGGCACTTACCTATAAAACCCCATGCAAGCCTAAACTAAGAACTTGTTTGATTTGCTTGTATATGCATACTTGTACATAACATCATGAACATCATATGCATTCACTAACCATTTCAAGGATTTTGGAGATTCATCTTTGTTCCTGTTTTGTAGGATATGGATTCACTTCGCAGGAAAACTATCCAAATCAACCTTGTAAGAATTCCTCCACAACTCAAGGAGCTAGCTTCAAGGCTCCCTGAGAACTCTCCATTCACAGAGAGGCATGGTCGTCTACTCAACTTGGTCACCTCCAACACAGAGGAGGATATGATGAAGGTTCTCTTCCAGTTCTTTGACCCTTTGCATCATTGCTTCACATTTCCTGACTATCAACTTGTGCCTACTTTGGAAGAATTCTCTTAACTCTTGAGGATTCCTATTCTCAATCAAATAGCTTTCAACGGTACAGAAAGAGATCCAAATCCAGAAGAGATTGCTCAAGCCCTGCACTTGCACTCATCTAATGTCACAACTCATTGGGAAACTAGAAGTGGTGTCAAAGGCTTCTTAGCAAAGTTTCTGTTTGAGAAAGCCCAAAGCTGTTAGAATTCCCTAGATTTGCAAGCTTTTGAGGAGATTGTGGCTCTTCTTATCTATGGGATGGTTTTGTTCCCCAATCCTGACCAACTCATAGAGGTGAGCACCGTCAAAATCTTCATGTTACGCAATCCGGTGCCTACATTACTAGGGGATATCCTACACTCTTTTCACACTCGTACAATGAGGAAAAGAGGGGTCCTTATGTGTTGCACTCCCCTCCTGGCAAGATGGTTTATTTCTCATCTTCCCCAATCAGTCTTAAAGAATGATCAAGGATTAAGGTGGTCACAAAGGTTAATGACGCTCAAACATTCAGATATTCATTGGTGCTCTCGATCCAAAGAGAATGTTATCATTGTTGACCGTTGTGGGGAATTCCCTAATGTCCCTCTACTTGGCATTAGGGGAGGCATCACCTACAACCCATGTTTGGCTCTAAGACAGTTTGGTTATGCTCGAAGGGATGGCCCACATGATATGATGATTCAAGGCTTGGTATTCGACTACGACAACGACGATCAAGGTCTTCGCCAGAGATTCATCCGAGCTTGGAGAATGCTAAACAAGGTGGATAACAAGACTTTGGGACACAAGAATTCCATCCCTCTTGAGCCTTACCTCAAGTGGGTACGAACCCACGCCCAAAGTCTTATGATGCCTTATCCTTCCATTCTCCCAGTGATCATTGAGCCTGTTAAGGAGGGAAAAGTTCCATACACTATCCTACATCCTGACATGCCCACATCACTCAAAGATCTACAAAGGGATTGGATACAACTCAAAGGAGAGCGAGATACTTTCGAAGCCCAATTTTACGCAAGCGATAAGAAGGTTTTGAAACTCACTAGGATACTTCATGAGGAGCAGACTCTAAATACCTACATAGCACCAAAGAGGATGCGCACTACTTTTTTTATCTTAGAGTGTTGTATTATTTTGCCCAAGGGGCATTGATGTACTCAAACTCTGTTTTATTAATATAACGTGTGTTTATTTTTGTTTAAAACAAATTTGAATTTCTTTAAATCCTCAAAAGCATTGCATGTATACATATCATTCATCATAACATAAACAGGTATTTTGCAATGAGTTTTCTCATCTCTCTACTGTTTATTTCAATAAGATGGATCTCAAACAGATGGCCAAAGATCTTTAAGCTCAAAACACGCAATTTCAACAGTTACTAATGACCCTAGCCAAGGGGCAAGATGAGTTGAAAACTCTGTTACCTGAAGAAAGAAAGAAGAAACCAAAGAAAGCCACTGGGGTTTTGAATATGGGGAGAAGATTTCAAGGACATACTAGAAGGACACTGGATTTTGCAACCACTTCCGGGGAAGGAGAAGGGAAAGGAAAAGAAATAGCGGTACTATCAGAATCTGAAGAGGAGGAAGAAGAGGAAGACTACTCTGAGGAACAGTACCCTCCGACTGATGATAAGTACAGACATCTTGAAGAGCGTTTAAGCGCTATGGAAATACAAAGGGTACCAGGTCTAGACTTTGAAGAGTTGGGGCTAGTGTCAGGAATTGTAATCCCACCAAAGTTCAAAGTGCCGTTGTTTGCAAAATATGATGGGGTTTCATGTCCTAAAATGCATCTCCGATCATATGTAAGAAAGATTCTGCCACTCTACCGATAAAGACCTGTGGGTGCATTTTTTCCAAGATAGTTTATCCGGAACATAACTCGATTGGTTTTACCAATTAGAAAGGGCCGACGTCCACAACTAGGAAGACCTTGCCGCAGCTTTCTATAAACAATACCAGTATAATGTAGATTTGGCGCCTACCCGTACTCAACTTCAGAGTATGGCTATGGCTTCAAATGAGGGTTTCAAATATTACGCGCAAAAATGGAGAGATCTAGCTGGGAGAGTGCAACCCCCTCTGTCTGAAAGGGAGTTGGTGGATATGTTCTTAGGAACTCTATCGGGCTCTTTCTTCAACCATTTGATTGGGAGTTCATCTGCTTGGTTTACTGAGTTAATATTAATCAGAGAAAGAGTGGAAGCTGGCATAAAAAGTGGAAAGATTCAGAAAGATCCATCTGCCTCTACAGCTGTGAGAAAGCCTTTCATCAGAAAGAAGGAGGTATCTGTTGTTTATCCACAAAGGAACCAAGGGAGAGCTGAACGCCGACCAATGGTAGGGGCCGTTATGATCCCAAAATCTACATCTGATCAACCAAGGAATAACCAACCAAGGGTGGAAAGGCCAGTTTGGAAATTCACCAGAATTAATATGACTCTAGCCCAGGTTTTACCACATCTGCTGAAATCTAATTTGGCGACTTTGAAGGAAGCTCCAAAGAATCCCAACACAGCGTCCCCTCATTATCACCCGAATGCCAGATGCGCATACCATTCCGAATGTCCGGGCCACGACACCAACAACTGTTGGGTTTTAAAGAACAAAATTTAAGACCTCATAGATGCAAAAGAGATTGAGTTTGAGGCGCCCGAAAAACCAAATGTCATTTCCGCTCCTATGCCTAGACATGGTCACAACACCAATGCTATCGAGGAAGATTTGTTTGTTGCTATAGTAGATGAACTCTTGACTCCGCTCCCGATCATTAAGATGAACTTATTGAAAGCTGGTATATTCCCAGGTTGTAATAAAGACTGCCATCTTTGTTTATCCTCAACAACTGATTGCCCTCTATTGAAGACAGGCATTCAACGCTTGATAGACCACCAAGAGATTTTGTTTGAAAATGCTCCTGTTTCACCTATTCGAGTTGAAGACGTTTCAATCATAACCATCTCCGCCAATCCTTCCAGGGTCCCCAAAAGACCCGTTAGGATTACATCAGTTCCAAAGACTACTCCTCTCATAATTACAATGCCCGAGCCGGTCCTATATGAATCAGATAAAACAGTACCGTGGAATTACGGTGGAGAAATCTACTACCATGGTATTAAACAAGATGGGTTAACCGTCGAAGAAGTGATCTCCAAAGAAGAAGATTCCGACATTAGCAATATTGTCGGAACTAGTAAGATTACCCGTAGCGGTAGAATCTTCTCTCCAGAGATTGCCCCTCCAAAGGCAGTTTTTGGACCTGTGGTTGTTCCGAAGATTACCTTTGTACCAATAATCATACCTGCAAGTGCTCCTACCGACAAAGACGACACAACCCCTGCTGTTATCCCCACCAATGCTTCTACTGCTGAAAATCGAGGAAAAAGCATTCAAGAAGAGCCTGTCCCGACGAAGGCTCAATCACTAGCTATCCCCGAAACATCCAAGAAGGAAATGGAAGAGATCCTGAGGATAATAAAGAAGAGTGACTATGACGTGGTTGAATAGTTCGGGAAAACTCCCTCCAATATCTCCATGCTAGCCTTGCTACTGTGCTTTGAGGCATATGCGAAAGCTCTGGTAAAATTTCTGAAGACAGCCCATGTGCCATAAGAAACGTCTGCTGAACAATTCTAAGATTGTGTGGCCAGTTTGACAGCTGATAACGGCATAGGCTTCTATGATGCTGATTTGAAACCGAGAGGGAGAAAGCACAATGAGGCATTACATGTCTCTGTGGAGTGTAGAGGAATGACTCTGGCCCATATCTTGGTGGACACAGGTTCATCTTTGAACGTTTTACCGAAAAAAGCTCTTGACAGATTAGATTGCGAAGAGCTGACATTGAAACCCATCAACATAGTTGTGAGAGCATTTGATGGCTCAAAGAGGATGGTCCACGGGGAAGTGGACATCCCTATAATGGTGGGAACTCAGACTTTTAACTCCACCTTATATGTAGTGGACATCCTCCCGTCTTACTCATGTCTGTTAGGACGACCTTGGATCCATAATGCCGGTGCTATCACCTCTACGCTACACCAGATGCTGAAGTACCCGGTCCATGGAAAGATTATCATTGTCCACGGAGAGGAGGAGTACATGATTAGTCATCTAAATTCTTTCTGATAAATGGAGTTGGATGGCGAGTTCATTGAAACTACTTTTCAACATTTCGAAGAGGTCTCTCAAGAAGTAGCGGTAACCAAGGCGATATCCCCAATTCCCAAGATCACAAGACCTCCGCTTCAGATGTCATCTCTAAAGGATGCCAAGGCAGTAGTAGAGGAGGGTGGATGCACCATCTGGGGGCAGCTTCCGAACATCCCGTATAAATCAGACAAGTTTGGCTTAGGGTTTACTTCAACTGCTCAGAAGGCTGTGCGTCGTGCCCGTGCTGGAGGGCCACCTTTGAAGATTAGTAACAGGGAGGTCAACACAGTGGAAGATGGTGAGGAAGATGGCAGCTTGGAAGATTGGATATTTCCTACTGTCAACGGAGGACTTTGCAATTAGGAAGCCAGAGACTTTGTCCCGATAACTTTCATCTCTCAGTAATTTATCTTTTACATTTCTGTTGGACTTGTAATATTCACAAACAATTCGTACTTTAAAAAAAACCTTGTGTCTTACCCGAGGCACAATGGTCCATTTGTAAGGGTTTTTATTTCATCTTCATATGACATTCAATGAAACATGGACGCTTTTTCACATACAAACCTTTTGTGTTCATTATCTTTCTTTTACATTTTATTATTTAAAGATGGATATACCCTTACACACACCCACACTCACAAATGCATATACCCATCCATTCCGGATCCCATGGGTAACGATACTGCTATGGCCTTTAGTGACTCTGAAGATCCAATCTATCAAGCCGAATACGAAGGTGAGGAAGATTGTGAAGTGCCAGGGGAGTTGGCCAGACTACTACAACAAGAGGAAAGAGCTATTCAACCTCATGAGGAACCGTTGGATACAATCAACTTGGGTACCGAGGAAGATAAAAAGGAAATCAAGGTGGGTGTCAATCTAGAGCCGAGTGTCAAGGAGCATCTAATTCAGCTATTGCATGATTATGTTGAGATCTTTTCCTGGTCATACGAAGAAATGCCATGACTTGATACAGACATCGTGGTACATCGTCTACCCACAAGAGAAGACTGTCCACCAGTGAAGCAAAAAGTCCACCGCATGAGACCTGATATGCCAGAGAAGATCAAAGCGGAAGTCATGAAACATTTCAATGCTGGATTTTTGGCTGTCACTTCTTATCTTCAATGGGTTGCCAACATTGTTCCCGTGCCTAAAAAAGACGGCAAATTACGAATGTGCATGGATTATAGAGATTTAAACAGGGCTAGCCCTAAAGATGATTTTCCACTTCCCCACATCGATATCATGGTTGACAATACAGCCCAGCACAAAGTATTTTCTTTCATGGACGGATTCTCAGGTTATAACCAAATCAAAATGGCACCTGAAGACATGGAGAAAACTACATTTGTCACACAATGGGGCACATTCTGTTATAAACTGATGCCATTCGGACTGAAGAATGCTGGGGCAACCTATCAATGCGCCATGGTAGCTTTGTTTCATGATATGATACATCATGAGATAGAGGTCTATGTAGATGACATGATAGCCCAATCACAAACTGAAGAGGAGCACCTTGATCACTTGCAAAAGTTGTTTGTGAGATTAAAGGAGTACAAACTAAGGTTGAATCCAAACAAGTGCACATTCGGAGTCCGGTCTGGTAAACTCTTAGGTTTCGTTGTCAGCAACAAAGGCATCGAGGTTGATTCTGCCAAGGTTAAAGCGATACAAGAAATGCCTGCTCCTCGTACTGAGACGGAAGTCAGAGGATTCTTGGGACGCCTGAACTATATTGCCAGATTCATTTCTCATCTGATAGCTACTTGTAAGCCAATCTTTAAACTATTGAATAAAGATCAAGTAGTTAGATGGAACGAAGAATGCCAGATTGCTTTTGACAAGATCAAGGATTATTTACAAGAGCCTCCGATTTTGTTTCCACCAGTCGAGGGAAGACCGCTGATCATGTATCTAACCGTTTTAGAGAACTCAATGGGGCGTGTATTGGGGAAGCATGACGAGTCTGGCCGAAAAGAGCACGCTATTTACTACCTGAGCAAAAAGTTTACCGACTGTGAAACCAGATATTCGCTGCTCGAGAAAACTTGTTGCGCTCTGGTATGGGTTGCTCGCTGGCTAAGACAGTATATGTTGACTCATACTACTTTGTTGATATCTAAGATGAATCCGATAAAGTACATCTTCGAAAAGCCTGCTCTGTCTGGGAGGATAGCTAGATGGCAGATGATTCTAATAGAATATGACATACAATACACTACCCAGAAAGCTATAAAAGGCAGTGTGCTGGCTGATCATCTTACTCATCAAGCTGTAGAAGATTATCAGTCCATGAAGTTTGAATTCCCGGATGAAGACATCATAACATTAGACAACTGTGAAGAGATCAGACCATATGACGGACCTGAACAAGGATCCCGATGGACCCTGTTCTTTGATGGGGCATCCAATGCACTTGGTAATGGTATCAGCGTTATACTCGTATCTCCGGAAGGGTGTCATATTCCCTTTACTTCCAGACTTTGCTTCAACTGTACGAACAACATGGAGGAATACGAAGCATGCATCTTTGGTCTCAAGGCTGCCATAGAATTGGGAATCAAATCTTTAGTTGTGTTTGGAGATTCAGCTTTGGTCATCAGTCAGATGAAAGGAGAGTGGGACACTAAGCACCCAAACCTTATCCCTTACAAAGAACATGTCTTGACTTTGCTACCACATTTTGAGCAGATTACCTTCGAGCATTTCCCGTGAGAAGAAAATCAACTAACATATGCTCTAGCCACAATATCATCTATGTTTAAACTTAATTGGGATAATGAGGCTCCCCAGATTACCATTGAACGAATGGATGAACCAGCACATTGTCACGAGATTAATACTGAAGAAGTAGTGGACCGGCCTTGGTTTCACGAAGTCAAGAGGTATCTCGAGGCTCAGGAATACCCAGAAGGAGCTTCAATCAATGATAAAAAGTTCCTAAGGAGATTCTCTGCTAAATTCTTCCTGAGTAATGGCATCCTGTACAAACGCAATCATGACTCTATTCTGCTCTATTGTATGGATAAGATTGAGGCTGAAAAGATCATGGCTGAATTACATGAAGGTACCTTTGGCACCCACTCCAGTGGGAATACGATGGCGAAGAAAATCCTACGGGTAGGCTATTATTGGTCTACCATGGAAGCAGACTGCTATCAATACTCCCGGACCTATCATAAGTGTCAAATTTATGCAGACAAGGTGCATGTATCTTTGGTTCCTCTAAATGTCTTGGCGGATCCTTGGCCCTTTTCTATGTGGGGAATCGATATGATTGGGGAGATCAAGCATACAGCCTCCAATGGACACCGTTTTATTCTAGTGGCCATTGACTATTTCACAAAATGGGTCAAAGCAGCTTCCTTCGCATCCGTTACTAAGAACGTTGTTGCCCGCTTCATCAAGCAGAATCTCATTTGCTGGTACGGTACCCCAGAAAGGATCATCACTGATAATGGTACAAACCTTAATAATACTATGATCACCGCCTTGTGCGAGAAGTTAAAGATTTAGCATCACAATTCATCCCCCTATCGGCCAAAGATGAATGGTGCCGTTGAAGCTGCAAATAAAAACATTAAAAAGATCATATAGAAAATGACAATCACCTACAAGGACTGGCATGAGATGCTGTCGTTCGCTCTCCACGGGTACCGTACCACGGCTCGCACATCAACTGGGGCAACACCCTATTCTTTGGTTTATGGCATGGAGGTTGTCTTGCCTATTGAGGTTCAGATCCCCTCTTTGAGAATTATGAAGGATGCAGGTTTGAGTGAAGACGATTGGATCCAGACACGACTTGATCAACTAAACTTAATTGATGAAAAGAGACTTACTGCTGTTTTCCATGGTCAGATGTATCAGAAATGGATGATCAAGGCTTTCAACAAGAAAGTTAGACGCCAGGTATATCAAGTTGGAGATCTAGTGATCAAACGCATTATCTTACCACAAAGTGATCCCAGGGGAAAATGGACTCCTACCTATGAAGGACCATTTGTAATCAAGAACATCTTCTCTGGTGGGGAAATGATCTTAACCACCATGGACGGTGACGACTTGCCACACCCTGTGAACGCGGACATAGTCAAAAGATACTACGTATAAGAGACCCACTAGGTTGACATACCTAGGCAAAAAAAGGGGCATCTCGACGAACCAAAAGGTTTGGGCAAAAATTAGAGATAAAATATATTAAAAAAATCTGTACACCCGACAAGTTGAAAACCCGAAAGGGCGACTTGGGAAAAAAAGGGTTTCCCGGTGGACTGAAAACCCGAAAGGGCGGTCCATGCAAAAGTTAGGGAATTTAAGCGTATGACTATGTCCCGTCGGATCACTTTGAGGATAATCTCTTCACTGACAAACTCGAAGTTTCTGATCAATTCAATCATCTTCGGACGAAGCAACAAATAGATAAGATATTCGGAGATACAAAGGCTATAGCAGAATGGGAACCCCATGGGATTATCACAAATAGCTATCTTTCTTTGTATAAAATTTTTCTTACTTTTACGGCACCATCCTCTTACTAGGATGTCTGTCTCCTTTGTACAAAATACTTATTCAAAGTAAATACAAAGATGTCTCTTTAAAGTACAAAAAACTATTTTTCTTTTTCTTTACACTTGTGTTTTATTTGCAAAAACGTCCAATGATTCATTAATGAACATATGCATTTGAACATAATTACTGTTTACAAATAAACAAAATAAAAGAAAACAATTACTGACAGGTTGAAGGAATAGGAAAACGTATTTAGGCTATTCCATGAGCAATCCCCACAGTATGTCATTTAAACACCCAACGGAACTAAAACTTCAAGCTATTAATCCCCGGTGGAAACCATCCAGTTTCTTCAAATTCCCCAGAAATTTGTTTTGAAGTGTAAAATCCAACCGGATAATAGTTGACTTATGATATTCCCCAACAGAACAAAGACTCCCATCCATCCCCAGTAGAAGGCATCAAAATTCTCTGGATTCCCCAAGCAGTTTCCTCAAGCAGTATACGACATTGCTCTCATAACAGAATTTTTGTTAATACTTCAAGTTCAAGATATGAAGAATCCACATATCCTCAGCAGTAGTCAAGGATTTATTTTCCTTAATCATACAGCAATACAGCAAATCAACTTACATGCGCATACATTACATCCACATATCATAAACATTGATAAAACACATATATTGCATCATACATTTCATGCAACATAATTTTGTGTTCCAGCTAACATTTTACCCTTTTCAGGATATGATTAACAAGCTACCATTAGCAATATGCAATCATGATACAGTTCAGATACGCTCCAGACACGGATGCCATTCTGATACTCATTCAGATTCTAAGATTCAGATACAGTTCAGATACGCTCCAGACACGGATGCCATTCTGATACTCATTCAGATTCCAAGATTCAGATACAGTTCAGATACGCTCCAGACACGAATGCCATTCTGATACTCATTCAGATTCCAAGATTCAAATATAGTTCAGACACGCTCCAGACACGGATGCCATTCTGATACTCATTCAGAATCCAATATTTAGACACGCTCCAGACACGGATGTCATTCTGATACTCATTCAGATTTCAAGATTCAGATACAATTCAGATACGCTCCAGACACAAATGTCGTTCTGATACTCATTCAGATTTCAGCTTTCAGATACAGCTCAGATACGCTCCAGACATGGATGGCATTCTGATACTCATTCAGATTTCAGCTTTCAGATGCAGCTCAGATACGCTCCAGATACGGATGCCATTCTCATACTCATTCTTTCAGCTTACAACTTACAATTCAACAAACATTCTTGGATGGAATCTACAAGCCCATCTCCAACAAGACTCTATCACTTCTCTAAATAGCATATTTAAGCCCATTCCCTCAACTACACATTGTCAAGTGCAAATTTATGGGCACTCTAGTGTCCAATCATTCTTTCACCTTCAAGTCACGAATGGCAAAGCTCGCCAATCTAACTCTTCAGGTTTAAGAAGATTGAACAGGGGAAGCTGTTGTACCCTAAAATTTTCCCTCTCATTTATCAAAACATTTCTCACAAGATCTCTTTGACTCAAGACTGGATTAGGGTTTGGTCAGCTTAAGACATCTCATCTTGCACTGATAACCCAAAATTAGGGTTTGAGTTTGCACAAGTATTTTTGGACTATCAATGCTTCATATGACTTTTAAACATCATTATGGATCCCTAAGATCACTCATGACAAGTTTCAAGCCTTGAACCACATTTTTGATCAGTCAATTGGACAGTTGACCTAAAAATCAACTGTATTGGGAAAAAGTCAACCATGGCCAATTTACAGTCAAACTTCATAATTTTTTTATCAACATCAACATTTTAGACTCATATGTATCATTTGATCAAGTTTGGATCACAATTCCTCAAGAAATTTGGTCAAATCACAAAAAGGGCAAAATGGTCAAAATTAGGGTTTTGACTAAGGAAGGGCAATTTTTGATTTTTTAACCTAGCAAATGACCAATTGAGTTAAGGCATGATTTCAAGGATTCAATGGCATCATCTTGACTTAATTACATGGCTCAAAAGATTTCAATTTCATTGGATTGACAGATGAGGTTTGCAGTCAACTGATCAAAAGTCAACTGTACACTGAAAAGTCAAACTTTGACATTTTGGTCAAAATCAAGTACCAAGGGTCAAAATTCATCAAGGCGTGTCAAAATGTGAGACTTTCTCATCAAGAAAACCAAATTTGAAAATTAGGGTTTGAATTTGAAAATTTTCCTAACTTAGAAATTTTCTAAGTATAGAAAATTTTCTTATTTTTTCTCAACTTTAGGCCACTTTTTCACCATGATGCATATTGATTCAAGGAAAGTTCCAAACATGAAAGTTGTAGAACTACATGAAATCTACAACTTTGCTTCACAGACTTTTCCATAAATATGCTTGGATCTCAAGATATAAATTTATGAATACATGGTCATGAACTAAATAACTTAGTGAAATTTTGCCCTAATTTAGGCAGGTTTTGGACCCAACTTCATGGCCATTTTTAAACTAGTTTCAAGAGGTATCTAAAAATTAATTTCAAAGATGAATTATATATCACATTGAAAGCTTTTGAAAATGTCCAAGAACTCCTCAAGATCATTTTTGAGTAGGGAGAATCAAAGAGATGAAGTTGGCAATTTCTCACTTTTTGACCAAGCCATTTCATGAAGAACAAAGTTGCAATCAGTACCTATACTGGCTAATCCATGCTTTACAGGTACTAAACTTGTTCCACACTCCTTAATTAAATGCTTACTTAGTTGACAAATCTTCTATTCATGCCTTAGAGCCATTATCCAACTTGCAATTCCATTTATGGCAAAAAGGTTCCATTGCCATTTTGAAAAAGATCAACTTTTGCAAACCTTAAAATCTTGAGCATTGAACCTATCCCCTTGACACACACAAGTACCACATACCAAAGGTAACTTGTAGGGAAGAAATACTAACCCTAAGCAAGTCAGTACAAGCATGAAAGGCTTTGTTTTATCACTTTACTTCAAATACAAGAAAAGTGGCAAAAAGTCTAGAGAGGGCACAATTGATAGAGGGTTGACATCAAACCATTTCCATACTAATATACAAACATTATGCAACACAATACACATTTAGAAAAGGCCTGAAACACTCCCAACCAGCAAAACACAAAAAATCTGTCCAAAACTGCAGATTTTGCATAAGCATATTCATCTTCCATTTGGCTTGTGCGTTTTGAGTTTGGATCATTCAAACATCTTACATACTTGATATCAAACCCATCCAGGCCTTCATCCCTGTTCTATAATCACTCTTCCATCATCTTCAATTGTTGGTTTCAGAGCTGGCAGTTTGACTTGGCCAAGGAGTTCCAGGTACTTTCAGAGCAAGGCAAGGGTTGGAATACATCCAGGGAAGTTTAAGGAAGCTCAAGCAAGCATCAGGCCTCCATCAAACTCATTCCAGTTTCATACACGATTCCAACTGAAGGAGGTAAAATCTCAAACTCTATCTCCTTGTACAGGCAACCTTAGGCCACAATTTGTGAATAAAAAATGTAGTTCTCATCACAACGAAGTTGTACATATCCTTATCTTGCATTGATTTTACTTGAGCTGAGAGAATTTGGAACTTGAAGTTTCTGAAAATATTAGGTTAAAATTTAGGGCTTTTAAAATTCTCTTTGATCTTTGATAGTTAGCTTACATAACTTATATGGTTGGAATCGTGAGTTCAAGTACTACAATTTTCATGTTATGAGTTTTCATTTTTATGGAAGTATGAGAGAGTTACAGGATGTCTTGTCAAGCTTGAGGAAGGAGATGAAGTACAGTGCAAGGGCTTGTTTTGGGTTATATTGTTTTTGTTTTCCTTAAGACAATGGAAGTATAGCCACCCCAGTGGCAAAGTAGCGCACTGGTGAGACCCATGTCCTGCGTTCGAACCTGCGCGCTACTTTTATATTTTTCACATTTTTCCCTTTTCCATTTTGCTATATTTTGCAGGTTGGGCTTGGTCTTTTGGGCCAGGATTTTTTGCTACTATCATCACTACCAATATGCTACATCACCCCCCCTTGTCAACTTTTATATTTTTATTTTTTTTATTTGTTTTATTTTCATACTTAATATTTTAAATATTTCTTAATACATAAAAATCCCAAAAAATATAAATTAATAATATTGCACTTTTAATTTATTTTATTTTTATCTTATTTCTCACATAAAAATATTTTTTATTTTACTAGGATATCATTTATTTTTTTAATAAACTTGTAAATATAATTAAACATATTTAGTTCAATTTATTTTTAATTTCATACTTACAAATACTTATTTTTGCATATATATAATTTTATTTTTTTTATATAATATTATTTATTATTTTCATACAAGAAAATACACAAATTAATACATATAAAAACTTTATTTCCTTTTAAATAATAATTAGGGTTAAACCCCTTTCAAAAAAATTAATTCCTTTTCTTTACATTTTTAGGCTTATTTTTAAATTTTCTTTTACATAAAAAACAAAATAAAAAAATCTTTTCTTACATATACATTGTATTGTATTTTTAAATATTGTATTGTATTTATTCTAATTCGTACAAATTCGATTTGGTTGTAATAATTTATTTAGTTTTATATTTTTGCAAATCCCCATTCAAATTTGTATTCCCCCCTCCCATAAATTGTTGTAATAGCTTAGAAGTATTTATATTATGCAATTTATCGCTTTATATGCCATGATTAGTAATTAGGGTTTGTATGACAAGAACAAAACAAAGCAAAATAGAACACCTCTAAATACAAGACAAAATCAAAGCATGAAAATGATACACTTGCACACAAGCATCCTTAGGGTTTCTCCACTTGGTTGCCTAAAACAAATATGGCCATATTACGCATGCGAAGTATCTTGGTGAAACAAAACAAATATAAGATCATAGTCCCTCGATGACGCTATTCAAAAGTGGTCTTACAAAATGATCTTGGTCCCTCAAAATGCTAAGATACTTTGCAAACGTTGCTAATCATGGTTATACAATGACCCACGCCCGTCCCGTTTACATCCAAAGATAGGGTTGCTTACCAATCAATGGTAAGACAACAATGTCAAAGGAATAGAAAATGAACAAGAAAGACATTTGAGTAGGTAGATGGCTTCTAGTTACTTGCTCTATTTCAAACAACAATCCTTTTTATTTTCAAAACAAGCACACACATTTCAAAACATCTTACAATCATTGAAAACATTTTAAAAGGACAAACATCTTTGTATACATTCTTACGAACGAGAATCATTACAAAGATTGCCTAAACAAATGGCCTCTTTTACAAAATACTTTCAAAACCACACCGAACACAATTTCAAACAAACAAAAGCAAGTGATCTAAGCAAGTAACTAAGAGCCCATGGAAAACCATGGATGAAAAGGGTGCTAATACCTTCCCTTTTCATAATCTACACCCCGAACTCAAGAAACAATCTCAAAGGTCTTTCCTGTGTTTTTTCACCTTTCCTTTTGGATAAAAGAAAAGTCGGTGGCGATTCTTGCTAACCGCAACATTTGCGATAAAACACAAAATCCTCAAGTCAGTTCTCCCACCGTATCACACATAGCAATCGGAAACAAGGATCCTCGCGCGCTAGAACTCACTGTAAGTGATCCACGGCCATGGCTTTTTCTTGAAATCGAATCACATGATTTTGACACTTATAGCATGAAATACTTACATATTCTTGTTCCTTGAGGCATTTGCAAGCTACTCATAACAATTAATTGCATTTTTATTGGCTATACTAGAATCTACCATTGCTAGGTTTTGTTGTCTCGTTTTAGGATCTTTTGGTACAGGTGAAATTGGTCCACAAGAAGGGCACCATAATGCTCAGCAGGCCAAAGCGATTTGATTCATGGCTTTAGAATCCATTTATCGTGCCTATATTTGATTTTGAAGGGCGCAGGGTTTGTAGTGACGGACGTTTGTCCGTAGGTAAAGGTCACTGAACCTTTTAGCAACAGAGAGAGGACAGGGACAATGGCGTGGCACAATCCCATTAGTCCATTTGAAAATTAGCGCGCAGGAATTTAAAAAAGTTGTTTTTTTATATCTATTATTTATTTGTTCCTTTGAATACAACAAACGTGCGTAGCTCAGCTGGCATTGATGCAGGTGAAAAGGCCATAGGACCTGGGTTCGAATCCCAGGTCCCCCATGTATTTCATACTATTTTGCATTGTTTAATCAGGCACGCACATAAGTGTGATGACCACCATGGACCATCATCATCTAACCAACCAGATGTCCACAGGCCAGATCTGAAGGCTATCATGTGATGGTCCACCAAGAACCTTGGTCAACGTGCAAGCACTGAAGCGTGGAAGTCTACATGGATCAGCTTGCTCTTGGGCCCAAAATTGCTAAAGACACCTCTCTAAATTGCTGATTGTAGGCCCATATTCTTTTCCTTTTCATTTATAATTTCTTTTATTTAATTTATTTAATTATTTTTAATAACATAAAAATTAATTCTTTTTATAAAAAAAAATCATAAAAATAATTTTCACCCCAAATTAGATTTAGGTTTTGTTTTTTTTACAAAAATTAATTTAATTAGTTTTATTTAATTTATTAGATAACTTTAATTCCTTTTGTAAATAAATTAAAAAAACAATTAGAAAATTAGGGTTTTAGTTTAATTTAATTTCTATTTTCTTTTTCTTAAAAATAACCAAAAATACAAAAATAGGTCAAATGTAAATTATTTTCTTTAATTTAGTTTGTTTAAGAAATTAAGTTTGTACATATTTAATTTAAAACTATTTTCTTAAAATAATCAAAACCGACAAAAATAATTTTTCTTTTAATTAGGTTAGACGGGGTCAAAACCCTAACATTTCTCGTTCTTATTTCATCGTGCGCATTTTATTATTTTTACAATATTGATGTAATTGCTCATGGGATGTAATAAATTAATTAGGACTTGTTCGTTCATTTATCGTTTTTTTACGGGTCGTTTTTGGCTATGTAATTAATACCCGAAGCCTTGTAATAACGTAGCTTTACTTTTCGCACTTTAAATTCCACAAAATATTAAACTGTTAGATGTATGGTATTAGGGTTGCATGACAAGAATGTATGTAAAATTAAAACAGTTAGCAAACCCTAAATGTGCAAAGATAATGACTTGAAATTAAATCACTCGCACATGCGCACTCTTAGGGTATACTCCCACTTCGGTTGCCTTCGGTAAACGATCATTAGGTATAGGGTATTTTAGTGGTCGTTCTCTTGTCTAAACAAAGAACAAAGTCCCATTCGGAAAAGTTGCCTCGGAAAGGTTGCCTCGAATATGTTGCCTCGAATATTGATCTTAAGACATTAGAGTTATTACTAAGACGTCCTAACATTGCTTTAGTGATTGTACGTCCCTTTCGAATTAACCCTTAAAACTCTAAAGACGGTACTACCTACTCACTAATAGTAGGATATCACTGTCTAAAGGAAACAAGAATAGAAACATTCTCTTTTTTCGAGTAGGTAGATTAGTTCTTAAGTACTTGCTCAAACAAAACAAACTTTTTCACACTTACACTCTTTTCAAACAAAGTTTTCAAAACGACTTCGTAACACTCTTGAAGACAAAAGCAAGGGTTAAATCGAAGTAAAACAAAAACTTTTTTTCAAATCAAACACACACAAGCAATTTTTGAAAATTATGAGCAAGTACCTAAGAGCCCGTGGAAAACCACGGATAGAAAGGGTGCTAATACCTCCCCGTACTCAAAATCTCGAAAAAGGGAATTTTTCTGTGCTTTTGTCCTTTCCAGTTGGATAAAATAAAAATTGGTGGCGACTCTTGCTTACCGCGACATTTTGCGAACCAAAAACGCAAAACGCAAACCAATATTTAACAATCGGTTCTGCCACTGTATCACAAGATGAATTAACTATCATCTGGTCAGATTCCAGGCTTTGCAGAAAATTTTCTTGAAATTGAATAGTTATCTGGTCGAATCCTGGCTTCACAATAATTTGCTGGGGATACGAAAGTTAACTATTATCTAGTCGGATCCAGGTTTCGTAGTAACTTGAAGTGGTAACTACTATCTGGTCAGGTCCAGGTTTCATGGTTTTTGGAAAGTTGTACTAATATCTGGCCGGGTTCAGGTTTCATAGTGTCTTTCTGGGGATTATAGTTAATTGTTATCTGGTAGGGCTCCAGGTTTCACAGTAAACTATTTGAAAAAAACTGTTATCTGGTCGGGTCCAGGCTTTGCAGATTTCTGAGGTTTATGAGGTTAATTGCTATCTGGTCGGGTCCAGGTTTCACAATAAACTGTTTGGGGATTTAGTTGTTATCTGGTCAGTTTCCAGGTTTCACAATGAATCTCTGAGGGTAATTTCTATCTGGTCGGATCCAGGATTTACAACAAATTTCTTGAAAAGATGAAACTGATATCTGGTCGGATCCAGGTTTCACAGTAATTTATTGGGGCAGAGGGAAACTCTACTGGGGAAAAGAAGTTAAACCTTGGTCGGATTGAGTCTAGGTTCTTCTATATCTTTGAATAGTTAGACTATTATCTGGTCGGGTCCAGGTTTCATAGTATCTTCAGATCAACGATTATCTGGTCGGGTCCAGGTTTCAGATACTCAAAATGTTATCTGGTCGGGTCCAAGTTTCAGTAATTGAAGAAGTCAAACTATTATCTGGTCGAGTCTAGGCTTCAGTAATAACTTGGATATTATGCTAATATTTGGTCGGGTCCAGGCTTCATAGTATCTTTTTGGAAATAATAAAGGCTTTGCTGACAAATTTACTGGGGATCAGGGGTTGTGGCCCTATGATTTGCCATAATCTGAAAGGAAAATTCAAACTGGAGAGTGTAGACTCAGTCGGGTAGTATAGACTCGACTTGGGGATGATACACTCAACTGGAAAGGATAGACTCCGTTTGGGTATAATAGCCTTGGCTGGGGAAGATATACTCAGCTGGGAAGACATGCTCCGTTGGGGATTTATATGATGTCTTGATTGTTGTGTGTTAAGGAAATTTGAACTTGGCTGGGGAATTATGTGATTCCTCGATGATTATTAGGGAAATAAAACCTGTTGGGGAAATAAACCTTGTTGAGGAGTGAGTTTCTTTTAGGAAGAGATCCACGAGGCTTCAACTTGCAAAAATCGACTTAGCTGGAGAGGGAGATGCCAAGAGATTGAGACTCTGGTCGGGGATTATCCTACGCAAAGAGACTTTGTGGGCAACTCCATTTGGGAGGGTTTATTATAGCCGTCCTTATAGGGATAATGATAATGAGATAACTCTGTGGAGGATATTTCATATACCTTAAAGAGATACTTGTTGCTGCTTAGCAGGACACATGTGCCAAATAGTTTTAATTATGTTCATATGCATATGTTCATTTAATTTTAGTCATTGGACAAATTTGCAATCAAAACAAAGACATAAATTTTCACTTCAAAGTATATTTGTATTGATATTTTGCCCATGAATATGCGTTTTTGTACATAGAGACGAAGATCCTAGTAAGAGGAAATCGTCAAAAGGAAAACGAAATTGAGAATGAAAACAAATAGCCATGTGAAATAATCTCATTGCCTTCTAACTCTACTATTGCCCCAATGTCTTCGAATGTCCCTTGCCGTTGATAGAAGTTGATTGGATTGATCTTGGACCGTTTTAACTTGGACCTTGGTGATAAAATTGAATGTGTTCATTCCACGGGACATAGTCATACGCTTTTAATCCTTAACTTTTGCCTGGACCGCCCTTTCGGGTTTTCAGCCCACCAGGATATCCTTTTTTTGCCCAAGTCGCCCTTTCGGGTTTTTAACTTGCCGGGTGTACAATCTTTTGCATATATCCATAATTTTTGTCCAAACCTTTTGGTTTGCCGGGATGCCCTTATTTTTCCTAGGTTGTCAACCTAGCGGGTCTCTTATGCATAGTATTTTTTAACTATGTCCGCGTTTATAGGATGTGGGAAATCTTTACCATCCATGGTATTCAGCATCATGGCACCGCCAGAGAAAACTCTCTTGACAACAAATGGCCCTTCATAGGTGGGAGTTCATTTGCCTATGGGGTCGCCTTGTGGTAGAATGATGCATTTTTATCACCAAGTCACGAACTTGATATACTCGAGGTTTGATTTTTTTGTTGAAAGCCTTGATCATCCGTTTTTGGTACGTCTGACCATGGAAAACAACAGCTAACTGTTTTTTCGTCAATCAAGGTCAGTTGATCCAATCTCGTTTGAATCCACTAGTCTTCTCCTAGGCCTACCTCATTCATAATTCTCAGCGAGGGAATCTGAACTTCCACTGGCAAAACAGCTTCCATGCCATAGACTAGAGAAAAGGGAGTTGCCCTAGTTGATGTTCTAGCTAAAGTACGGTAGACATGTAGAGAAAACGACAACATCTCATGCCAATCCTCATAGGTTACTACCATTTTCTGTATAAACTTCTTGATATTTTTGTTGGCCGCTTCGACTGCACCATTCATTTTCGGTCTATATGGAGAAGAATTGTGATGCTTGATCTTAAACTGAGTGTAAAGCTCAGTGATCATAACATTGTTGAGGTTAGTCCCATTGTCGGTGATGATCCTTTTGGGGATACCATAACGACAGATGAGGTCGCGTTTGATGAATTTGGCTACCACATTCTTGGTGGCTGAGGCAAATGAGGCGGCTTCGACCCATTTGGTAAAATAGTCGATAGCAACAAGAATGAAGCGATGTCCGTTGGAAGCTGTGGGCTTGATCTCTCTAATCATGTCAATGCCCCACATTTCAAATGGCCACTGAGCGATCATGACATTCACAGGGATGTGAGGAACATGGACCTTGTTAGCGTAGATTTGGCATTTGTGACAAGTTCTTAAATGTTGATGGCAATCAGTCTCCATCGTTGACCAATAGTAACCTGCTCTTAATATTTTTTTATCCATCGTATGCCCACTTGACTGAGTACTGAAGAGACCATCGTGCATGTCTTCCATGATTTCCTCTGCCTCATTCTTGTCCACACATCACAGTATAGTTGAATTATGGCTGCGCTTGTACAATATCCCGTTACTTAGGAAGAATTTGGCTGCAAATATTCGCAAGAACTTTCTGTCATTGATAGATTCCCCCTTTGGATATTCTTGTGCTTCAAGGTATCTCATCACCTCATGGTACCATGGCTTTTCCGCATCAGTGTCAAGCTCATAACAATGTGCAGGTTCATCAAATCTTTCAATTGTCATCAAAGGGGCTTCGTTGTCCCATCTGACCTTAAACATTGAAGACATGGTTGCCAAAGCGTCATCCAACTGGTTTTCTTCCCTAGGGAAGTACTCAAAAGTGATCTCTTCGAAGTAAGGAATTAGGGATAGCACCAGTTCCTTGTAAGGGATAAGATTAGGGTGTTTAGTGTCCCAATCTCCTTTTACTTGGCAGATCACTAGGGCGAAATCCCCGAACACATCCAAATGCTTGATCCTTAAGTCAATAGCAGCTTTCAAACCTAAGATGCATGCTTCATACTCGGCCATATTGTTTGTGCAATCGAAGCATAGTCTGGCAGTGAAAGGATTGTGGCAACCTTCAGGAGATATGATCACAACACCAATTTTATTACCTAAGGAGTTGGAAGCCCCATCGAAGACCATAGTCCATCGGGATCCTTGTTCAGGTCCGTCATACGGTCCAGGTCTCGCACAGTCGGTTACCAGCATGATGTTCTCATCAAGAAAGTCGAAGTTCATTGACTGGTAATCATCCACAGCTTGATGGGCCAAATGATCTGCTAGTACACTTCCTTTGATGGCCTTTTGTGTAGTGTATTGGATATCGTACTAAGTCAAGATCATTTTCCATCTGGCTATCCGTCCGGAAAGGGAAGGTTTCTCGAAGATGTATTTGATTGGGTCCATCTTAGAAATCAATAGAGTGGTATGAGTTAACATATACTGTCTTAGACGGCGAGTAGCCCATTCCAGAGCGTAACAAGTTTTCTCGAGCAGTGAATATCTGGTTTCACAGTCGGTAAACTTTTTGCTCAGGTAATAAATAGCATGCTCTTTTCAGCCAGACTCGTCATGTTGGCCCAAAACACACCCCATAGAATTCTCTAGTACTATCAAGTACATGATCAAGGGTCTTCCTTCCACTGGAGGCATGAGAATAGGAGGTTCTTGTAGGTATTATATGATTTTGTCGAAGGTAATTTGGCATTCATCGTTCCATCTGACTACCTGATCTTTCTTCAATAGTTTGAAGAGTATCTCACAAGTAGCAGTTAAGTGAGATATGAAACAGGCAATGTAATTGAGACGACCCAAGAATCCTCTGACTTATTTTTCAGAATGAGGGATTGGAATTTCTTGGATGGCCTTTACCTTGACAGGATCAACTTCAATGCCTTTATTGCTGACAATAAAACCTATAAGCTTTCCAGATCGTACTCCAAACGTACACTTGTTAGGGTTTAACCTCAGCTTGTACTTCTTTAGCCTCTTGAATAATTTATGCAGATGATCGAGATGTTCTTCTTCGGTTTGTGATCTGGAAATCATATCATCCACATATACCTCTATCTCACGATGAATCATATCATGAAATAAAGCTACCATAGCCCTTTGATATGTTACCCTTGCATTCTTTAATCCGAACGACATGACCTTGTAGCAGAAGGTGCCCCATTGCGTAACAAAAGTAGTCTTCTCCATGTCTTCGGGAGCCATCCTTATTTGATTATAGCCTGAGAAGCCATCCATGAAAGAGAAGACTTTATGCTGAGCAGTATTATTAACTAAGACGTCAATGTGTGGTAGAGGGAAGTCATCTTTGGGGCTTTCCCTATTCAGATCCCTATAGTCTACGCACATGCGAACTTTCCCGTCTTTCTTTGGCACTGACACCACATTGGTAACCCATTGAGGATATGATGTCACAGCTAGGAACCCTACATCAAATTGTTTCATCACCTCAGCTTTGATCTTTTCAAACATATCAAGCCTCATGCGACAAACCTTTTGTTTAACAGGAGGGCAGTCTTCTCTTGTCGGCAGACGATGAACTACGATGTCGGTATCCAACCCAGGCATATCTTCATAATACCAAGCAAATACTTCCACATAATCATGCAACATCTGAACCAAACTGCTCTTGACACTGTCGTCCAAGTTAGTGCCTGTGATACGGTGGGAGAACTGACTTGGGATTTTGCGTTGGTGTTCGTAAATGTTCGGCTTAGGAAGAGTCGCCACCAAATTTTTATTTTATCCTAAGGAAAGTTCAAAAAGCACAGGAAAGACCTTTGAGATGTTTTCTTGGGTTCGGAGAGTAGATTATAGAAAAGTAAGGTATTAGCACTCTTTCTATCCATGGTTATCCATGGGCTCTTAGTTACTTACTTAGATCACTTGCTTTGCATTTCTATTGTTTGAAATGGTGCTTTTCAATTGTTTGAAATGGTGCTTTGTGTGTGATTTTGAAAGATGTTTTGGAAAGAGGCTATCGTTGTGGCAACCTTTGTAATGATTCTTGTTTGAATGTATACAAAGGTGTTTTTGTATTTTGAAAATTTTTCAATGTTTGAAAGAAGGGTTTTGCAATTGTGTTGTGAAGTGTGTTTTGAAAAATAGCAAGGATGTTTTTGCAAGCTTGATCAAGTAACTAAGAGCTATCTATCCTACTTTACTCAAATATTTTTCTTATGTATTTAACCCTTTTAACAGTGTCATTTCACCATTGTATTTGGTGAACAACCTTGTGTTAGGATGTTAACGGGACAGACGCGGGTCATCGTATAGAACATGATAGCAATAGTGTCAAGTATCTTTGGCAATTTTCTTAAGGGACTTGATCATTTTGTTTAGGCAACTCAGATAGCGTCATCGAGGGACTATGATCTTTTGTTTTGTTTTTGTTTTGCCAAAGTACTTGACATGCAATCATGGCCCATTTTTGAAGGAAACAAGTGGATTGAAACCCTAGGGATGCAAGTGTGTATTGTGTTTGTTTTTCATGCTTCGTTATCTTTGGATAAGGTCAAACTAGTTGTTGATTTTATTTTGCATACAAACCTTAGGTCTAATCATGGCATAATTGAAAGTATTTAAAGCCTACACTATTACAACATGATATAGGGAGGGGGTACAAATTTGAATTGGGAGGTATTTGACAAAGAATTAAATTCTAAATTATTACAACCAAATCGAATGTATATGCAATATTTAAATATACAATAATTGAATAAAATACAATAAATAAATATTAAATAAAATGTATTATGCAAAAAGTTTTTATGTATGTAAAAAGTAATTTTTTAATATGAAATGTAAATAAAAAAAAGTCAATTTTAATTATTTTGGTTATTTAGGGCAAAACCCCTAATTTTTAAATAAATAGTATTATTTATTAATTATATACAATAATATACTAATAAATACAAAAAAATAAAAGTATATTATAAAAAAGATATTTTTTAGTATAAAATATTAATAAAAATAAAATGTATTATTTTAGTATTTTTTGTTCCAATTAATTAATAAAATAAAGTATATAAGTATATATATATATATATATATATATATATATATATATATATATATATATATATATATATATATATATATATATATATATATATATATATATATATATATATATATATATATATATATATATATATATATATATATATATATATATATATATAAGTATATATATATATATATATATATATATATATATATATATATATATATATATATATATATATATATATATATATATATATATATATATATATATATATATATATATATATATAAGTATATATATATATAAAAATAATTATTAATTATTTACAAAAAATGTGTGTATTCAAGAAAATGTTTTTAAATATAAATAGAATAATAAATGAAAATGAAAATATTTTTTACATTATTCTTTAAGTTTTAATAAAAAAAAATAAATTATTTACATATTTATGCTAGTAAAATAAAAAATAAATATGAAATAAATATGAAAAAATATAAAATAAATTTTTTGGCATTTTTTATATTTGGACAAAAAATAATAAAGTCAGAATAAAAAAAAATCAAAATGACAAATATTCAAATAAATGGGCCAGGGGGTGTAAACTGAATAATGGGGTGTTAGAAGTAAAAACAACCAGGCCCAGCCCAGTCAGACTTCATCTTCCTCCTTTGTTCACCAAAATGCGCGTTCTGTACATCAATGGCTATCTCCTGATTCTTTGATTTTTTGACAAAACTCATAACATGAAACTTGTAGAGCATCAAACAACGAACTCAGCCATATAAAAAACTTAAACTAACTCTAAAAAACCAGAGAGAATTTCTCTGGCCTTAATTCTTAACCTAGTTTTTTCAGAAAGTTCATGGGTGAAATTCTCCTAGCACGATTAATATAAATGAAAACTAAGCATATGTATGGCTTCAGGGCTATGAGTACAACATATTTTATTCACAAACCTAAGCCTAACTATTCCTAGATAGAGAGATAAAAGTTCATGAAATACCTGTTTCAGTTGACTTCAATCTGGCCAATGGACAACTTCCAAGGGTGCTTGAGCTTCTTTTGAGCTTGCCTGAGGTCCAAGGAAGCTTTCCCAATGCTTACTTTGTTTTGAAATGGCTTGAATCGTGCTACAGAACTCAACCTGCAAAGCTTTGAAACAAAAATGGCAATGTGTGTTAATGGTGTTACAACTAGCAATGGATGATCTGGATAGCTTAGGTATGTTGGTTGGGAGGTGTTTGAAGGGTCTTTGGGAAAAACACACGATGGAATTTGAAGAGGGCTTGCAAAATGCAGAGCTGGCCCTGTTTTGCAAGAAAATGGGGAATTTGAGTATGAGGAGGTTTGAGTGATGAAGGGGTCGTGTTTCTGGCTTGTTAGGAGGTAAAAAACTTGTTTGCAATGTTTGTGTAAGTTGTTTTTTCAGATGTGAAAGCTTGCTTCTGTTTTGCAAGTTTCTTCTACTTGAAGCAAAAGAGTGGAAGTGATGTTATAACTCTGTACAGGCTCTCCTATCACCCTGCACACAACACTCTTGTCCCCTCTAATTCATGGATTTGGTTTGCAGTATCAGATTTTTGTTCAAGGCTCAACGCTTAGTGTTTTGACATAAAGTAACCTTTTGCAAAAATGGCAATATACCTTTTACCATTTAGGGCTTAATCTTGTATGCAATGTCCAAATGACCAAGATAATACCTTAGCTCAATGGTTATGCATTAAAATGTGGAGTACAAACTGGTTTTGAGGCCTGTAATTGTGAACCAAGCTAGCTAGATCAGATTTGCAAATTGGTATGAACATGTATTGGCCATGGATCAAAGTGAGTTTTTGCCAACTTCAAGCATTCGATTCTCTCTAACCACAAGGGTGTTTGAGGAGTTCTTAGACAATTTGGAAAGCTTGGAACATGTACTAAAATCCATATTTGAAATGAAACTTGGAACTCCAAGTGTAAATATGTGAAAAATATCCAAGAAGATGGGTCAAAATCCTGCCTAAATTAGGGCAAAATTTCTCTAAGTTAAAAGTTTTAGGTACCCTTGTTCCAAAAATCATAACTTGAGATACAAGCCTCTTTTGAGAAAACTTTGTGAATCAAAGTTGTATACTTTGTGATGGACTACAACTTTCATGTTGCAAGTTTTGTTTGAACCCATTTGCATCTTGGTGAAAAAATGGGACAAAGTTAGGAAAAAATAAGAAAATTTCATAACTTAGAAAATTTCTAAGTTATGAAAATTTTCCATTTTAAACTCTAATTTGCATTTTTGGGTTTCTTGATGAACAAGTTTCATAATTTGACATGTCTTGATGAAAAATAACTCTTGGCACTTGATTTTGACCAAAAAGTCAAAGTTTGACTTTTCAGTGTACAGTCAAATTTTGATCAGTTGACTGAAAAATTCATCTGCCAATCCTATGCATTTGAGATATTTTGAACATGTTGAATGGGTCAAGACAATGTAATTGAGTCCTTGAGTCCATGTGTGAGCTTGATTTTCCATTGGCTAAGTCTAACAGTCAAAAATTGCCTTTGTGCAGTCAAAACCCTAAAAATGACCATTTTGCCCTTTTGGTGATCTGATTAAATTTCTTGTGGAATTGTGATCCAAACTTGATCAAATGGTTCATATGAGTTCATAATGTTGATGTGGGTCAAATTTCATGAGGTTTGACTGTCAATTGGCCACAGTTGACTTTTTCCCCAATACATCTGATTTCTAGGTCAACTGTCCAATTGACTGGGCAAAAATTTGAATCAAGGCTTGAGACTTGGTATGGACAAACTTGTGAGTCCAACATGAAGTATGAAAGTCACTTTGGGCATTGTAGGTCAAAATATCCCTGTGCAAACTCAAACCCTAATTTAGGTCAACAATGCCAGGAGGTGTCTTGAGCAGAGCAAACCCTAGCTTAATCTTGAGTTCCAAGAGTCTTGTGATGAGAAATGTTGATGAAATGAGAAGGAAAATTTTGGGGTACAACAGTTTCCCCTGTTCAATCTTCTTGAACCTGAAGAGTTAGATTGGCAAATTTGCCTTTCGCGACTCGAAGGTAAAAGAGGATTGGACACTAGAGTGCCCGTAAATTTGAACTCGTCAAAACATAGATGCGGGAATGGGATTAAAGATGCCATTTGGAGATGGTAGAATCTTGCCGGAGATGGGCTTAAAGATGCCATCCAAGAATCTTTGTTGAATTGTGATGCGGTAGGTTAGAAGAATGAGCATCAAAATGGTATACGTGTCTGGAATGCCATTGAACTTTATCTGGAGACTGAGTTTGTATGAGAAAAAGAATGGCGTCCGTGTCTGGCGCGTATCTGAGCTGTAATTGTATTTGAATTTTGAATGAATATCAGAATGATTGTCGTGTCTGAAGTGTATCTGTATTGTATCTAGGTAACAGAGAAACATCTGCGTATGGAGTAACTGTGTGCTGGGGATAAACTATGAATGAGTGACAGAATGGCAACAGTGTCTGGAGCATATCTGGACTGTATCTGAAGTTGAGATCTGTATGAGTAGTAGAATGACCGCCGTGTCTGGGGTGTATCCGTACTGTAACCGGGATCTGAATAAGTGACAGAATGACCTCTGTGGCGACTGCACTAGGGGGGATCAAACTGCTGGTGTAAAGGACAGGACGACATCCGTGTTTGGAGCGTACCTGAACTTGTAGTTGATAGTTGAATCTGAATGAGAGATAGAATGGCAGCCGTGTCTGGAGCGTATCTAGTCTGTATTTGATTGTTGAAGTCTGAATGAGTAGTAGAATGACCGTCGCGTCTGGGGTGTATCCATACTGTATCTGAATAATTGTTAACAATAGCCTTTTAATCTTATCCTGAAAAGGGTAAAATGTTAGCTGAAACACAAAGTTATGTTGCATGATATGTATGATGCAATGAATTGTGTTTCATCAATGTTTATGATATATGAATGTAATGGTTGCGCATGTAAGCTGAGTAACTGTCTTGTTGAGGAAAATAAATCCTTGATAACTAGAGATAATGAAATCTTTGATTGCTGTCGGGGAAAGTAAATCCTTGACCAAAGTTGGGGATTCCATAAAATCTTTGAAGATGAGAAGTCCTTGCTGACTGCTGACTGCTTGGGGAATAAGGAAAACTCTGAAAATATCTACTGGGGAGTTAAAACCTGGGAGACTTCTGCTGGAGAAATGAGACTGAGAATCTTCAATCTGCTGGGAAATAACTCTGTGGGGAGAATGTTCACTATTCTGGCTCCGCTGGGGAAGAAGGTTTAGAATATTCTGACTCCGCTGGGGATAGGTTCTTCAGGGTTTTCAGGCTCCACTGGGGATCGGGAGTTTGAACTCTGACAGGAATTTTGGAACTTAACTCAGCTGGGGAATCAAGTTTTTTAGAGTGCACTGGCTCCGCTGAGGATCTTGAAGTTTAATTCCGCCGGGGAAATAATACTCCAAATTTTTAGCTTTGTCGAGGACCTGGACGATGTATTGTAGGGGATTTCTTTTGGAATGGCATAAAGATATCTTCCTACACCTTCAACCTATCAGTAACTATCCTTTTTCAATTTCGTTTTATTTGCAAGCAGTGATTATATTCAAATGCATATGCCTATTTAACAAAACATTGGACGTTTTCAAATAAAACATAAGTGTAAAAAGAAAAGAAAGGCAAACAAATTTCTGCACTTTGAAGTATATTTGTATTTAACTTTTGTGAGTATCTTTGTACAAAGGAGACAGACATCCTAGTAAGAGAATGTTGTCGTAAAAATTGAAAAAATTTTATACAAAAGAAAGATGGCTATGTGTAACAATTCCATGAGATTCCCATTCTGCTATAGCCTTCACAACTCTGAATATCTAGTCCATTCGCTGCTTCGCCCGCTGATGACTGGATTGATCAGAAGCTTGGAGCTTATTGGTGAAGAGATTGTTCTTAAAGTGATCCGACGAGACATAGTCATACGCTTTAATTCCCTAACTTTTGCCTGGACCGCCCCTTCGGGTTTTCGATCCACCGAGAAACCCTTTTTTGCCCAAGTCGCCCTTTCGGGTTTTCAACTTGCCGGGTATACAGATTTTTTTGTTTTATCCCTAATTTTTGCCTGAACCGCCCTTTCGGGTTTTCGATTCACCAGGATGCCCATTTTTGCCTAAGTCGCCCTTTCGGGTTTCCAACTTGTCAGTTTGTTTTATGCGTAGTATCTTTTGACTATGTCTGCGTTCGCAGGGTGCGGCAAATCATCGCCGTCCATGGTGGTCAGAATCATTGCGCCACCAGAAAAGATGCTCTTAATCACAAATGGTCCTTCGTAAGTAGGAGTCCACTTTCCCCTGGGATCATTTTGCGGCAGGATGATCCGCTTGATTACAAGATCTCCGACTTGATATACCTGGCGTCTGACTTTCTTGTTGAAAGCCTTGATCATGCGTTTTTGATACGTCTGACCATGACAAACAGAAGTAAGTCGCTTCTCGTCAATAAAACTAAGCTGATTAAGTCGGGTCTGAATCCAATCGTCTTCGCTCAAACCAGCATCCTTCATAATCCTTAAGGAAGGAATCTGAACTTCCATGGGTAGCACAACTTCCATGCCATATACTAAAGAAAATAGGGTTGCCCCTGTTGAAGTACGTGCCGTGGTACGATATCCATGTAGAGCAAACGGTAACATCTCATGCCAGTCCTTGTAGGTGACTGTCATCTTTTGAATGATCTTCTTGATATTTTTGTTTGCGGCTTCAACAACACTGTTCATCTTCGGCCGATAGGGAGATGAATTGTGATGATAAATATTGAACTGTTCGCATAGAGCGGTGATCATAGTATTGTTCAAATTTGTACCGTTGTCTGTGATGATCCTGTCGGGGACACCGTACCGGCATATGAGGTTCTGCTTGATAAAGCGGGCAACCACATTCTTTGTAACGGAGGAAAATGAAGCTGCTTCGACCCACTTGGTGAAGTAATCGTTAGCGACCAAGATGAAGCGATGCCCATTGGATGTCGTAGGCTTGATCTCTCCAATCATGTCAATGCCCAACATTGCGAATGGCCAAGAAGATGTCAGAATGTTGAGAGGAACAAGAGGAATATGTACCTTGTCGGTGTAGACTTGGCACTTGTGGCAAGTACAGGAATGTTGGTGACAATCAACTTCCATGGTAGACCAGTAGTAGCCTGCCCTTAGAATCTTTTTAGCCATCATATGTCCGCTCAAGTGGGTGCCAAATGTGTCACTATGTAGCTCAGTCATTATCAACTCTGCTTCAGCTTTGTCCACACAACGAAGTAGAACACAATCATGGCTGCGCTTATAAAGGATTCCATTGCTTAGGAAGAACTTGGAAGTAAATCTCCTTAAGAACTTTTTGTCATTGACGGAAGCTCCTTCAGGATATTCTCTAGTCTGGAGATACCTTTTGATTTCATGAAACCAGGGTTGTTCCACTACTTCTTGGGTATTAATCTTGTGATAGTGCGCGGGTTCGTCCATTCACTCGATGGTAATTTGGGGAGCTTCGTTATCCCAGTTGAGTTTAAACATGGAAGACATTGTAGCCAGAGCATCTGCCAGCTGATTTTCTTCACGCGGGAAGTGTTCGAAAGTAATCCGCTCGAAATGAGGCAACAACGTCAGGACATGTTCTTTATATGGGATAAGATTAGGATGTTTAGTGTCCCACTCTCCTTTGACTTGACTGATAACCAAAGCTGAGTCCCCAAATACGACCAAAGATTTGATTCCCAAGTCTATAGCAGCCTTGAGACCAAAGATGCAAGCTTCATATTCGACCATGTTGTTGGTACAACTGAAGCAAAGTCGGGCAGTGAAGGGTGTATGGCAACCTTCGCGAGAAATGAGTACCGCACCGATACCGTTTCCAAGTGCATTTAAAGCACCATCAAAGTACAGGGTCCATCGGGATCCTTGTTCAGGTCCGTCATACGGTCCTTTACCTTCGATGTCGTCCAAAGTCATGATGTCCTCGTCAGGGAAGTCGAATCTCATAGATTGGTAATCTTCGACGGCTTGATGAGCTAGATGGTCAGCTAGTACACTCCCCTTTATAGCTTTTTGGGTAGTATACTGGATATCATACTCAATCAGGATCATTTGCCATCTAGCGATTCTTCCAAATAAAGCAGGCTTCTCAAAGATATACTTGATTGGATCCATTTTGGAAATCAGCAAAGTGGTATGAGTCAACATATACTGCCTTAGCCGGCGAGCAGCCCATACCAAAGCGCAACAAGTTTTCTCGAGCAGTGAGTAGCGAGTCTCACAGTCGGTAAACTTTTTGCTAAGGTAATAAATGGAATGCTCTTTTTGGCCAGACTTGTCATGTTGGCCCAACACGCACCCCATTGAATTATCCAAAACAGTCAGATACATGAGTAATGGCCTTCCTTCGACGGGTGGCATCATAATAGGAGGTTCTAGTAAATACTCCTTGATTTTATCAAAAGCAACTTGACAATCATTGTTCCATTCAACTACCTGATCTTTCTTCAACTGTTTGAAAATTGGCTCACAGGTAGATGTCAGGTGAGAGATGAACCTCGCAATATAGTTCAAGCGTCCCAAGAATCCTCTAACCTCCTTTTTAGTACGGGGGGCAGGCATTTCTTGTATAGCCTTCACTTTAGCTGGATCAACCTCAATGCCTTTGTTACTGACAATAAATCCCAAAAGTTTACCAGACCTAACTCCAAAAGTGCACTTGCTTGGGTTCAGTCTGAGCTTATACTCCTTCAACCTGGCAAACAGCTTTTGCAAATGACCAAGGTGTTCTTCTTCTGTCTGTGATCGAGCTATCATGTCGTCTACGTAAAATTCGATCTCATGATGTATCATATCATGAAATAAAGCTACCATGGCGCATTGATAGGTTGCCCCTGCGTTCTTCAGTCTGAACGACATCACTTTGTAGCAGAAGGTACCCCATTGCGTGACAAAGGTAGTTTTCTCCATGTCCTCAGGGGCCATTTTAATCTGGTTGTAGCCCGAGAATCCATCCATGAAGGAAAAAACCTTGTGTTGAGCTGTGTTGTCAACCAAGATGTCGATATACGGTAGTGGAAAATCGTCTTTAGGGCTAGCCCTGTTCAAATCCTGATAGTCCATGCACATTCTGACTTTGCCGTCCTTCTTAGGTACGGGCACGGTGTTAGCAACCCATTGTATATAGGAGGTAACAACCAGAAAGCCAACATTGAATTGCTTCATTACTTCAGCCTTGATTTTCTCAGACATGTCAGGCCTAATTCGGCGCACCTTTTGCTTGATCGGTGGACAATCTTCTCTTGTAGGGAGACGGTGAACCACAATATCTGTGTCTAACCCTGGCATGTCTTCATAAGACCAGGTGAAGATTTCAACATATTCGTTCAACAATTGCACTAAGCGCTCCTTGACATTTGGTTCCAGGTTGGCACCCACTTTTACTTCCTTCCTGTCTTCCTCTGTCCCTAAGTTGATGGTTTCTAGCAACTCTTCATGAGGCAGAATGGCCCTCTCTTCTTGTTGTAGAAGTCTGGCTAACTCTCCCGGCACTTCACAATCTTCGTCAACTTCGTACTCAGCATGATTGACCAAATCTTCAGAGTTATCGAAGGCTAAAGCAGAATAGTCACCCAGGGAATCCGGAGTGGATGGGTACCTACATTTGTGAGTGTGGGTTTGTGTAAGGGATAGCCATCCTTAAACAAGTAAAAATGCAAAAGGAAAGAAAATGAACACAACAGTTTATAGATGAAAAACGTCCAATGATTCATTAAAACATGGCATATGATTATGAAGAAAATCAAACCCTTACAAATGGACCTACATGCCCCGGGTAAGGCATGAGGTGAAAATAGTGTGTGAATTGTTTTAGTTATTACAGACCATAAAAATGGGAAATTGTTCAAAGATAAAATTACTGGTTGATAAAGGTGATGGGAACAAAATCCTTTGCTTCCGAGTTGCTCAAACCTCATTCGATGGTCGGAAAGATCCAATCTTCAAAGTGGCTCTCTTCATCTTCATCTTCTACAACATTGATTCCAAGGGGTGAGATCTTGACGGGTGGTCCTTCAGCCTTGGAGCGACGCATAGCCTTTTGTCCTGCAGCAGTAAACCCTAACCCAAACTTGTCTGTTTTATGGGGAAAGTCAGGCAATTGTCCCCATACTGTACTCTTCCCTTCTTTGATCACCATCTCTACGTCCTTGAGAGATGCCATCCTAGATACATGCTTGGGAACGATAGGCACCTCAACCATTATCTTCACAACTGCTACCTCAGGAGACACTTCCTCGAAATGCTGGAAAGGCGTTTCGATGAACTCGCCATCCAACTCCACATAGCGAAAGGAATTGAGATGACTTATCATGTATTCTTCCTCGCCGTGAACTGTTATAATCTTACCCTTAACAGGATATTTCAGCATTTGGTGCAAATAGGAGGTAATTGCCCCGACATAATGGATCCACGGTCTCCCTAGCAAACACGAATACGACGGACGGATGTCCATCACGTAGAAGGTCGAGTTGAAAACTTCTGTGCCTACTTTGATAGGAATGTCAACCTCTCCATGAACCATTCTCTTGGAACCATCAAAAGCCCTAACAACGATGTTACTAGGTTTGAGAGTCAGTCCTTCACAGTCCAAGCGGTCTAAGGCTTTCTTTGGCAGCACATTCAAGGAAGAACCAGTATCAACTAGGACATCGGCAAGAGTTGTTCCACGGCATTCAACTGAAACATGTAACGCATCGTTTTGTTTCCTTCCTTTGGGAGTTAAGTTAGCATCGAAAAAGCCAAGGCCATTATCAGCAGTAAGACTGGCCACACATTCCTGAAACTGGTCAGCCGAAGTCTCTTGGGGTACATGTGCCGCCTTCAAGAATTTGATTAGGGCCTTAGCGTGGGCCTCAGAATAGAGCAGAAGAGCCAACATTGAAATTTTAGAAGGGGTCTGCCCTAACTGTTCCACAACGTCGTAGTCACTTTTTCTGATTATCTTCAAGATTTCATCCATTTCTTTCTGAGTGGTTACGGGGATAACCACATCATGGGCCTTCATCCTGACAGGCACTTCCAGTATCCCCTTACCCTTGTCGGCAGTATCATCAGATGGTCTTATTTCAGGAGTATCCAATTCTTCAATCACTGGGCCTTGCACAGATGGTCCAACAGGTACAAAAGCTTTCAAGGGTCCGAAAACTGCTCGAGGGGGAGCAATCTCCAGAGAAAAGATTCGGCCACTGTGGGTTATCTTGCTTGTACCCGCAATGTTCCCTACATCAGGGTTTTCTTCTTCAGAAATCTCTTGGACTGTCTCGATTTGTTTGATACCATGGTAGAAGATTTCTCCCCCATAGTTCCATGGTATTGTTTTGCTGGATTGGTACGGGACGGGTCCCAGCATGGTGATCTTTAATGGTACACATTCAGAGTTGGGCGTAATCCTGACAGGCCTTTTGCAAGCCTTGGGAGGATTGTCGGAAATGGTTATAATTGCAATATCGTTGGTTGAAGTAGCAAAAGTATCAGGAGTAACAAGATTGAAGGTATTAACAAGGGTTTCTGGAAAAGTATCTCTTGGGTATCCATCAGGCGTTGGACACCTGACTTCAACATTGGGCAATCACCTCGTATGTTCAAACAAAAATAGCAGTCTTTACCACAACCAGGAAAGATCCCGGCTCTCAACAAATTTTCTTTAATCACACGTAACAGCGTCAACAGGTCAACAACATCAGTAACATGAGTGTCCTCCATAACAACATGAATATTGTGGCCGTGTGTTGTACCCCAAGATTTTCCCTCCCATTTCTCATTGATTTCTCACCACAAAGCCCTTGAAGCTCAAGATCCAGTTAGGGTTTCATCTGCTCAAGACCTCTCCTTGCACTGTTGACTCAAATTAGGGTTTGTGTTTGCACAAAGATGCTTTGACCTAAAATGCCTAAGATGACTTTCATGCTTCATATTGGACTCCCAAGTTTATCCATACCAAGTTTCAAACTTTGATTCCAAATTTTGCCCAGTCAATTGGATAGTTGACCTAGAAATCAGCTGTATCAGGGAAAAAGTCAACTGTGGCCAATTAACAGTCAAACCTCATGAAAATTGACCCACATCAACATTATGAACTCATATGGTCCATTTGATCAAGTTTGGATCACAACTCCATAAGAAATTTGGTCAGATCACCAAAAGGGCAAAATAGTCATTTTTAGGGTTTTGACTGCACAAAGGCAATTCTTGACTGTTTGACCTAGCCAATGGCAAACCAAGCTCATATATGGACTCAAGGACCCCATGGAATTATCTTGACATGCTCAACAAGCTCAAAAGATCCCAAGTACACAAGGTTGACAGTTGAATTTCCCAGTCAACTGATCAATTTTGACTGTATACTGAAAAGTCAAACTTTGACTTTTTGGTCAAAATCAAGAGTCAAGATTCATTTTTCATCAAAACATGCCAAATCATGAAACTTGTTCACCAAGAAACCAAGAAATGCAAATTAGGGTTTAAAATGGAATTTTTCATAACTTAGAATTTTTCTAAGTTATGGAAAACCCTAATTTTTTCCCAACTTTGCCCCACTTTTTCACCAAGATTCATTTGGATTCAAACAAAAGTCAAAACATGAAAGTTGTAGCTTGTTGCATAACCTACAACTTTTATTCACAAAGTTTTCTCATTTGAAGCTTGTATCTCAAGTTACAAATTTTTGAATAAGGGCACTAAACCATTCTTAACTTAGTGAATTTTTGACCTATTTTGACAAGGTTTTCTACCCCACTTCAAGGCCATTTTCCATACACTTCCACTTGGAATTTCAAATTGCACTTCAAAGATGGATTGTAGTACACATTCCAAGATTTCCAAAATGTCCAAGAACTTCTCAAACAACCTTATGGTTATGGAGAATCGAATTTCACAATATGGCAAAAACTCACTTTGTTCATGACCAAGTTACATGTCCATAACCTTGCAATTTGAACTCAGCATGCCTTAAGCTAGATTACAGGTCTTTTATCTCATCTACACTCCATAATTTAGTGCCAATCCTTTGTGCCAAGGTGTTGTTCTATGAGTTTGGACATTGTATGCAAGATTAATCCATTTTTAGATAAAGCATAATATCCATTCTTGAAAAGTTGCACTTTATGTCAAATTGAAAATCCAACAAGTACATTGCAAATCTGATTGGCACAAGATTATGAGCATAACACACTGATCAAGGAGGGATTATGCAGCACATTAGGGGGTCCTCTACATGCCTAGAAACACAAGTTGGCATTTGTTGCTTAAAGTTGAAGAAAAGTGCCATAACACATACCAACTACCATATCAGCTCAAGAACACTTAGACAAACTTATCAAACACCTTCCACACAACACAACCAAGCTAATACACGAGCCCTTAGCCTTCAAAACACCCTCAATCTCAGAATCACTCTCAAACTGCAAAAACAGGGCAAGGCCTGCAGTTTGAGTATCATCTCTCAATCCCTTCAAGCATTCTTGCCCAAACCAGTTCACATACATCCCCTAACATCTATGCAAGCTAACCAAAAGCAAAAACACGACCTGTAATCCCTCTAACTGGTTCCACCATTTTCACATTTCTGACTTGCAGGTGAAGTTCTCTAGCTCGATTCAGAAGCTTTCAAGACAAAGTAAACATTGGAATAGCATCCCTGGACCTCAAGGAAGCTTTTCCAATCATCACCTTGCACTGAAAGTTCCTACATTGACAGATTGAGCTTCAACTGAACAGGTAAGTTTTTGAATTCGTATCTCTCTTATTAGGCATTGTTAGCTTTAGGTTTGTGAAGAGAATATGTCATAATCATTGCCCTGAACATGCCCATATAATTAGATTTTATTTATATTATGTGTGTTGCAAGAATTTGATGCCTGAACTTTGAACAAAAATTAGGTTAAAAATTGGGAGAGAAGAAATTCTCTCTCATTTCTGAGAGTTAGATCATGTTCTTTATATGTATGAAATCGTGAGATGATGCTTTACATTTTTTGTGTTGGAAGTTTGTTCAAAAAATCAAAGAATCAGGATCTTGATGTTGAAGCAAGAGGCGCGCGTATTTTTTCAAACATTGTTTGCTGGAGGTTGAAGACAGGTCTTCTGGGCTGGGCCTGGAATATTTTTCTTATTTGCACCACATAATTGCTTTTACACCCCCAAGGCCCATTTGCTTATTTCTTTGATTTTTTGACTTTTTTCTTTTTTGATTGACTTTGTTTATTTTTTCTCATGACATTAAAAATATAAAAATATTTTTTCTCACCATTTTTGATTTTGTTAGGCATTTATTTTACTATCTTTTAGTTTATACATAAATAGATATATATATATATATATACTTTGTTTAAAATACTAAAAAAATAGTACAAATGCATTTCTATACATTTTTATTTTTGTTTTACTTTCTGAAAATATTTTATAGAAAAATTACTTTTTTTGTTAAATATTAAATATTATTATTTTTTATATATAATACATATTTAGAACTTAATACATAAATATATATATTTATTAATATATTTAGAATAAAATACTAAAAATATACATATTTTATTTTATTAAATATTAAACACTAAAAAATCATTTTTGGCAAATACTTCACTTTATTTTGTACATAATAAATAAATACTTGTATTAAATTAAATAATAATACATTTCATTTAATAGAAATTAGGGTTTGCCCTAAATACACAAAAATTCCAAAAAGATAATACTTTTTATTTTGTTTATTTGACATATAAAAATACCCTTTTTTTTTTCATACATACAAAAAACCATTTTTGCATCTTGCATATTTTATTCCATTTTTATTTAATTATTGTACATTAATTAAATTGTATAAATTCAAAATTGATGTAATAGTTTAGGTTTAAGTTCCTTGTCAAAATCCCCATTTGAAACATTGTACCCCCCTCCCTATATTATTGTGTTGTAATAGCGTAGGAGTTTAAATTTCGCACTTTATCGCTTTCTAAATATACAATGCTAGAATTAGGGTTTATATGCGAATAAAATGAACAAAATAGTTATGACCTAATCTCAAGACAAACAAGCATGAAAATGGACACACAAATCACACTTGCACCCCCTAGGGTATTCCACTTGTTGCCTTTCAAAATTGGACCATATTGTATGTTGAATTTCTTTGGGTAAAAACAAACAATCAAATGATCATAGTCCCACAAAATGTTGCTTAAATGAATGATCAAGTCCCTTTTAAAGAAAATTGCCCAAAGACATTTAACACTATTGCAATTATGGTCTAAACGATGACCCGCGCTCGTCCCTTTCACCTCCTAAGACAAGATTGTCCACCAAATGCAATGGTGGAACAAAATTGTCAAAAGGTTTAAAACATAACAAAAATCTTTGAGAAAACTTTAGGGTAGATAACTCTTAAGTACTTGCCAATTTGCAAAGAAAACACTTGCCTAATTTCAAAACCCACTTCACAAACACTTACAAAATCAACTTTCAAAAACCTTGAAACATCCTTTTTAAAAGACAAAACACCTTTTGTAAAACATTCGAGTAAAGAATTGTTACAAGGGTAGCCTATACAAGGCATCTTTTCAAAACATTTTCAAAACCACACACAAAGCACCATTTCAAACAATTGAAAACCAAGGCAAGTTGATCTAAGCAAGTACCTAAGAGCCCATGGATAACCATGGATAGAAAGGGTGCTAATACCTTCCCTTTCTATAATCTACTCCCCGAACCCAAGAAAAATCTCAAAGGTTTTTGCTGTGCTTTTTAAACCTTTCCTTAGGATAAAATAAAAATTCGGTGGCGACTCTTGCTCAACCGAAACATTTGCGAAAACAAACGCAAAACCCTAGTCAGTTCTCCCACCGTATCACAGAACTGGCGACTCTGCTGGGGATATTTTTAAAGTGGAGTAACCTTAGGGCTTAGATCACCCTCTTGCATGACTAATTGTTTGATTTGCTTGCTTTATACTTTGGCTCTATTGTTTGGGTTTACAATCCTCCACCCGGATTTTGGGAAACATTCATAGATAGCAATACGTTGTGGAAACTGTGCGGGGTATACCGACACGGTCTAAGCAATAGCTATATTAGTGCGACATATTTGTGAGTACCGGTAACCCTTGAGTTCAATCAAGGAGAGTATGGGGCCACTGAGTGATGTCACTAAGCACTAATGACCTAGAACCTTACTTGACCATCTTGGCATTTTATTAGGGGTAGTGAGATGACCGGCTTTGGTGCAGTCCGAAGTTGGTAGATACTCGATACTACACTCATTGAGGGTTGTTTTCTTGGAATATTTTAGTCGCTAGTTAAGTGGCTAAACCAAAACAATGAACATTGAAAACAATCCAGTGATATTGAGCTCCTTAGAACCCGGTTACTATTTATAGGACAGGTTTTTAAGCCAACTACACTCAAGAGGGTACTTACCTATGAAACCCCATGCAAGCCTGAAATTAGGGTTTGGTGTGATTTGATTGTACATATGTTTTGTGCATACATCATAAACATCATAAAACATCATATGCATTCACTAACCATTTCAAGGGTTTTGGATCTTCATCTTTGTTCTTGTTTTGTAGGACATGGAAATCCCTCACAGAAATACCATTCAAGTCAACCTTGTGAGAATCTCTCCTCAACTCAAGGAGATCACCTCAAGAATTCCGGAAAATTCATCCTTCAGTGAAAGACATGGTAGACTGCTCAGCCTATTCAACACCAACATTGAAGAAGACATGATGAAAGTGCTATTCCAGTTCTTTGACCCTCTTCACCATTGTTTCACTTTCCCTGATTATCAGTTGGTACCCACTTTGGAGGAGTTTTCTCAACTCCTAAGAATCCCTATCCTTAATCAACTACCCTTCAACGGTACGGAAAAGGAACCAAAGCCGGAAGATGTTGCTCAAGCATTACATCTTCAACCATCCGACATCAAGGGGCATTGGGAAACCAGAAGTGGCGTCAAAGGATTCTTAGCAAAATTCTTGTTTGAGAAGGCACAAGAATGTTGGAACTCATTGGACCTACAAGCCTTTGAAGAGATTGTGGCACTCCTTATCTACGGGCTGGTCTTGTTCCCAAATCCTGACCAATTGGTAGATGTCAACGCCGTCAAAATCTTCTTGTCCAGAAATCCAATACCAACATTGCTTGGGGACATCCTTCACTCATTTTACACACGAACAATGAGAAAGAGGGGTGTTCTCATGTGCTGTACTCCTCTCCTTGCAAGGTGGTTTATTTCGCACCTTCCACAATCTGTCTTGAAGAATGACCAGGGTACAAGGTGGTCCCAACGGTTGATGACTCTTACTCATTCTGATGTGCATTGGTGTTCTCGGTCCAGAGAAAATGTCATCATCGTCGATCGTTGCGGAGAATTTCCTAATGTTCCTTTACTTGGAATTAGGGGAGGTATCACCTACAACCCTTGCCTAGCTTTGAGGCAATTTGGATATGCACGGAGGGATGGCCCTCATGACATGTTGATTCCTAGCCTAGTTTTTGACTTCGACAACGATGCGCAAGGACTTCGCCAAAGATTCATCAGAGCTTGGGGAAAACTCAACAAGGTTGATAGCAAGACTCTGGGACACAAGAACTCCATCCCTCTTGAGCCCTATCTCAAGTGGGTACGAGCCCGAGCACAAAGTCTAATGATGCCTTATCCTCATATTCTCCCTATGATTAAAGAGCCCGTCAATGAAGGAGAGGTTCCCTACACCATCCTACATCCAGACATGCCTACATCGTGGGAGGAAATGCAGAAAAGTTGGATTCAACTCAAGGAGGAACGGAACACTTTTGAAGCTTGCTACTACGCCAGTGAAAAGAAGGTTCTAGAGCTTACCCGCCGACTCCACGAGCAAGAGGCCCTCAACACCTACATCGCACCAAAGAGGATGCGCAATGTCTTTCTGCCTTAAGAAGTTTATTTTGTAACATTTGGCCCATGGGGCATTTATGTACTAACAAATTTCTTCTTATTAATATGACGTGCGTTCTTCTTTGTCTGAAACAATTTTGAATGTCCTAAATCCTTGAATGCATTGCATACATCAGCATACCATTCATCATGTGCATAAGCAGGTCTCACTCCAGGTTTCCTTATCTGTCTGCTGTTTATTTCAGTAGGATGGATCTCGAGCAAACAGTCAAAGACCTACAAGCCCAGAATGCACAGTTCCAGCAACTCTTGATGACTTTGGTTAAAAGTCAAGGGGATATCAAGACTCATTTGGAGAATAAGGACCCAATGAAGAAGAAAAAGAGGATCGGGGTGGCTACTTTGGGGAGAAGATTTGACAGAGAATCTCGGAGAGTGCTTGAATTTCCTCCTACTTCTGATGAAGGGACTAGTAAAAGAGATCGAGTTGCGGTGCCTTCCGAGTCTGATGCGGAGGAGGAAGAGGTTGAAGAGGATGAAGATTATTCTGACCAGCAATACCCTCCAGCTGATGATAAATACAAGGGTTTAGAAGACAGATTGGCCGCCATGGAATTGCAAAGAGTACCGGGTTTGGATTTTGAAGACTTGGGCTTGGTTGCCGGAATTGTGATTCCCCCAAAATTCAAAGTGCCAGTGTTTGTGAGGTATGATGGGCTGTCCTGTCCCAAAATGCATCTCAGGTCCTACGTGAGAAAAATTCAACCCTATACGGCAGATAAAAATCTCTGGATTCATTTCTTTCAAGACAGCCTATCGGGAGCTCAGTTGGAGTGGTTTTATCAGCTAGAAGGAACCAGTGTCAAAAATTGGGAAGATTTGGCCACCGCTTTCTACAAACAATACCAGTATAATTCTGATCTTGCTCCTACTCGTACCCAACTTCAGGGTATGTCACTAAGAACAAGTGAGGGATTCAAAGAATATGCACAAAAATGGAGGGATTTGGCTGGCAGGGTGCAGCCTCCTTTAACCGATCGTGAGCTCGTTGATATGTTTCTTGGGACCCTATCTGGGCCATTTTTCAATCATCTAATTGGTAACTCTTCCGCAGGGTTTACCGATTTGATCTTAACCGACGAAAGAATAGAAGCTGGCATCAAGTCAGGAAAGATTCAGAAGGGTGTTGCTGCAAGTGTTGAGAAGAAGCCTTTTAAGAAGGAGACAACTATGGTATATTCTCAGAGAAGAGCAGGGAAGATGGAGCGTCGGCCAACTGTGGGGGCCGTAATGATTCAAAACACTCCAAGTGAGCAGCCTCGCTATAACCAGTCCAGACCAAATCAGCAACGGGTGGAAAGGCCACAACGACAGTTCACCCGTATTAATATGACTCCAGCACAAGTGCTTCCCCATCTATTGAAGTTGAATCTTGCCACCATCAAGGAGGCGCCAAAGAATGTGAATACGTCCTCCCCGCATTATCATGCCAATGCTAAATGCGCCTACCATTCAGACAGTGTTGGACACGACACCAATGATTGTTGGGCACTCAAGCATAAAATCCAAGACCTGATAGAGGCTAAGGAGGTAGAGTTTGACGCTCCAGAGAAACCTAATGTGATATCTGCACCTATGCCGAAGCACGGCCGAAATATCAATGCCATTGAAGAGGATTTGTATGTTGCTGACGTCAGTGATCTGACTACTCCACTGCTAACCATTAAGTTGAATTTGTTAAGGGTCGGGATCTTCCCGGGATGTAAAGAAGACTGCTACTGTTGCCACTCTCTGCCGTTTGATTGTCCGCTATTAAAGAAAGGCATCCAAGGCCTTATGGATAGCCGAAAAATTTTGTTCGAAAAAGTTTCTACTGCTCCAGTTCATGTTGAAAATGTCTCAATCATAACCATTCACGCCAATCTTTCCAAGGCCGTCAAAAAGCCAGTTAAGATTACACCAGCTGCAAAATCTGTTCCTTTAAAGATAACAATGCCAGGGCTTGTTCCCTATGTTTCTGAGAAGTCGATACCTTGGAACTATGGTGGTGACATCTACTACCATGGTATCAAGCAAATCGAAGTAATTGAAGAAAGTTCGGATGATGAAGAAGCCAGCATTAGTAACATTGCGGGCACCAGCAAAATCACCAGGAGCGGGAGAATATTTTCTCCAGAGATTGCCCCTCCAAGAGCAGTCTTCGGACCCTCATCAGCTAAAGAAGTCATCCCTGCACCAGTAAAACTCTCTGCTAGAACTCCTTTGATTGAAGAAGTTGTTGTTCCTAGTGCTGTCTCTCCTACCATTGCTGATAAAGGAAAGGGAATACAAGATGAGCCCGTCAGGACGAGGGCTCAACCCTTGGTGATCCCGGAAACCTCCAAGAAAGAAATGGACGAGATTTTGAGGATAATCAAGAGAAGTGATTACGATGTGGTGGAACAGTTGGGGCAAACCCCCTCCAAGATCTCCATGCTGGCACTATTACTTTGCTCAGAAGCGCACGCTAAAGCTTTGATTAAGTTTCTGAAGGCAGCTCATGTGCCCCAGGAAACCTCTGCGGATCAATTTCAACATTATGTGGCTAGCCTGACCGCGGACAATGGATTAGGTTTTTCTGATGCCGACCTAACCCCTAAAGGCCGAAACCACAATGATGCTTTGCATATTTTAATCGAGTGTCGCGGAACCACCCTTGCACATGTTTTGGTTGATACCGGTTCGTCGCTGAATGTTTTGCCTAAGAAGGCCTTGGACCGGCTAGATTGCAAAGGGTTGGAATTGAAGCCGAGTGATATTGTCGTCAGAGCTTTCGATGGGTCGAAGAGAATGGTCCATGGAGAGGTTGAAATTCCCATCAAGATAGGTACTGAGGTGTTTAAATCCACTTTCTATGTAATGGACATCCGTCCATCATACTCCTGCCTGCTGGGTAGACCTTGGATACACCATGCTGGGGCAGTCACCTCCTCCTTGCATCAGATGCTGAAATATCCTGTCAAGGGAAAGATCATCACTGTCCACGGCGAAGAAGAGTACATGATTAGCCACTTAAATTCTTTCCGGTATGTGGAGGTTGAAGGAGAGTTCATTGAGACACCGTTTCAACATTTCGAAGAAGTTCTTCCTGAAATAGCAGTAGCAAAGTTGGCAGCTGAGACACCGAGACAAATGGCCAGGATGGCATCTCTGGAGGATGCAAGGGCCGCAATTAAAGAAGGGAAGAATTCAGCATGGGGGCAGTTACCCGACTTTCTGCATAAGACTGACAAGTTTGGATTAGGGTTCACAGCCGCTGGCCAGAAAGCTATGCGCCAGTCAAAGATTGAAAGAGCGCCAGTCAAAATTTCTCCTTACAGAATCAACGCCCTGGAAGATGAAGACAGGGAAAGCAACATTGAAGAGTGGATTTATCCAACTGTCAGAGGAGGATTGAGCAATTGGGAGGCTAAAGACTTTGTCTCCATCACTTTTATTCATCAGTAATTTATCTGTTAAACATTTCCTATTTGGTCTGTAATATTTTACTTTCAAACAATCCGTACACTATCTTTTCACCTCCTGCCTTGCCCGGGGCATGTAGGTCCACTTGTAAGGGTTTTGACTATTTTTCATATTCATATGCCATGTTTAATGATTCATTGGACGTTTTTCATTTGATAAACTACTTATGTTCATTTTCTTTCCTTTTGCATTTTTTGTTTGAGGATGGCTATCCCTTACACACACCCACACTCACCAATGCAGGTACCCATCCACTCCGGATTCCATGGGTGACTATTATGCTGTATCTTTCAATAACTCTGAAGATCTGGTCAATCTAGCCGAGTATGAAGATGACGAAGGTTGTGAAGTACCCGGGGAACTAGCCAGACTTCTGCAACAAGAGGAAAGGGCCATCTTACCGCATGAAGAGCCATTGGAAGCTGTTAACTTGGGAACCGAGGAGGATCGGAAGGAGGTGCAAGTGGGTGCCAACCTGGAACCAAAAGTCAAGGAGCGCTTGGTACAGTTGCTGAATGAGTATGTTGAAATCTTCGCTTGGTCCTATGAAGACATGCCGGGTCTAGACACAGACATCGTGGTTCACCGTCTCCCCACAAGAGAAGACTGTCCACCAATCAAGCAAAAAGTTCTCCGAATGAAGCCTGACATGTCTGAAAAGATCAAAGCAGAAGTAATGAAGCAATTCGATGCTGGCTTCCTGGCTGTTACGTCCTATCCTCAATGGGTCGCTAACATCGTACCGGTACCGAAGAAAGATGGCAAAGTCAGAATGTGTGTGGACTACCGGGATTTGAATAGGGCCAGCCCTAAAGATGATTTCCCGCTACCTCATATTGACATCTTGATCGACAATACAGCTCAGCATAAAGTGTTTTCCTTCATGGACGGATTCTCGGGCTACAATCAAATCAAAATGGCTCCCGAGGATATGGAGAAAACAACTTTTGTCACGCAATGGGGCACTTTTTGTTACAAAGTGATGCCGTTCGGACTGAAGAACGCAGGGGCAACTTATCAACGCGCCATGGTAGCTTTATTTCATGACATGATACATCATGAGATTGAAGTCTACGTAGACGATATGATAGCTCGGTCACAAATGGAGGAAGAGCACCTTGAGCATTTGGAGAAGCTATTTGCCAGGTTAAAAGAATACAAGCTCAGGCAGAATCCAAGTAAATGCACTTTTGGAGTTAGGTCTGGTAAACTCCTGGGATTCATTGTAAGCAACAAAGGCATTGAAGTCGATCCGGCAAAAGTAAAAGCAATACAAGAGATGCCTGCTCCCCGTACTGAAAAGGAGGTTAGAGGATTCTTGGGGCGCATAAACTATATTGCCAGATTCATCTCACATCTGACTTCTACCTGTGAGCCAATTTTCAAACTCTTGAAAAAGGATCAGGTAGTGGAATGGAACGACGATTGTCAAGCTGCTTTTGATAGAATCAAGGAGTATTTGCTAGAACCTCCTATTCTGATGCCACCCGTCGAAGGAAGACCATTGATCATGTACTTAACCGTCTTGGATAACTCAATGGGGTGTGTTTTGGGCCAGCATGACGAGTCTGGTCGAAAAGAGCATGCTATTTATTACCTTAGTAAAAAGTTTACCGACTGTGAGACTCGCTACTCACTGCTCGAGAAAACTTGCTGCGCTTTGGTATGGGCTGCTCGCCGACTAAGACAGTATATGCTGACTCATACTACCTTGTTGATATCCAAAATGGACCCTATCAAGTATATCTTCGAGAAGCCCGCTTTATCTGGAAGGATAGCTAGATGGCAAATGATCTTAACCGAGTATGACATCCAGTACACCACCCAAAAAGCTATAAAAGGGAGTGTACTAGCTGACCATCTGGCTCATCAGGCTATCGAAGACTATCAACCCATGAGATTTGACTTCCCAGACGAGGACATCATGAATTTGGACAACGTTGAAAGTGACGGACCGTATGACGGACCCGAAAAGGGATCCCGATGGACCCTGTACTTTGATGGTGCTTCAAATGCACTTGGAAACGGTATTGGAGCAGTACTCATTTCTCCGGAAGGTTGTCACACTCCTTTCACGGCCCGACTTTGCTTCAGCTGCACAAACAACATGGCTGAGTATGAAGCTTGCATCTTTGGTCTCGAGGCTGCTATAAACTTGGGGATCAAATCTTTGATCATATTTGGGGACTCGGCTTTGGTCATCAGCCAAATCAAAGGAGACTGGGATACCAAGCATCCTAATCCTATCCCATACAAAGAACATGTCCTGACATTGTTGCCTCATTTCGAGCAAATTACCTTTGAGCATTTCCCGCGAGAAGAGAATCAGCTAGCCGATGCTCTAGCCACAATGTCCTCCATGTTTAAACTCAACTGGGATAACGAGGCTCCCCAAATCACCATCAAGCGAATGGATGAACCGGCACATTGCCACGAGATTAATACCGAAGAAGTAGTGGAACAACCTTGGTTCCATGAAATCAAAAGGTATCTCGAGACTAGAGATTATCCTGAAGGAGCTTCCGTAAATGACAAGAAGTTCTTAAGGAAATTCGCTGCTAAGTTCTTCCTGAGCAACGACATCCTTTACAAACGAAGCCATGATTGTGTATTACTCCGATGTGTGGATAAAGCTGAAGCAGAGTTGATCATGACTGATATACACAGCGGCACATTTGGCACTCACTTGAGCGGGCATACAATGGCTAAGAAGATCCTAAGGGCAGGCTATTATTGGTCTACCATGGAGGCTGACTGCCATCAACATTCCCGTACTTGCCACAAGTGTCAAGTCTATGCTGACAAAGTTCATATCCCTCCGGTTCCTCTCAACGTCCTGACTGCTCCGTGGCCCTTTGCAATGTGGGGCATTGATATGATTGGAGAGATCAAGCCCACGACTTCCAATGGACATCACTTCATCCTGGTTGCCATTGACTACTTCACTAAATGGGTCGAAGCAGCTTCCTTCGCCTCTGTGACTAAAAACGTGGTTGCCCGCTTTATCAAGCAAAATCTCATATGTCGGTATGGTGTCCCCGATAGGATCATCACAGACAACGGTACAAATCTGAATAACATGATGATCACTGCATTGTGCGAACAGTTCAAGATTTATCATCATAATTCATCTCCCTATCGGCCGAAGATGAACGGTGCTGTTGAAGCTGCGAACAAAAACATTAAGAAGATCATTCAGAAAATGACAGTCACTTACAAAGACTGGCATGAGATGTTACCGTTTTCTCTGCATGGATACCGTACGACGACACGTACTTCAACTGGGGCAACCCCATTTTCTTTGGTTTATGGCATGGAAGCTGTTTTGCCTATGGAAGTCCAGATCCCTTCTCTAAGGATTATGAAGGATGCAGGTTTGAATGAAGATGATTGGATGCAGACCCGACTTGATCAACTCAATCTGATCGACGAGAAGCGACTTGCTGCTATATGCCATGGTCAGACGTATCAAAAGCGGATGATCAAGGCCTTCAATAAGAAAGTCAGACGTCAAGTGTATCAAGTCAGAGATCTCGTAATCAAGCGGATTATCTTGCCGCAAAGTGATCCCAGGGGCAAATGGACTCCTACATATGAAGGACCATTTGTGATCAAGAGCATATTTTCTGGTGGTGCAATGATTCTGACCACCATGGACGGCGACGATTTGCCGCACCCTGCGAATGCAGACATAGTCAAAAGATACTACGCATAAAATAACCCGACAAGTCGAAAACCCGAAAGGGCGGCTTGGGCAAAAATGGGCATCCCGGTGAACCGAAAACCCGAAAAGGCGGTTCAGGCAAAAATTAGGGATAAAAACGAAAAAATCTGTACACCCGGCAAGTCGAAAACCCGAAAGGGCGGCTTGGGCAAAAAGGGGTTTCCCGGTGGATCAAAAACCCGAAAGGGCGATTCAGGCAAAAGTTAGGGAATTAAAGCGTATGACTACGTCTCGTCGGATCACTTCAAAGACAATCTCTTCATCAACCAGTTCCAGGCTTCTGATCAATCCAGTCATCGGCAAGCGAAGCATTGAATGGACAGATATTCAGAGTTGTGAAAGCTATAGCGGAACGGAATCCCATGGAATTATTTCACATAGCCATCCTTTATTTTGTATAAAATCTTTCAATATTTACGACAAAGTCCTCTTACTAGGATGATTGTCTCCTTTGTACAAATATACTCAAAGAAAATCAATACAAATACTTTTCCCAGAAACTTGTGTCATTTCCTTTTCTTTTCTCTTGCATTATTTGTTTTATTTTGAGAAACGTCCAATGTTTTGTTAAATAGGCATATGCATTTGAAACATAATCATTCTCTTATGAGCTGGGAAAGAGGATTACTGATAGGTCAAAAGTACAGTTGGATACCCGATACCCTTTCAAAGGAAACCCCCAGTAGATTCTGGAAGCTTATCCCCCACCGAGAACGGACGTTTCTCCCGAGTTTTATTCAAAGTTATTCCTCACAAGGCCTTATAACTGAGTTATCCTCAGCTAACAATCATGGAAGATCGCACTCGCCAAAATTCTTCCTATCCCCAGCGGAGTTCATCAAAATTCCCCAACTGTAACTTATCTTTGCAAATCCCCAGCCAGAGAATCCTCCGGAATTCAATTCACCTCAGAGTTTAAGTTTCAGTGTCCCCTGCGGAGCCAGACTAATGAACCTTCTCCCCACAGAGTTTTTGGAGGGCAAATCTTAAGTTCCCCAGTGAAGTCGCCAGAGTTACTTCCCGCCAGACTAAAGATTCTCAGTCTTACGTCCCCAGCATGAGCCTATTAGATTGGAACTCCCCAGTAAAGGTCATCAGGAATTCTCTTCCCTAGCAGCAGCCAAGGATTTATTCTTCCCGGCAACAGTCAAGATACTTTTATCTTCAGCCATCTCGAATTCATCTGTCCCTTGCAAAACAGCTCTCCAGCTTACATGCACATCCACTTACATTCATATCATATAACATATATTGTATCATGCATCATGACATGGCATACAATTAACTCTTTACCTTTTCAGGTAAAATCAGTCGACAGATTAAAATCATTACCTTCCCAGACTTTTGAAAACAGTTTACGGACGCTTCCCAACAACGGATGTTGCTCTATTGCTTATTCAACTTCAAGATTTCTGAAAACAGTTCACGGGTTCTCCAAGTAAACAGATGTTAACCTATCACTTGTTCAGATTCTTCTTCAAGACTTCTGAAAACAGTTTATGGATTCTTCCCAACAACGGATGTTAATCTATCGACTTGTTCAGATGCAACTTTTGAAAACAGTTTACGGACGCTTCCCAATAACGGATGCTGCTCTATTGCTTATTCAACTTCAAGATTTCTGAAAACAGTTCACGGGTTCTCCAAGTAAACGGATGTTAACCTATCACTTGTTCAGATTTTTCTTCAAGACTTCTGAAAACAGTTTATGGATTCTTCCCAACAACGGATGTTAATCTATCGACTTGTTCAGATGCAACTTTTGAAAACAGTTTACGGACGCTTCCCAACAACGGATGCTGCTCTATTTCTTATTCAACTTCAAGATTTCTGAAAACAGTTCGCGGGTTCTCCAAGTAAACGGATGTTAACCTATCGCTTGTTCAGCTTCTTCTCCAAACCACTGAAAACAGTTTACAGATTCCTCCCAACAACGGATGTCAATCTATTGCTTGTTCAGACCCCCCAGTTCAGAGATGGTCCCAAGCTTGGACACCTTCCTGATATTCCCTTCCAGATGGCATCTCTAAGCCCATCCCCGACAAGATTTCTGTCACTCTCCCAGATGGCATCGTTAAGCCCATCTCCAAATGGCATCTCTAAGCCCATTCCCGCATCCATTGCTTTGACAAGTGCAAATTTCCGGGCACTCTAGTGTCCAATCTCCTTTTACCCTCGAGTCACGAAAGGCAAACTTGCCAATCTAACTCTTCGGATTCAAGAAGATTGAACAGGGGCAACTGTTGTACCCCAAAATTTTCCCTCCCATTTCTCATTGATTTCTCACCACAAAGCCCTTGAAGCTCAAGATCCAGTTAGGGTTTCATCTGCTCAAGACCTCTCCTTGCACTGTTGACTCAAATTAGGGTTTGTGTTTGCACAAAGATGCTTTGACCTAAAATGCCTAAGATGACTTTCATGCTTCATATTGGACTCCCAAGTTTATCCATACCAAGTTTCAAACTTTGATTCCAAATTTTGCCCAGTCAATTGGACAGTTGACCTAGAAATCAGCTGTATCAGGGAAAAAGTCAACTGTGGCCAATTAACAGTCAAACCTCATGAAAATTGACCCACATCAACATTATGAACTCATATGGTCCATTTGATCAAGTTTGGATCACAACTCCATAAGAAATTTGGTCAGATCACCAAAAGGGCAAAATAGTCATTTTTAGGGTTTTGACTGCACAAAGGCAATTCTTGACTGTTTGACCTAGCCAATGGCAAACCAAGCTCATATATGGACTCAAGGACCCCATGGAATTATATTGACATGCTCAACAAGCTCAAAAGATCCCAAGTACACAAGGTTGACAGTTGAATTTCCCAGTCAACTGATCAATTTTGACTGTATACTGAAAAGTCAAACTTTGACTTTTTGGTCAAAATCAAGAGTCAAGATTCATTTTTCATCAAAACATGCCAAATCATGAAACTTGTTCACCAAGAAACCAAGAAATGCAAATTAGGGTTTAAAATGGAATTTTTCATAACTTAGAATTTTTCTAAGTTATGGAAAACCCTAATTTTTTCCCAACTTTGCCCCACTTTTTCACCAAGATTCATTTGGATTCAAACAAAAGTCAAAACATGAAAGTTGTAGCTTGTTGCATAATCTACAACTTTGATTCACAAAGTTTTCTCATTTGAAGCTTGTATCTCAAGTTACAAATTTTTGAATAAGGGCACTAAACCATTCTTAACTTAGTGAATTTTTGACCTATTTTGACAAGGTTTTCTACCCCACTTCAAGGCCATTTTCCATACACTTCCACTTGGAATTTCAAATTGCACTTCAAATATGGATTGTAGTACACATTCCAAGCTTTCCAAAATGTCCAAGAACTTATCAAACAACCTCATGGTTAGAGAGAATCGAATTTCATAATATGGCAAAAACTCACTTTGTTCATGACCAAGTTACATGTCCATAACCTTGCAATTTGAACTCAGCATGCCTTAAGCTAGATTACAGGTCTTTTATCTCATCTACACTCCATAATTTAATGCCAATCCTTTGTGCCAAGGTGTTGTTCTATGAGTTTGGACATTGTATGCAAGATTAATCCATTTATAGATAAAGCATAATATTCATTCTTGAAAAGTTGCACTTTATGTCAAATTGAAAATCCAACAAGTACATTGCAAATCTGATTGGCACAAGATTATGAGCATAACACACTGATCAAGGAGGGATTATGCAGCACATTAGGGGGTCCTCTACATGCCTAGAAACACAAGTTGGCATTTGTTGCTTAAAGTTGAAGAAAAGTGCCATAACACATACCAACTACCATATCAGCTCAAGAACACTTAGACAAACTTATCAAACACCTTCCACACAACACAACCAAGCTAATACACGAGCCCTTAGCCTTCAAAACACCCTCAATCTCAGAATCACTCTCAAACTGCAAAAATAGGGCAAGGCCTGCAGTTTGAGTATCATCTCTCAATCCCTTCAAGCATTCTTGCCCAAACCAGTTCACATACATCCCCTAACATCTATGCAAGCTAACCAAAAGCAAAAACACGACCTGTAATCCCTCTAACTGGTTCCACCATTTTCACATTTCTGACTTGCAGGTGAAGTTCTCTAGCTCGATTCAGAAGCTTTCAAGACAAAGTAAACATTGGAATAGCATCCCTGGACCTCAAGGAAGCTTTTCCAATCATCACCTTGCACTGAAAGTTCCTACATTGACAGATTGAGCTTCAACTGAACAGGTAAGTTTTTGAATTCGTATCTCTCTTATTAGGCATTGTTAGCTTTAGGTTTGTGAAGAGAATATGTCATAATCATTGCCCTGAACATGCCCATATAATTAGATTTTATTTATATTATGTGTGTTGCAAGAATTTGATGCCTGAACTTTGAACAAAAATTAGGTTAAAAATTGGGAGAGAAGAAATTCTCTCTCATTTCTGAGAGTTAGATCATGTTCTTTATATGTATGAAATCGTGAGATGATGCTTTACATTTTTTGTGTTGGAAGTTTGTTCAAAAAATCAAAGAATCAGGATCTTGATGTTGAAGCAAGAGGCGCGCGTAATTTTTCAAACATTGTTTGCTGGAGGTTGAAGACAGGTCTTCTGGGCTGGGCCTGGAATATTTTTCTTATTTGCACCACATAATTGCTTTTACACCCCCAAGGCCCATTTGCTTATTTCTTTGACTTTTTGACTTTTTTCTTTTTTGATTGACTTTGTTTATTTTTTCTCATGACATTAAAAATATAAAAATATTTTTTCTCACCATTTTTGATTTTGTTAGGCATTTATTTTACTATCTTTTAGTTTATACATAAATAGATAGATATATATATATATATATATATATATATATATATATATATATATATATATATATATATATATATATATATATATATATATATATATATATATATATATATATATATATATATATTTTGTTTAAAATACTAAAAAAATAGTACAAATGCATTTCTATACATTTTTATTTTTGTTTTACTTTCTGAAAATATTTTATAGAAAAATTACTTTTTTTATTAAATATTAAATATTATTATTTTTTATATATAATACATATTTAGAACTTAATACATAAATATATATATTTATTAATATATTTAGAATAAAATACTAAAAATATACATATTTTATTTTATTAAATATTAAACACTAAAAAATCATTTTTGGCAAATACTTCACTTTATTTTGTACATAATAAATAAATACTTGTATTAAATTAAATAATAATACATTTCCTTTAATAGAAATTAGGGTTTGCCCTAAATACACAAAAATTCCAAAAAGATAATACTTTTTATTTTGTTTATTTGACATATAAAAATACCCTTTTTTTTTCATACATACAAAAAACCATTTTTGCATCTTGCATATTTTATTCCATTTTTATTTAATTATTGTACATTAATTAAATTGTATAAATTCAAAATTGATGTAATAGTTTAGGTTTAAGTTCCTTGTCAAAATCCCCATTTGAAACATTGTACCCCCTCCCTATATTATTGTGTTGTAATAGCGTAGGAGTTTAAATTTCGCACTTTATCGCTTTCTAAATATACAATGCTAGAATTAGGGTTTATATGCGAATAAAATGAACAAAATAGTTATGACCTAATCTCAAGACAAACAAGCATGAAAATGGACACACAAATCACACTTGCACCCCCTAGGGTATTCCACTTGTTACCTTTCAAAATTGGACCATATTGTATGTTGAATTTCTTTGGGTAAAAACAAACAATCAAATGATCATAGTCCCACAAAATGTTGCTTAAATGAATGATCAAGTCCCTTTTAAAGAAAATTGCCCAAAGACATTTAACACTATTGCAATTATGGTCTAAACGATGACCCGCGCTCGTCCCTTTCACCTCCTAAGACAAGATTGTCCACCAAATGCAATGGTGGAACAAAATTGTCAAAAGGTTTAAAACATAACAAAAATCTTTGAGAAAACTTTAGGGTAGATAACTCTTAAGTACTTTCCAATTTGCAAAGAAAACACTTGCCTAATTTCAAAACCCACTTCACAAACACTTACAAAATCAACTTTCAAAAACCTTGAAACATCCTTTTTAAAAGACAAAACACCTTTTGTAAAACATTCGAGTAAAGAATTGTTACAAGGGTAGCCTATACAAGGCATCTTTTCAAAACATTTTCAAAACCACACACAAAGCACCATTTCAAACAATTGAAAACCAAGGCAAGTTGATCTAAGCAAGTACCTAAGAGCCCATGGATAACCATGGATAGAAAGGGTGCTAATACCTTCCCTTTCTATAATCTACTCCCCGAACCCAAGAAAAATCTCAAAGGTTTTTGCTGTGCTTTTTAAACCTTTCCTTAGGATAAAATAAAAAGTCGGTGGCGACTCTTGCTCAACCGAAAAATTTGCAAAAACAAACGCAAAACCCTAGTCAGTTCTCCCACTGTATCACACCGTGCTTGGGCATCGGAGCAGATATAACATTGGGCTTCTCAGGAGCATCAAATTCTACTTCCTTAGCATCAATCAGATCCTGGATTTTGTTCTTAAGCGCCCAACAATTATTGGTATCGTGCCCAGCACTGTCGGAATGGTAAGCACACTTGGCATTGGAGTGGTAGTATGGAGAGGAGGTGTTAGGGTTCTTTGGCGCTTCCTTCAAACTGGTCAGATTCAGCTTCAACAAATGAGGAAGTACCTGAGCGGGCGTCATATTGATGCGGGTGAACTGCCGTTGTGGCCTTTCCACCCGTTGCTGATTAAGTCTCGACTGATTGTTATGAGGTTGATCATTTGACGAGCTTTGAATCATCACAGCCCCTACAGTCGGCCGACGCTCAGTTCTTCCCTGTCCCTTCTGAGAATACACAGCAGATGCTTCCTTCTTGGCTGGGAAGGGTTTCTTAACAGCTTTGTATGCGGAATTATCCTTTTGAATCTTTCCACTCTTAATACCAGCCTCAACCCTTTCGCCGGTCAAAATCAGTTTAGTAAATCCCGCGGAAGAACTCCCAATTAGATGGTTGAAGAAAGGGCCAGACAGGGTCCCCAGAAACATGTCAAATAACTCCCTATCTGACAGAGGTGGCTGCACCCTTCCCACCAGATCACGCCACTTCTGGGCGTACTCTTTAAACCCTTCATTGGAAGCCATCCCCATATTTTGTAACTGAGTACGAGTGGGTGCCAAATTAAAATTGTATTGATACTGACGATAAAAAGCAGCTGCCAAGTCTTCCCAATTGTGAACCTCTGATCTCTCGAGTTGATAAAACCAGTCTAACTGCGTGCCAGACAAGCTGTCTTGGAAAAATTATACCCAGAGGTCTTTATCGGATGAGTGGGGTTGGATTTTTCTGACATACGATCTCAAGTGCATCTTTGGGCATGACAGACCTTCATACCTGGCAAATGTTGGCACCTTGAACTTGGGAAGGATAACAATCCCAGCTACCAGCCCTAGTTCTTCAAAATCTAATTCGGGCACCCTCTGCAACTCCATAGCTGCCAGACTATCTTCAAGGTTCTTATATTTATCATCCGCTGGTGGATACTGTTGTTCAGAGTAGTCTTCGTCTTCTTCCTCTTCCTCCTATTCAACCTCGGATTCAGAAGGTACAACAGTCCCTTTCCCTTTACCGGCTCCTTCGTCAGACGTTGAGGGGAACTCAAGAACCTTCCTAGCATTGCTCTCAAACCTTCTTCCAAAAGTGGCCACCCCGGTCTCTTTTTCTTTTTCTCTTTGTTCTTCTCCAATAAAACTTTGAGGTCCTATTGACCCTTTGCCCAGGTCACGAGGAGTTGTTGGAATTATGAATTTTGTGCCTGCAGATCCTTTACCGTTTGCTCCAAATCCATCTTGCTGAAATAAACAGCAGAAAGATAAGGAAACCTGGTGTGAAGACCTGTTTATGCATATGATGAATGGTATGTTATTCATGTAATGTATTCAAGGATTCAGAAATTTAAATTTGTTGCAAACAAAAAGAAACGCACGTCATATTAAGAAGAAATTGTTAGTACATAAGTGCCCCATGGGCAAAATATTACAAAATTGTTAATGTAAAAAGACATTGCGCATCCTTTTTTGTGCGATGTAAGTGTTGAGAGTTTCCTCTTCATGAAGCCGGCGGGTAAGCTCCAAAACCTTCTTCTCACTGGCATAGAAGTTGGCTTCAAAAGTATCCCGTTCTTCCTTGAGTTGGATCCAACTCTTTTGCATTTCTTCCCATGATGTTGGCATGTCAGGATGTAGGATGATGTATGGAACCTCTCCTTCCATAACAGGCTCTTTGATCAAGGGGAGAATGTGAGGGCATGGCATTATAAGATTCTGGGAGCGGGTTCGTACCCACTTTAGGTAAGGCTCAAGGGGGTTGGAATTTTTGTGCCCCAGTGTCTTACTATCCACCTTGTTGGGCATCCTCCAAGCTCTGATAAACCTTTGTCGAAGTCCTTGCGCATCATTGTCGAAATCAAAAACTAGGTCCAGAATTAACATGTCATGAGGGCCATCCCTCCGAGCATATCCAAACTGTCTCAAAGCTAGACAAGGGTTGTAGGTGATGCCTCCCCTAATGCCAAGTAGTGGGACACTAGGTAATTCCCCACAACGATCAATGATGATGACATTTTCTCTGGACCGAGAACACCAATGTACATCAGAATGTGTGAGAGTCATCAACCGTTGTGACCACCTTAAACCCTTCTCATTCTTCAGAACTGATTGTGGAAGGTGAGAAATAAACTACCTTGCTAGGAGAGGAGTACAGCACATGAGAACACCTCTTTTCCTCATTGTTCGTGTGTAAAATGAGTGGAAGATGTCCCCAATCAATGTAGGCACAAGATTCCGAGATATGAAAATTTTGACAGCATTCACATCTATAAGCTGATCAGGGTTTGGGAACAAGACCAACCCATAGATGAGAAGTGCTACAATCTCCTCAAAGATTTGCAGATCTAGAGAATCCCAGAAGTCTTGTGCCTTCTCAAACAGAAACTTTTCCAAGAAACCCTTGACACCACTTCTGGTTTCCCAATGCCCCTTGATGTCAGATGGTTGCAAGTGTAATGCTTGAGAACCATCTTCAGGCTTTGGTTCTTTTTCCGTACCGTTGTAAGGTAGTTGATTAAGAATAGGAATTCTCAAGAGTTGAGAAAATTCCTCCAAAGTAGGCACTAACTGGTAATCAGGGAATGTGAAACAGTGGTGTAGGGGGTCAAAGAATTGGAAGAGAACTTTCACCATGTCTTCTTCAATGTTGGTGTTGACCAAATGGAGGAGTCTACCATGTCTTTCACTGAAGAGAGAATTCTCTGGAATCCTGGAAGTAAGCTCCTTGAGTTGAGGAGGGATTCTCACAAGGTTGACTTGAATTGTTTTCCTGCGAAGAGATTCCATGACCTACAAAATAAGAACAAAGATGAAGATCCAAACCCTTGAAATGGTTAGTGGAGGCATATGATTCTTTATGATGTTTATGATGTATGAACAAACACATGTACAGGCAAGTCACACAAAACCCTAGTTTCAGGCTTGCATGAGGTTTCATAGGTAAGTACCCTCTTGAGTTTAGTTGGCTCAAACCTGTCCTATAAATAGTAACCGGGTTCTAAGGAGCTCAATATCACTGGATTGTTTTCTATGTTCATTGTTTTGGTTTAGCCACTTAACTAGCGACCAAAATATTCCAAGAAAACAACCCTCAATGAGTATAGTATCGAGTATCTACCAACTTCGGACTGCACCAAAGCCGGTCATCTCACTACTCCTAACAAAAGGCCAAGATGGTCAAGTAAGGTTCTAAGAATTCATTAGTGCTTTATGACATCACTATGCGGCCCCGTATTCTCTTTGATTGACTCAAAGGCTACCGGTACTCATAAATATGTCGCACTAATATAGCTATTGCTTCAACCATATCGGTATACCCCGCACAGTTTCCACAATGTATTGCTATTTACCTATGAATGTTTCCCAAATCCGGGTAGAGTATTTCAAGCGCAAACAAGAGAACCAAAATGTAAAGCAATCAAAGAAAATAATAATCATGCAAAGGGTGATCTAAGCCCTAAGGTTACTCCACTTTTAAATTAATCCCCAGCAGAGTCGCCAGTTCTGTGATATGGTGGGAGAACTGACTTGGGATTTTGCGTTGGTGTTCGCAAATGTTTCGGCTTAGCAAGAGTCGCCACCGACTTTTTATTTTATCCTAAGGAAAGGTCAAAAAGCACAAGAAATACCTTTGAGATGTTTTCTTGGGTTCGGGGAGTAGATTATAGAAAAGGAAGGTATTAACACCCTTTCTATCCATGGTTATCCATGGGCTCTTAGTTACTTACTTAGATCACTTGCTTTGCATTTCTATTGTTTGAAATGGTGCTTTTCAATTGTTTGAAATGGTGCTTTGTGTGTGATTTTGAAATATGTTTTGTAAAGAGGCCATCGTTGTGGCAACCTTTGTAATGATTCTTGTTTGAATGTATACAAAGGTGTTTTTGTATTTTGAAAAGTTTTCAATGTTTGAAAGTAGGGTTTTGCAATTGTGTTGTGAAGTGTGTTTTGAAAAATAGCAAGGATGTTTTTGCAAGCTTGATCAAGTAACTAAGATCTATCTACCCTACTTTACTCAAAGATTTTTCTTATGTCTTTAACCCTTTTAACAGTGTCATTTCACCATTGTATTTGGTGAACAACCTTGTGTTAGGATGTTAACGGGACAGGCGCGGGTCATCGTATAGACCATGATAGCAATAGTGTCAAGTATCTTTGGCAATTTTCTTAAGGGACTTGATCATTTTGTTTAGGCAACTCAGATAGTGTCATCGAGGGACTTTAATCTTTTGTTTTGTTTTTATTTTGCCAAAGTACTTGACATGCAATCATGACCCATTTTTTAAGGCAACAAGTGGATTGAAACCCTAGGGGTGCAAGTGTGCATTGTGTTTGTTTTTCATGCCTCGTTATCTTTGGATTAGGTCAAACTAGTTGTTGATTTTATTTTGCATACAAACCCTAGGTCTAATCATGGCATAATTGGAAGTATTTAAAGGTGTGAGAATTTAAAGCCTACACTATTACAACATGATATAGGGAGGGGGGTACAAATTTGAATTGGGGGGTATTTGACAAGAAATTAAATTCTAAATTATTACAACCAAATCGAATGTATAGGCAATATTTAAATGTACAATAATTGAATAAAATACAATAAATAAATGTTAAATAAAATGTACTATGCAAAAAGTTTTTATGTATGTAAAAAGTAATTTTTTAATATGAAATGTAAATAAAAAAAAAGTCAATTTTAATTATTTTGGTTATTTAGGGCAAAAACCCTAATTTTTAAATAAATAGTATTATTTATTAATTATATACAATAATATACTAATAAATACAAAAAAATAAAAATATATTATAAAAAAGATATTTTTTAGTATAAAATATTAATAAAAATAAAATGTATTATTTTAGTATTTTTTGTTCCAATTAATTAATAAAATAAAGTATATAAGTATATATATATATATATATATATATATATATATATATATATATATATATATATATATATATATATATATATATATATATATATATATATATATATATATATATATATATATATATATATATATATATATATATATATATATATATATATATATATATATATATATATATATATATATATATATATATATATATATATATATATATATATATATATATATATATATATATATATATATATATATATATATATATATATATATATATATATATATATATATATATATATATATATATATATATATATATATATATATATATATATATATATATATATATATATATATATATATATATATATATATATATATATATATATATATTAAATATATATTAAATATATAAAAATAATTATTAATTATTTACAAAAAATGTGTATATTCAAGAAAATGTTTTTAAATATAAATAGAATAATAAATGAAAATGAAAATATTTTTTACATTATTCTTTAAGTTTTAATAAAAGAAAATAAATTATTTACATATTTATGCTAGTAAAATATGAAATAAATATGAAAAAATATAAAATAATTTTTTTGGCATTTTTTATATTTGGACAAAAAATAATAAAGTCAGAATAAAAAATTAAAAAAAAAATCAAAATGACAAATATTCAAATAAATGGGCCAGGGGGTGTAAACTGAATAATGGGGTGTTAGAAGTAAAAACAACCAGGCCCAGCCCAGTCAGACTTCATCTTCCTCCTTTGTTCACCAAAACGCATGTTCTGGACATCAATGGCTATCTCCTGATTCTTTGATTTTTTGACAAAACTCATAACATGAAACTTGTAGAGCATCAAACAACGAACTCAACCATATAAAAAACTTAAACTAACTCTCAAAAACCAGAGAGAATTTCTCTGGCCCTAATTCTTAACCTAGTTTTTTCAGAAAGTTCATGGGTGAAATTCTCCTAGCACGATTAATATAAATGAAAACTAAGCATATGTATGGCTTCAGGGCTATGAGTACAACATATTTCATTCACAAACTTAAGCCTAACTATTCCTATATAGAGAGATAGAAGTTCATGAAATATCTATTTTAGTTGACTTCGAGCTGGCCAATGCAGCAACTTTCAAGGGTGCTTGAGCTTCTTTTGAGCTTTCCTGAGGTCCAAGGAAGCTTTCCCAATGCTTACATTGTTTTGAAATGGCTTGAATCGTGCTACAGAACTCAACCTGCAAAGCTTTGAAACAAAAATGGCAATGTGTGTTAATGGTGTTACAGCTAGCAATGGATGATCTGGATAACTTAGGTATTTTGGTTGGAAGGTGTTTGAAGTGTCTTTGGGCAAAACGCACGATGGAATTTGAAGAGGGCTTGCAAAATGCAGAGTTAGCCTTGTTTTGCAAGAAAATGGGGAATTTGAGTATGAGGAGGTTTGAGTGATGAAAGGGTCGTGTTTCTGGCTTGTTAGGAGGTACAAAACTTGTTTGCAATGTTTGTGTAAGTTGGTTTTTTCAGATGTGAAAGCATGCTTCTGTTTTGCAAGTTTCTTCTACCTGAAGCAAAAGAGTGGAAGTGATGTTATAGCTCTGTACAGGCCCTCCTATCACCCTGCACACAACACTCTTGTCCCCTCTAATTCATGGATTTGGTTTGCAGTATCAAATTTTTGTTCAAGGCTCAAGGCTTAGTGTTTTGACATAAAGTAACCTTTTGCAAAAATGGCAATATACCTTTTACCATTTAGGGCTTAATCTTGTATGCAATGTCCAAATGACCAAGATAATACCTTAGCTCAATGGTTATGCATTAAATTATGGAGTACAAACTGGTTTTGAGGCCTGTAGTTGTGAACTAATCTAGCTAGATCAGATTTGCAAATTGTTATGAACATGTATTGGCCATGGATCAAAGTGAGTTTTTGCCAACTTCAAGCATTCGATTATCTCTAACCACAAGGGTGTTTGAGGAGTTCTTGGACAATTTGGAAATCTTGGAACATGTACTACAATCCATCTTTGAAATTTAACTTCGAACTCCAAGTGGAACTATGTGAAAAATAGCCAAGAAGATGGGTCAAAATCCTGCCTAAATTAGGGCAAAATTTCTCTAAGTTAAAAGTTTTAGGTACCCTTGTTCCAAAAATCATAACTTGAGATACAAGCCTCTTTTGAGAAAACTTTATGAATCAAATTGTAGACTTTGTTATGGACTACAACTTTCATGTTTCAAGTTTTGTTTGAATCCATTTTCATCTTGGTGAAAAAATGGGACAAATTTAGGAAAAAATAAGAAAATTTCATAACTTAGAAAATTTCTAAGTTATGAAATTTTTCCATTTTAAACTCTAATTTGCATTTTTGGGTTTCTTGATGAACAAGTTTCATAATTTGACATGTCTTGATGAAAAATAACTCTTGGCACTTGATTTTGACCAAAAAGTCAAAGTTTGACTTTTTAGTGTACAGTCAAATTTTGATCAGTTGACTGAAAAATTCATCTGTCAATCCTATGCATTTGAGATATTTTGAACTTGTTGAATGGGTAAAGACAATTTAATTGAGTCCTTGAGTCCATGTGTGAGCTTGATTTGCCATTGGCTAGGTCAAACAGTAAAAAATTGCCTTTGTGCAGTCAAAACCCTAAAAATGACCATTTTGCTCTTTTGGTGATTTGATCAAATTTCTTGTGGAATTATGATCCAAACTTGATCAAATGGTTCATATGAGTTCATAATGTTGATGTGGTTCAAATTTCATGAGGTTTGAATGTCAATTGGCCACAGTTGACTTTTTCCCCAATACAACTGATTTCTAGGTCAACTGTCCAATTGACTGGGCAAAAATTTGAATCAAGGCTTGAGACTTGGTATGGACAAACTTGTGAGTCCAACATGAAGTATGAAAGTCACTTTGGGAATTGTAGGTCAAAATATCCATGTGCAAACTCAAACCCTAATTTAGGTCAACAATGCCAGGAGGTGTCTTGAGCAAAGTAAACCCTAGCTTGATCCAAGAGTCTTGTGATGAGAAATGTTGATGAAATGAGAAGGCAAATTTTGGGGTACAACAGTGCCGATCCTGATTTCCTTCTTATCTGACTCGGTACCCAGGTTGATAACTTCAACTGACTCTTCATGCGGTTGAATAACTGTTTCCTCTTGTAATAGAAGTCTGGCTAGTTCTTCCGGTATGTCACAATCTTCCTCACATTCGTCTTCGGCTTGGTTGATAGGACATTCAAAGTCATAGTCGACAATAGTAGAGTCGTTGGCAATAGGATCCAGAGTGGATGTGGACCTGCAAGAGTGTGTGTGTGTGTGCATGTAAGATACATGACTATTTTTTTGAAAATTTTATTTGAAAGAAAGGAAAGACAATGAACATAAACATTTGAATGCAAAAGAGTCCAATGTACTAAATGGTCATATGATTAGATGAACATAAATAAAAACCCTTGACAAATGGACCAAAATGCCCCGGGCCAGGCACATGGCTGAAAAGTCATTGTTAAAAATATTACAGACAACAAATTCTTGAATTGAAAGAAAAGCAATAACAAGTAGATTACTCCTCAATGAGGGAGATGGGAACAAAGTCCTTCGCGTGCCAATTCTTCAGCTCCGTTGTAGTCGGATATACCCACTCTTCAAATGCAGCTTCTTCATCAGAATCACCCATGGCATTGACTTCATGGCTTCCAATGCGGAGATGTGACTTTCCATCACGAGCACGCCTCATTTCCTTCTGAGCTTTGACGTTGAAGCCCAAATCAAACTTGTCTACTTTAAATGGGACATCGAGGAGTTTCCCCCGAGTATCACATTTTCCTTCTTCTATTGGCGCTCGGGCATCCTTGACTAAAACTATCTTTGGCATGGCCTTAACAACTTTAGACTCATCGGAAGAACATTTGGTAGCAGCGATCATCGGTGGTACAACCTCAAAGGCTTGACATGGGGTTTCAATGAATTCTCCATCCATCTTTACGTATTTGAAATAGTTAAGGTGGCTCACCATAAACTCTTCTTTTCCATAGACAGTGATGATTCTGCCCTTGACTGGATATTTGAGTTTCTGGTGGAGGGTTGAGGTCACTGCCCCAACTTTATGGATCCACGGGTGACCTAACAGACAAGAATAGGTAGGACGAGTATCCATAATATAGAAGGTGGATTTGAAGATTTGGGAGCCCACTTTGATTGGAAGATCTACTTCCCCATGAACAGTCCTCTTTGATCCGTCAAATGCCCTTACAATGATATCGCTTGGCTTTAAGACTAAGCCTTCACAGTCAAGATGGTCTAACACCCCCTTGGATAATACATTCAGAGAAGAACCAGTGTCGACTAGCACATGTGCTAAGGTAGTCCCTTTGCACTCGATAGAAACTTGTAAAGCTTTATTGTGATTCTTCCCAAGAGGTGTTAAGTCAAAATCTGAAAATCCCAAACCATTATCAGCTGTCAGTCTAGCCACACAATTCTCAAATTGATATGTTGTTATCTCATGGGGGACACGAGCCTTTTTCAGGAACTTGATTAATGTTCGAGCATGGGCATCGGAGCAAAGCAGCAATGACAACATTGAAATCTTAGAAGGAGTTTGCCCCAACTATTCTACAATCTTGAAGTCGCTTATTTTTATGATCTTTAAAATCTCGCCCATCTCGCGAGAGGACGGTTCTTCATCAGCTACATTCTTGGAGGGTACTTCAACCACATCAGGCTCAACAACCTTCTCTTTCCATCTTGTGTCAGTACTTGGCTTGGCAGTAGTAATGCAGATGGGTGTCCTTCTAACAACTGGTGGTGAGATATTGGGTGAAAATATTCTCCCAGTTCTAGTTACTTGCTTGAACCAGCTATGTTGCTAACATTTCCGTCTTTTTCTTCTTCGATCCAGCCATCTTGTTTAATCCCATGATAGAACACTTCAGCATCGTAATTCCATGGTACCGCTTTGTTTAAAGAGTAAGGAATTGGTCCGGGGTTGGTAATTATTAAGGGAGCAATAGTGGGTTCATTTGAAATACTAATAGGACCTTTGGAGGTGATCCTAAGAGGCTTATTTGAGATGGTAATAATGGAAAGGTCTTTGCATTTGTTAATCAAACTCTTGGCAAGTGGAGTCTTTTCAAATAGAATTTCGTGGCTATCCATCAGGCGTTGTATGCCTCTTTTCAGCCCTTCACATCCATTGAGTTGTCTTGTACAACACACACAGTCTTTTTCACAGCCAGGGAAGATCCCAACTTTCAACAGATTGTTTTTTATTAGATTCATTGGAGTAGTCAATTCTTCAACAGAGGAAACAAACATTGTATCTTCAACAGCATTAACACTCTTGTCATGCTTCAGCATTGGAGCGGTAATTACATTCGGCATTGGAGGAGGATCAAACTCAATATTCTTGTTGTCAATTAAATCCTGGATCTTGTTCTTCAAGGCCCAACACTGGTCAGTCTCGTGCTCGGGGCTGCTTGAATGGTAAGCACATTTAGCGTTTGGATTATACTTTGGTGACTAGGTGTCAGGGTTGGCAGGAGGATTGTGCAATGTCACTAAATTAGCCTTGAGAAAATGTTGAAGGGCTTGAGACAGTGACATGCCTAACCATGTAAATTGTCTTCTTGGAGTTTCAAAACATTGATGATTTGCAGATGGTCTTGGAGTAGGAGTTGGATTGGAGATTCAGACAACATTTACAGACGGATGATCATTCTTCTTGGTATGGGCCCTTTCCCCATACATAACATTGACTTCCTTCTTTGCAGCAAAAGGTTTCTTGATAGGATTGGGAGTGGAGGTAGATGCCACAGAGATCTTCCCACTTTTAATTCCACTTTCAACTCTTTCACCGGTTAAGATTAATTCGGTGAAACCAGAAGAAAATCATCCAACCAACAGATTAAAGAAAGGACCAGATAAAGTACCCATGAACATGTCGATGTGCTCCCTATCAGTCAAGGGAGGTTGGACCCTACTAGCAAGGTCTCTCCACTTTTGCGCATATTCCTTAAATCCTTCATTCTTCCCCATGGTCATATCTTGTAACTGAACCCTCGTTGGCGCCAAGTTAGTGTTATACTGATATTGATGGTAAAAGGCAGTAGCTAAATCCTCCCATGTATTGATACGAGAACCATCTAACTGATAAAACCATTCAAGTTGTGTGTCAGTCAAGCTCTCTTGGAAAAAGTGAACCCAAAGCTTCTTATCAGCAGTGTGCAGCTGTATCTTGCGCACATAAGATTTCAAATGTAGTTTTGGGCAAGAAACCCCATCGTACTTCGCAAAGATTGGTATTTTGAATTTGTGGGGAATGACTACCCCAGAGATCAAACCCAAATCATCAAAATCTAAACCGGGGACGACTTGGATTTCAACAGCTTTCAATTTGTCTTCTAACTGCTTGTATTTGATATCAGCGGGTGGATACTGCTTGTTGTAATAATCATCATCGGATACTTGATCATTGATACAGTCAACCTGAGTACTCTTGACCTCACCAACCTAGTTCTCGTCTTCTTCAGATGAATCTTCTCCTACTGGGATTTGACGGACTGTCTCCTTGAATCTTCTACCCATGTTGAAAAGAGATTTCTTCTTTGGCTTCTTCTTAACGGCCAGCAAAGCCATCATGTCTTGCTGCCCCTTGGCTAGGGCTAGTAGAGCTTCCTGAAACCGAGAATTCCGGGCTTGGAGATCCATCACAGTTTTCTCTAGATCCATCTTGCTGAAATAAACAACAGAAAGATAAGGAAATATGTTATGTGAAAACCTATCATGTTATGATGCATGGAATATGTACATGCAAATGATTTCAAGGATTAATCAGATTTAAATTTGTATAGACAAAAGAAATAACAAACGTTAATTTTCATTAGACAAAACAAGAAAGATTACATCATGCCTCTTGGGCTTACAAAATAGCTTTCTAAGATAAAAAGACCAAACACATCCTCTTCGGCGCGAGATAAGCGTTCATACTTTGCTCTTCTTGTAGCTGCTTTGTAAGCTCCAAGACCCTCTTCTCACTAGCATAGAATTGAGCTTCGAAAGTATCTCGTTCTTCCTTCAGCTGGATCCAACCCTTTTGTAAGTCTTAGAGAGAGGTAGGCATGTCATGATGGAGGATAATGTAAGGAACATCTCCTTCGACCACAGACTCCATAATGACTGGTAAGATGGAGGGATAAGGCATCACAAGTTTCTGAGCACGAGCTCGCACCCATTTAAGGTAAGGCTCGAGGGGAATGGAATTCTTGTGTCCTAGTGTCTTGCTATCCACCTTGTTCAACATCCTCCAAGCTCGGATAAATCTCTGGCGGTAACCTTGACCATCGCTCTCGTAGTCAAATACCAAACCTTGAATAAGCATCTCGTGTGGACCATCCCTTTGGCTGTAACCAAATTGTCTTAAGGCTAATCAAGGGTTGTAGATGATACCTCCTCTAATTCCAAGCAAAGGGACATTAGGTAATTATCCACAACGGTCGATGATAGTAACATTCTCCAAAGAGCGGGAACACCAATGAATATCTGAATGTCTGAGTGTCATCAACTATGGGACCATCTTGAACCTTGCTCGTTCTTCAATACAGATTGGGGAAGATGTGAAATAAACCACCTTACCAAGAGAGGAGTACAACATATAAGGATACCTATTTTCCTCATGGTGCGAGTGTGAAAAGAATGTAGAATGTCCCCTAGCAAAGTAGGCACCGGGTTTCGAGACATGAAGATTTTGAAGGTGTTCACATCTATGAGTTGGTCAGGATTTGGAAACAAAACCATCCCATAGATGAGGAGAGCCACAATTTCCTCAAAGGCTTGCAAATCTAAAGAGTTCCAATAGTTTTGGGCTTTCTCAAACAAGAACTTTGCTAGGAAACCTTTAACACCACTCCTTATTTCCTAATTAGTTGTGATATTTGATGGTTGCAAGTGTAAAGCTTGAGCAATATCTTATGGCTTTGGATCTCTTTCCGTACTGTTTAAAGGTAGTTGATTAAGAATAGGGATCCTCAAGAGTCGGGAGATTTCTTCTAAAGTTGGCACAAGTTGATAATCGGGAAATGTGAGCAATGGTGTAAAGGATCAAAGAACTGAAAGAGCACCGTCATCATGTCTTCATCAGTGTTGGAGGTAAACAAGTTTAGTAGGCGAACATGTCTTTCGGTAAATGGAGAATTTTCAGGAATCCTTGATGCTATCTCTTTGAGTTGAGGAGGGATTCTTACGAGATTGACTTGAATGGTTTTCCTGTGAATAAAATCCATGTCCTACAAAAAAAACAAAGATAAATCCCCAAAATCCTTGAAATGGTTAGTGAGTATGAGTATGATGTTATGATGTTTATGATGTTATGTACAAGTAAATATACACAAAAAAGCAAACAAGTCCTTAGGTTTAGGCTTGCATGGAGTCTCATAGGTAAGTACCCTCTTGAAGTTTAGTTGGCTCAAATCTGTCCTGGTAATACTAACCGAGTTCTAAGGAGCTCAATATCACTGATTTGTTTCCTTAGGCATTGTTTCAGCGCAAGCCTCTTTAATGGCGACTGAAATATCCCAAAAAACCAAACCTCAATGAGTGTAGTATCGAGTATCTACCAACTTCGGACTGCACCAAAGCCGGTCATCTCACTACGTCCTAATGGCCAAGTTGGTCAAGTAAAGGTTCTAAAAGTTCATTAGTGCTTTATGACATCACTCAGCGGCCCCGTATTCTCCTTGACTACTCAAGGGCTACCAGTACCCACAAATATGTCGCACTAACGTAGCTATTGCTTAGACCGTGTTGGTATACCCCGCACAGTTTCCACAACGTATTGCTACTTACCTATGAGGTATCCCAAATCCGGGTAGAGGATTCAAACCCAAAAAAAGAACCAAAATGTAAATTATACAAGTCAAACAAAGAAAGTAAGTAAATGTGATCTAGCCCTAAGGTAACCCCACTTTTAGAATTTTCCCCACCAGAGTCACCAGTCCTGTGATGCGGTGGGAGAACTGACTTGGTTGTTTTGCATTTTATTGCAAATGTTGCGGTTAGCAAGAGTCGCCACCGACTTTTCTTTTATCCAAAAGTAAAGGTGAAAAAGCACAAGAAAGACCTTTGAGATTGTTTCTTGAGTTCAGGGGGTAGATTATGAAAAGGGAAGGTATTAGCGCCCTTTTCATCCATGGTTTTCCATGGGCTCTTAGTTACTTGCTAGATCACTTGCTTTTGTTTGAAAATGTGCTTTGTGTGGTTTTTGAAAGTATTTTGAAAAAGGCTCCATCGTTTAGGAAAACTTTGTAATGATTCTCGTTCGTAAGAATGTATACGAAGTGTTTATCTTTTGAAAAATCTTTTCAAGTTTGAAATATGTTTTTGGAAGTGTTGGTGTTTGTTTTGAAAATAACAAGGATGTTTTGTTTTAAAAGTGAGCAAGTAACTAGGAACACTCTACCTACTCAAAAGTCTTTCATACTTATTTCCTCTTTCCTTTGACATTGTCATCTTACCATTGATTTGGTAAGTAACCCTATCTTTGGATGTGAACGGGATGGGCGCGGGTCATTGTATAATCATGATTAGCAATGTTGCAAGATATCTTAGCATCTTTCCTTAGGGACTAAGATCATTTTGAAAAGGCAACATAGATAGCGTCATCGAGGGACTATGATCTTGTATTTTTGCTTGTTTTTGTTAAGATACCACACATGCATAACATGGCCATTTTGTAAGGCAACCAAGTGGTTTTTACCCTAGGGGTACTTGTGTGCAAGTGTATTGATTTTTTCATGCCTGATTTGTCTTTGATTAGAGTTTTCTAATTGATTGGTTTTAAGTCTTTCCATACAAACCCTAATTACTAGCATTTATATAAAGCGATAACTCGCGAAAAGTAAAATTACTACTGTGATCGGTGGAAATAGAAATGACTGTTTAAAGCTGGTTCGCGAAATGTCACGGAATTAAGAGTCGCCACCGTCTTTTATTTTCTCCAACATGGACAGGACAAAAGCACAGCAAAATTCCTTATGAGAACGTTTCTCGGTTCGGGAGGTAGATTTATAGAAAGGGAAGGTGTTAGCACCCTTTCTATCCATGGTTATCCATGGGCTCTTAGATACTTGCTCTTATGTTTTCAAAATGTTTGCTTTTCAAAATGTGAGTGGGTTTGAAAAAGTTTCATTGAAAGATTTCTGAATGACTCTTGTATCTGTCCTCAAGAGTGTTTGAAAAATTTGTTTTAAAAGTTTTTGAAAGTGTCAGTGTGAAAAGGTTTTTTGATTTGTTTTTGAAGAGAGCAAGTATCCATGAGTCATCTACCTACCCTAAGGAATTAGGCTGTATAGAAGTCCTTAAGGTAGTGCCATCCCACCATTGAGAGGTAGGTAGCACCACCGTTGGAGGTGTTCGGGTCAATTCGATTGTAGGGATAGTATGGTCACCGAAGCAATAGTAGGACACCTTAGAAGTAACTCTAATGTCCTAGATCCCTTTTAATCCGAGGCAACCGTTTCGAGGCAACTAGATCTTGGACATAAGAGCGACCGCTAAAACGTCCTATACTTGACGACCACGTTTCGAAGGCAACGAATGAGGCGTACCCTAGAAGTGGTGTGTGTATTGTGTGTTGTTTTCAGTTATGATTTATCTTTGATCATGGCATTATGAACTACGCGTTATTTTTAGTTAACATACATTCTTTCATGCGAGTTTAGCAGTTAGGAGTGCGGAAAATTAAAAGACGGGAAGATAAAAGCTACGCTATTACAAGGCGCAGGTCTATACATCGCCAAAATACAAAGACCCGTTTTTGATAAAGGATGCGGGAAGTAAAAGAAAAGCGATAAACCTAATTATTATTACATCCTTGAACAGTTACATAATAATCAATGAGAAAAATAATGCGCGAAAAGAATTAAAATGAACATCTGAGGGTTTTGACCCTTTGCTTGAAATTAAATTAAATTAAAACCTAATTAATTATTTAATTAAAGAAAAGAAAATGTTTTTTATGTTTTTGTATTTATGAGAATAAAGAAAATAAAATCAAGAGAAAACCCTAATTCTAAGTCTATTTTAATTATTAAGAAAATATTAAAGTTAACCTAATTTAAGCTAATTAATTAATTTACATGTTTATTTACAAAAATAATGATAATTAAGAATGAATAATGATGATAATAATGATGAAAATAATTAATTAAGAAAAAGATAAAATGTCAAAAAAACCTAATTCTATATATTTTTTTGTTTATTAAGAAAAGAGATTAAAATATAAACCTAAATTAAACTAAAGTTAATTGTTAGAATTTATTTACAAAATATTCAAATGGTGAAATTAAATATTAATTAAAAAAAACATTTTTTTGAGTTTCTGATTTTTTATGGAAAATTAATTTTAGTGAATTAATAATAATTATATAAAAAAACAATTGAAAGAAATTAAAAGAAAGAAAAGAAAATTAAATTGCAAACCAAAGGGGGTGTCTGGCCCATATGGAGGTGTGATTTGAGGAATTCAGGCCCATGAACACAAGGCCACCTTTGACTTTTCTGGTTGTGTGTACGTTGTTGACTGGAGTGTACCATTGATTCCATCTCCTGGCCTTCAGATTGCTCATCAAAGCCACTTGGCAAGCCAGCGCGTGAGGACGTATGGTGGTCCCTTGAGTCATTGTTGCATTGGAATGGACTAAGAAAAATAACAACAATTATATGGGGGACCTGGGAATCGAACCCAGGTCCCAATGTTTGCAAGGCACGTCCTCCACCAACTGGCCATTTGCGTTTGTATGTAAACAATATAATAAAGAATTATAATATATGAAAAAAGACCATTATGCTGGGATATGAAAAAACGCGCTAAAGTTTAAACTCTCCAATCACGCTTGGACAACTATTGTCTTCTTCATCTTTTTCCTGCAAATACAAACAAGATAGCGGGGGTTTTAAACCCCCACAAACTGAAAGTCCTGAAAATAGCGAATAGAAGAGGAGATAATATAAAAAGGGCGCGAGGGTCTTAATAGTTTCGTCTTGTTGCAACGAATTCGTCCATACAAGTTTGGAGCTCCAATTTTACCATATAAGGAAAGCCCCAATGTGGATGTTCTGAAACCCTAATGTTTGTTCATGGCAGATTTTGATACAAGCAATTTTAGCACAATTAAACTATACCAAAAGTTTCAGGGAGATGTCAGTAATACAAATCAATGATCAAAACACAACAATGATGCGTAGAAATTAAGTTTCGATTACGAAAATATTCGTTCAAACCATGACTTTGCTTTACCGTTTCCTTGAGCTATGAGGTTGGAAAGTATTTGCAATATGTTCAGGAGACTCTCAGCAAGGGATTAGAATCCTTTTTAGGCTTTGAAACGCGCTGCAAGTATGATTTCAGTTTTCAAGTTTCTCTTGAAAATTTGCAAATTGGTTATGGCGTATGAGCAGCTTTTTCGTGTATGTCTGAGTAGGGTTCGCTCTTGCATATGTATGTGAATGATTCTAGGTCAAAAATAAGCCCACAAGTCCATGGATTAATGACTTGAATATTTGATTGCTAATCATATCTTTTTTCAATCTTTTTCCATGGAAACCTTGCCAATTATGGAAGATCTTGTCTTGTTGATTGAGAAACGAGTTGCCAGCTTGCCCTAGTCACATTTGCTGCACAAAAAGATCTAAAAAAGCATATCTTTGAATTTTCTTATATTTAAAACCAATTAAATGAATTAATATAAATATAAATCCAATTAATTAATTAAAAATAAGAAAATAAATTATTTTGAGCTCAATGGGTCGTGCATAGGCTTTGGGTAAATATTCAAGAAAGAATTTGAGGCCCATTAGCAAATTTGAAGCTTTTTAGGCAAAGTTGACTTTTGAAAGTTCCCAAAAATTTCCCAACTTCTCCAATGCATATCTTCCTCAATTTTGAAGCTATTAACATGTTCTTGGACATTTTGGAAAGGTCTTGAAGTCCTATAACCAATTCCTTTGGTCCCATGTCATTTTGATTTACCAATCTAAAGTTATGGTCTTTGACTTAAAGTGCCTTTTTGTTGGCTTTTGAAAATGACCTATAATGTTGAAATTGATAACTTTTTGTGAGAGCATTTCTTGGACTTGGAGTGTGAAGATGAGTTATAGGAAATGTCATCCCCTTCAAAATGAGCTTTGGATGGGATTTTTCTGATAAACCATGAAAAAGTTATGCCTTGGTCAATTTGCAGTTGACTTTTCAGCTGTCCCAAAATAGAAACTTTTGCATCTTGAGACTTTTTCAGCCATGCTTGTGGAATCATGATCAAGAATTGATCAAATGATGATTGTGGCTTCAAAATAAGATGTTGACCAAAAAATTTGACTTTTGACTGTCAAATGACCATTTTGCCCCTGCAGTTGACTGTGAAGCAGTTAGGGTTTTTGACTGTGCAATTTGATGCTGTGAGTCTTGAAACATGGCATGTAGGTGCTTGACAATGTATATGAGCATATGGGACTTGATTGAACCCTTGAAAACCTCAATTTCTTTCCAAGAACCAAAACCCTAATTTTGACTGTGTTAGGAGGCAATTGGACTGTGCAACCCTTGAGGGATTTTGAATCATCTGGAGATTGATCTTGGCAAATCTTGTAGAATATGGGAGGGTAAATTTTGGGGTACAAAAACTACGCTATTACATCATTAGGGGAGAGGGGTGTACAAATTTACAAATGGGTTGCAAGAAAATTAAACCTAATTATCTATTAGAACCATATTGAATATTGTACAAAAATGAAAATAAAAATGAAAGAATATAAAATGTAAAAAGAAATGATTTTTGTTGCTTTTATGAAAGTTAGTTTTGACCTAATTAAAAATGACTAATTAAAATTGAATAAAATTAACTTAAACTAATTAAGAAAAGAAATTAATTTTGAAAAGGATTTTTAGGGTTTTTTTATGAAAAAAAGGTTTTAAATTAATGGAAATAAAATGAAGATTAATTATAATAACCTAAGTTCTAAATTAATTTTACCTAAAAAATAAAATAATATATTAATTTATCCTATGTCTAAGAATTAATTATTTAAGAAAAAAAAGAAATTTATTTGTTTTAAGAAAATGTTTTTTATCTTTTTGTTTTATGGAGGAAATAAAAATATATAAGTATAAATAATAAATAAAAATGAATTTGGATTTTTTGTGATTTTATGAAAATAATAGTAGTGACAATAATAATAATATTAATAATAATAATGATAAAAATAAAAATAAAAATATAAAAGAAAGAAAAGTCGGGGGGGGGGGGGGGGGTGTGAATTAGTAACCCAAGAAGTATTATGAGAAAAAAAGAGTAGGCCCAATGAGAGCTCAAACGCTGCCAAAAAAATAAACAAAAGAATGTCAGAAAAATTGTGAAAAATAGCAAAAGGTCACGCTGAGGCTTGAACCCAGGATCTAAGGGTGAACAGGCGCGCGCTTTACCACTGGTATGGCTATACATCTGTTGATATAAGCAAAACAATAAATATATGATACAAAATGCGCCCTGATTACAATTCATGTTCAACCTCCAACCAAAGGACCCGTATCTTCTTCATTTCTCAACAAAAATGAAAAGTTCAAACATGAAAGTTGTGGCATTTCTTCCCACGAATCCAACCATATAAATAACTAAAGCTAACAGTCAAAGATGAAAAAGAATTTTTCTGGTCGTAATTCAAAAACTAAAAGTTTCAGAAAACTTCAACTCTAAAATTCTCTAAGCTCAGGCCATATAAATGCAAACTATGGATATGTACAGCTTCGTGGCCATGTTATCTACATTTTATCTTCACAAATCAAAGATTAATAATGCCTAAATATGAAGATAGAAGTTCAAGAAAAATACCTCAAAACTGGAAATCGTAAAATGGATTTGAGCGTGTTTCAGGAAGTGGTGATGATCAAGTTAGCTTCCTTGGACCTCTAGGAAGCTAATGCAATAGCTGGCTTGAGCTGAGGGTGGCTGAAATAGCCTGGAGAAGTCCAACTACAATGCTTTATTTTTTACTATGGAAGTTGATGAAGATGAGGTTACAGTTGGCAAACAGGGACAGTGATGACTTGTATTTGGTATGAGGAAGCTTTTGAAACAAAAAGTCCAATAAATGCACGAGTGGTTTTGAAGATTGAAGTTCAAAAATTAGAAATGACACAAAGATGGAGGTTTTGTGCAATCTGAGTTTTCAGGGAGTTTGGGAGCTTGTTCAATCGCGTGTTGCTTGCAATACACTTGTATAATTATATGGCAAATGTTAGTCCACTTGAGGAGGTCAGAAACACAAGATATAAACTTATGGCTATGTTACTTAATTTTGAAGAAAAGTGGGAAAACAAGTTTCAATGTGTAGTACAAGTATGGCCTGGGTTTATGGGAGGCTCTAGACATGTTACTTTTTCCTTTGACATTACTTGTGATCAGAAGGAACAAGTTAGGAGCTCTATGCATTGACTTTGTGATTAAAGCTTCTTTACAAGAATGGAATGGTTACTTTGTGCCATAAATGGAAAATTTGCTTGGATAAAGCTTGAATCAAGTGGATAATAGCTCAAAAGCAAGTGTAATATTCTGATTATGAATAGATCTTGAGGTTTAGAGGTCTGCAAAATAAGATTGTGCAGCATAAGTTTGAAATTGAATTCTTGTTCATCACAAAATGACTTGCAATTCAAGTGTGAAAACCCTAACTTCCTCTCATCGATTCTCCCTGCTCAAGAATGATCTCAAGGAGTTCTTGAACATTTTAGAAATCTTGTAATGTGCTATACAACCCCTCTTTGAATCACTTTTGAAAATTCCCCTTGGAACTATATGAAAAAGTGCCATGAAGTTAGGTCAAAATCCTGACCAAAACTAGGGCAAAATTTCACTAAGTGTTCAATTTCAAGACCATGACTTTATGAATTAATAACTTGAGATCCAAGCATTTTTAGAAGAAGTTGTGTAAGGCAATGTTGTAGGTATCATGGAGATCTAAAACTTTCATGTTGAATGTTTCTTTTGAATCCTCTTGCATCATGGTGAAAAATTGGCTCAAAGTTATGAAAAAACATGAAGTTTTAAACACTTAGAAATAATTTCTAAGTTAGAAAACTTTGACTTTTCAAAATGAAATCTTGACTTTTTGATTTCTTGATGAATAAGTTTCATATTTTGACATGTTTTGATGAATTTTAATCTTTGACATTGAATTTTGACCAAAAAGTCAAAGTTTGACTTTTCAGTATACAATTGACTTTTGATCAGTTGACTGAAAATTCACTGTCAATCCAATTGATCTTGAACAATGTTTTAGGTCATGCCATTAGGTCAAAATGATGCAATTGAAATCTTGAGATCATGCTTCAAACCAATTGATCATTTTCTAAGTCAAAAATCAGAAATTGCCCTTTCTCAATCAAAACCCTAATTTTGACCATTTTACCCTTTTGATGATTTAATCAAAATTCTTGAGGAATTATGGTCCAAACTTGATCAAATTATGCATATGAGTTTATATTGTTGATGTGGATAAAAAATTATGAAGTTTGACTGTAAATTGGCCATAGTTGACTTTTCCCCCAATACAGCTGATTTTTAGGTCAACTGCTCAATTGACTGAGCAAAAGTGTGATCCAAGGTTTGAAACTCGACATGAGTAATCTTGGGGGTCCATAATGATCCATGAAAGTCCTATGAAGCATTTAAAGTTTAATTATCCTTGTGCAATCTCAAACCCTAATTTTGGTCATTAGTGCTTAAGGAGGTGTCTTGAGCTGATCAACCCTAGTGCAGTCTTGAACCAAGAGAGATCTTTGTGAGAAAATTTTCTATAAATGAGAGGGAAAATTTTGGGGTACAATAGTCATCATACAAACCTGGTTACTTTAAAACACATCCATTATTTTCTCTATAAATGAAGAAGCATTTGTAAGCTCAGGGAGGAGTGTTTGGCCAGAGGAACGAATCTCCAAAATTTTCTCAAACACTTACACATTTGTGAAAACACAAACCCAGAATACCAAACATTTGTATCCTTTGAATCTGAATCCTCCTTACATCTTGTAACCTTCGAATCCAACAAGAAAAAATATTTCATTTGTTTTTCTCTTTCGAATCCAGTAGTGGATACGCTAGCTTCGCTCCTTCCCTTCTAATCCAGGGACACTCCAGGAAACCACCTAAAGACCCAACACACGTCCCAACCTCAAAGCAAGGTAAGTCATCCTTAAGCTTGGATCTTTCGTTTCCAGCACATGTAAATACAACTCCTTTTTGTTTCAAGCACGTACATACTGTTGTTTTTTCTTTTCATTTACACCCTTATAGTTTTGTTCTATTGCCTTTCCTTTTGGTTTTGCTCTTTGGTTTCTTAAAAATGTTTTAAGATTTAACATGGCCTTAAGGCAGTGCTAGCATGGCCTTAGACCATGTTGCTATTTAACATCTCAAACGAAAGAAACATGAAACAGGAAGTAGGAAACGAAGCCTATGGATTCCACACTAACCTCCAGGTCAAACGAAAGAAGCCCAGACGAAAAGCATGCCTATATTGATTCTAGGCCCAGTCGAAAGGCACCCCCTCACTGCTTTCAACCCCCAGTCGAAGGAGGCAAAAAGGAAGATTGCATCTTGCACTGGTTCCAGGCCCCAACCGAAAGGCACAACATGCTACTTCCAGGCCCCAATCGAAATATACAAATGCTGAATTCCAGCCCCCAATTGAAGGACACACCTACGCTGGTGCCAACCCCCAATCGAAGGAAGCCAAAAAGTGCAGAATCGAAGGGTCTTCCGCCCCAATCGAAAGACACTCATTTTTCTTGCTTTTATTTCACTTTTGCCTTTATATTTTCATGTAATTCAATATGGTTGTAATAGTGTAGGATTTTATCTTTCTGCATTTTATTACTTTTGTATGCTTGTTAGTAAAATAGGGAATGTATGGCAAGATAAAACCAACAAGTAGACAACCCATAATTAAAGACTAAATGCATGCAAATCAAACACACTATTCACACATGCACCCCTAGGGTTAACTCCACTTGTTGCCTAAAAATGGTCATGTTATGCATGTGAGACGTCTTAGCAAAAACAATAAAAATACAAGATCATAGTCCATCGATGACGCTACGAATGTTGCCTTATAATTGATCTTAGTCCCTCAAAAGAAATGGTAAGATATCTCACAACATTGTTATCATGACTATACGGTGAATCACGCCCATCCCTTCACATCCAATGATGGGGCTTCTTACCAAATCAATGGTAAGATAGCAACATCTAAAGGAGGAGGAAAAGAATATTTAAGACCTTTTGAGTAGGTAGATTGCTCCTAGTTGCTCGCTTGCTCACAACAAAAACATTTTATACACCAACACTTTCATTTTGAAACATTTTCAAAAGACAACGCTTTGTATGTGTTCTTATAGAGACGAGAACCATTACAATGACACCCTTTTCAAAATCACTTTCAAAAACACATTACACAAAGACTTCTTTGAACTATTTTCCAAACAACACTTTGTATGCGTTCTTATAGAGACGAGAATCATTACAAAGGCACATTTTCAAAATACTTTCAAAACCACACCATAAAGCATAGTTTCAAACAAAAGCAAGTGATCTAGCAAGCAACTAAGAGCCCATAGATAATTATGGATGAAAAGGGTGCTAATACCTTCCTTTTTCATAATCTACCCCCCGAACTCAAGAAATAATCTCGAAAGGTCTTTCCTGTTCTTTTCAGCATTTCCTTATTGGATAAAAGAAAAGTCAGTGGCGACTCTTGCTATCCGCAACAATTGCGATCAAACGCAAAAATCCCAAGTCAGTTCTCCCACTGTGTTACAGAATTGGCGACTCTACTGGGGACAATCTTAAAAGTGGGGTTACCTTAGGGCTAGATCACCTTTACTTGCTCTCCTTGTCTGATTTGATTGCTTTACATTATGGTTCCTTGTTTGGGCTTGTTTTTTATCCTATACCCGGATCTGGGGCACCTTTTTAGGTAAGTAGCAATAGATTGTGGAAACTGTACAGCATAGACCGATATGGTTGAAGCAATGGCTACATTAGTGTGAGGCATTTGTTGGTACCGGTATCCCTTGTGTTGAATCAAGGAGAATACGGGGCCGCTGAGCAGCGTCATGAAGCACTAACTGACCTTATAACCTTAATTTAACAACTTGGCCATTAGGATATAGTGAGATAGCCGGTTTCAGTGGAAAGCTGAAAATTGGTTGATACTCGATACTACACTCATTGAGATTGGACTTTTGGGATATCTCGGTCGCAAGAAAAGATTGATTATGCTGAGGCAATGCCTAAAAGAAAGGTAAGTGATATTGAGATCCTTTAGAACCCGGTTACTATTACTAGGACTGGTTGAGCCAACTAAACTTCAAGAGGGTACTTACCCACAAACTCCATACAAGCCTAAACCTAAGGACTTGTCTGCTTTGTGTATATATGATTATTTGTACATAATAACTTGCTTGTTTGCATACTTGTACATAACATCATAACATCATACCATAGTATTTTAAATAACCATTTCAAGGATCTCAAGGGCCTAAGATGCTGGGTCATGTTGAACCAGATGCCTATCAAGGGGAAAATGATTCATTCTCTAATCAAATGCCGTCAGACCAAAGCACGTTAACTTGAGTCAAGGGCTATGACCCACTTGACATGGTGAGCTTGATTCTCGTGGAAGGACATCCACCGGTACGAAGTTCCACAATCAAAGTTATTAATAAACGTTCAAATTCTAACATATTCTTATGTTTACCCCGCGAGATCCTTGAAAACATTGCATCCATATAACATGCATCATATCATGACAGGTTTCTCCCGTACACGCTTTCTCATCTGCTTACTGTTTATTTCAGTAAGAGATGGCTCTAGAGTAAACAGTTAAAGATCTCCAAGCTAAAAATTCTCAGTTCCAACAAGTGCTCATGAACTTGGCCCAGGGGCAGGAAGATCTGAAAACACTCTTCACCAAAGAGAGCAAGAAGAAGAAAAAGTATGTCATCCTCAATGTAAGGAGAAGGTCCAAGGGGCATGCCCAACTAGCTCAAAAAGAAGACGCTTCTTCTAAAGACAGTCAAGAAGAGGAAGCTAGAAGCATTAGAGATAATATAGCTACTGATGACGAAGACTCTTCTGAGGAGCAGTATCCACCAGCGGATGAAAAATACAAATAACTCGAAGACAGACTAAAAGCTGTGGAGATCCAAGTTGTGCCTGGATTGGACTTAGGGGACATGGGTTTGGTCCCTAGAGTGGTCATCCCACCAAAGTTCAAAATACCTACCTTTGACCCGTACGATGGAGTCTCTTGCGCTAAGATGCACCTAAAGTCTTATGTCTGTAAGATTCAACCATACACAACTGATCATAAGATTTGGATCCACTTCTTCTAAGAGAGTTTAGCTGGGACACAACTTGAGTGGTTATATCAATTGGAGAGTTCCCACATTCACACTTGGGAAGATCTAGCTGCTGCTTTTTACAAGCAGTACCAATACGACACTGATCTTGCACCAACTCGTGTGCAATTGCAGAATATGGCCATGCGTTCCAACGAGGGCTTCAAAGAATACGCCCAAAAGTAGAGAGACTTGGCTGGCAGGGTGCAACCACCCTTAACTGGAAGAGAGCTGATTGACATTTTTATGGGAACTTTGATGGGACCTTTCTTTAATCACCTAATCGGAAGCTCCTCAGCCGGGTTCACCGAGATAATACTGACTGGCGAAGGTCGAAGCTGGCATCAAAAGTGAAAAGATCCAAAGAGATATATCCTCTGATGCTAAGAAAAAGCCATACAATGGGAAGAAAGAGTCCAATGTTGTTTAAGGCCAAATGGGTCATAACAAGAGCAACCACGATCAACAGGTAGGGGCAATCCTGATCTCTAATCCTACACTTGCTCAACAAAGACAGGGCAGTAGGTGTAGGATAAGATACCAAGAAAAGCAGCATGCTAACATCAACATGCCTTTGTCTCAAGAGTTACAACATTTGCTGAAGGTGAAACTGATCACACTAAAGGATCCTCCTCAAAACCCCGATACATCCTCTTCTAAGTACAATCCAAGCATAAGATGTGCCTACCATTTTGATAGTCCTGGACACGACACCGACAACTATTGGACTTTGAAGAACAAGATTCAAGACTTTATTGATGCCAAGGAGATTGAGTTCGACCCTCCAGAGACTCCTAATGTGATCACTGCTCCTATGCCAAATCATTGAGAGCGTCCTGTTCATTTTGAATTTTCAATTGTAATCTCTTTTGTTGCTCAAACACTTACCTATTAATGTAAACTTTGTTTCATTAATGCATTGCATATGTTTGTCTTGAATTGATCCATTCGTTTTTCGCTATATTTAAACTATCTTTTTACTCCCTTTATAATCAACTCTTGTTTTAAAAGTTGCAAGCCTTTAGAGGGAGGATGATGAAAACAATGCCTTAATCTCATACAGTATGCTTTTGGACAAAACATGCTGACGATGTACATGGGTTCTGTTGTACCCCAAAATTTGCCCTCCCATATTTCTCAAAACATTTCAAGTGAGATCCTCAAATTGCCCAAGGAAGTCCAAGGTTTGATCAGACAAACTCTCTCCTAAGGCAGTCTACCTCAAATTAGGGTTTCATGTTGCATCAAGATACTTGAGTCCAAGAGATACCAAATTCTCACCATTTCCCTAATATGTTCTCAAGATCATCCATGTCAAGTTTCAAGCCCTACAGATGAAGTTTGCTCAGTCAATTGCTCAAAGGCCTGAAAATCGATTGTGCTAAGGCAAAAGTCAATTGTGGCCCACATACAGTAAAACTTCAAGGTTTTTGGATAACATCCTCATTTTGAAGTATTATTCATCATTTGATCAAGGGTTGATCATTATTCCTCAAGGATTGCTCACAATTAATCAAAACCCAAAAGTTGCTAAATTAGGGTTTTGCAGGAAAAGTTAACTCAACTTTGACCAAGCATAACTTTCTCATACTTTATTAGAAATGACCCATACAAAGCCCATTTTGAAAAGGATGCAATGCCCTACAATTCAACTTCATCTCCCAAGTTCAAAACATGCACTCACAAGAAGTTATGAATTTGGAAATTATAGGTCATTTTGAAAAGTCAACAAAAACACCTTTTTTGTCAAAGCTTCATACATGAACATGGAAGACTCAATTGAGATGAGACCAAACGGGTTGCTTAGAGGATATCTTGATCTTTCTAAAAAGTCCAAGAACACCCTCATAGAGTCAAAATTGAAGGAGTTATACATTGGTGAAGTTGGCCCCTTTTGCAAAATTGCCAAAAGTCAAATGTGCCTCAAATTGCAATTTTTGTCAAATGGGCCCAACTTTTTGTGCTTGTATTGAGTTTGTAACATGTTACACGAGCCATGACCATTCCCACTTGCCTTTATTTTATTTTTTTCATTTATTTTGATTTTTATTTCAATTAAATCAAATTAAATCAAAATAAAATCATGAAAATATCAAAATCATTTAAACCTTGAGATTTTGTGCATATTTCAGGTCCATGAATAGCTGGCAAGGGAATCAAATCGTGCAAGGTTTGTTTGTACACAAAAAGATTGAATTTTTCTTGTTTTGGAAAGATTGGATACAAGTGTGAACCAAGGATCAAATATTTATAATTGCAAAGATTGGATGCAAATTTGTAAACCTAATTCACTCAAGGCTACATATAGAACAAATCCAGACAAAATGCACAAGGGTTAGAGGCGTGAAGAGTGAAGAACAACTTTCAAAAAATCAAGAAAAAATGGCAATCTGATTTCATAGTTTCAGTCTATCTCAAGCCTTCCAAGCTATCTCATTCGCTTCCTGGGTGTTCAAGGAGTTTATCCCAATCACCAACAAGCATTTTCGTGCCCAGAAACGCAATGTAAGTGCTTCACGACATCCTTACTTTTTTGAAATCGAATCTCATAAATTTGACATTGTTAGCATGATTGGTTTATATATTCTGAATCCTTGAAGTATTTGCAAGATAATGATAATGTTCAATTGCGTTTTTGTTAGCTATACTGAGATCCACCATTGTTAGGTTTTCTTTGTTCGTTTTAGGGTTTTCTTATGCAGGTGAAATTGGCCCAAAAGAGGGGTACCATAGTGTTCACAGGGCCAAGACAAATTGATTGGTACCACTAGAATCACTTTATCATGCGTGCAGTGGATTCTGGAAATACGCAGGGCTATAGCTACAGACTTTTGTCTGTAGGTAAAAGTCTTGGACTTTTACCAATGGAAGGAGGAAGAAGAAGGGTGGCGTGGAACCCCCTGACTGGCCCATTCAAAAATTCGCGCGCTGGAAAGTTAACATGTTGTGTTTTTTAATATAATCATTGTTTTTATCAATTATACAACATAAGCGCATTGGTTTAGTTGGTCAGGAGGTATGCGGAAATTGCCAAAGGGCCTGGGTTCGATTCCCAGGTCCCCTTGTTCTTCAATATTATTTTTCTATACATGTTTCCATGCGCAGGCTTCTAGGATATCCACCATAAGTCCTCAATGATCAGCCAGCCAGATATCCAACAAACCAAATCTAACGCTTGGCATGTGAGGGTCTACCAAAGGCCTAGTTAAACGTGCAACATGGAATCAAGAAGGTCAACATAGACCAAGGCTTTTGGGCTCAGAGATTGCTATTGGCACCCCCTCAAATCGCTAGCATACCAGGCCCAATTCTTTCTTTTTCTTTCTATACTTTTCTTTATTTCATTTATTTATTTAAATTATTTTCTAAATCACAAAATTAATTCTTTTTTATAAAAAACTCATAAAAATAAATTTTCACCAAATTAAATTTAGGTTTTATTTTTTTTTATAAAAAATTAACTTAATTAGTTTAATTTAATTTTAGGGTAATTTTAGTCTTTTTGCAAATAAATTAAAATAAATTAGAAAATTAGGGTTTATTTGATTTAACTTTTATTTTCTTTTTCTTAAAATAACAAAAATACAAAAATAGGTCAAAATTAATTATTTTTCTTAATTTAATTTAATTAGTAATTAGGTTTGTATCATATTTAATTAAAACCTTATTTTCTTAAAATAATCAAAAACAACCAAAAAAATAATTCTTCTTTTAATTAGGTTTAGACGGGGTCAAAACCCTAATTCTTTTCTCGTTCTCGATTCATCGCGCGTTTATTTATTTTTTGCAATATTAATGTAACTGCTCATGAGATGTAATTGCAAGTATTAAACTGTTAGATGTATGATAGTAGGATTGCATGACAAGAATGTATAATAATTTTAAAATGGTTAGCAAACCCTAAATGTGCAAAGATAATAATTGAAATCAAATCACTCGCACGTGCGCACTCCTAGGGTATAATCTCACTTCAGTTGCCTTCGGTAAACGATCATTAAGTATATGGTGTCTTAGTGATTGCCCTCTTGTCTAAACAAAGATCAAACATCCCGTTCAGAAATGTTGCCTCGGAAATGTTGCCTCAAATATGATCTTAAGACACTAGGTTTATTACTAAGACGTCCTAACATTGCTTAAGTGATCGTACGTCCCTTTCGAATTGACCCTTACAACTCCAACGACGGTGCTACCTACTCACTAATAGTGGAATAGAGTTGTCTAAAGGAAACAAGAACATAAATATTCCTTTTTTTTCGAGTAGGCAGATGCTAGTAGGTACTTGCTCAAAGTCAAACTTTTCCACACTTACACTTTTTCAAACAAAGTTTTCAAAATGACTTCGTAACACTCTTGAAGACAGAAGAAAGGGTTAAATCGAAGTAAAACAAAAACTTTTCAAAACACACAAACACGGAAGCAATTTTTAAAATGATGAGCAAGTACCTAAGAGCCCGTAGAAAACTACGGATGGAAAGGGTGATAATACCTCCCCTTTCTATAATCTACTCCCCGTACTCAAAATCTCAAAAAAGGAATTTTTCTATGCTTTTTTTCCTTTCCAGTTGGATAAAATAAAAGTCGGTGGCGACTCTTTCTTACCGCGACATTTTGCAAACACAAACGCGAAATGCAAACCAGCATTTTCCTAAAACAGTCTGGCTCTGCCACCGTATCACATAACCGGCGACTCTGCTGGGGAATAATAAGTGGGGTATACCTTAGGATTAGTTCATCATAAATTTCTTCTATTGTTTGATTTGATTTAT